>CM068317.1:46717424-47317424 GCA_034766995.1 Acanthacorydalis orientalis
TGAATCGTCCACGCCGGTACGTCAATACGAATGAATAGAAAGATCAAGGCTTGCACATATTCTATGACACGGTAACATTTTGATCGAGCTACCTAAGATGCGTATGTACAAAACGCATATTTGATTAAAAGTTGAATACAGTTATTATCCTTGTTTCTCTCATGTGAATTAAGAAATAAATATGAAGAGACTGTTTTAAGATTTGGGTAGGAAACATATGTTCACTAAAAGGTTTACATATTATATAACAAGATTTTGTTCTGTATATTCGACTATAACAGCAAATAAATAGTCAACGAACTACATATATATGTATATATACATATATATATATATATATATATATATATATATATATATATATATATGTATATAATCAAATTTTTATTTTAAATTAGATATATTTTATATTAATGGAATTTAAAGTTCATATTCTCGACATAATAATTATCTTGAGCTTCATAATTGATGGTTTAAATTATTGCTTGCACTTTTTACTACAACCGAACATGTTTAAATATTAATGAATTATTTCCTGTGATATTTAAACCAGAAGTATATAAAATACGAATTAATGATTTTCCACAAATGGAAACCGAAACCTTACGCTTTCAGTTTAATTAAAATTCTTCATATTGGTTTTATATCTTTGTTGTTCTCCACACGTTTGTAATTATTTTCATCTGATCGAAAAAGTAACATTTGTTGTACATCCGAATCTATTTATTCATTTCCTTTTTTTGTGTATAAAACGCTTTCATGTTCAATTCACACGACATGGTTTTCAGCACCTTCTTGTCTATCCCAAATCGAATCGAGCACATATCGAATGACAAATGTAAGAGAGTTATTAGAAATTTCCAATAGACTTTTCTTCCTCTCCCGTTCCGTGTTCGATATATTTTTTTTCGTACCGCGTCCGCTTCTTACACTCTTTAACCGATATCCGATCGAATGGAACGTCATTAATGAACGGCCCGAGCATCATTCGTGAACACTGCAATCCACTTAACACGTCCCGGACCGTCGTCGACATTTTTCCGGTGATATAATTATAATGCTCTTATATTAATCACGTTGCATGACCGGATTCAATATATATATATACGGCGCGATGTTGAAATTTGTTACGAATTTAGTGAAGGTCTAACGATCTCACATTTAATCACTGCTAGTTGTAGTCGAGCTCCCGCGCACAGCTTTTGAATAATAGGGTTAACCCGAAACAGTTTCAGTAAGCGGCGTAAAGTGGACGATATTATTTCATTACTTAACCCTTTCCATCCACCTTCTGGCACGTCCCTGATTGTTTATTAGGTATTTACCCCGTAACGGACGGATCGCGTTGTGTACACGTATTTACATATTGTTTTCGTGTATTTGCGGTTGTGATGGACGAGGGGTCGCCGAATATCAACGTGGATTAATCTATCGAGTTTCGAGAATAATCCTTTTGAATACTAGCTCCTAGAAGTGAACCTCTAATAAATGTGTTTACACTTCTTTTAGTTGTGAAAGAAATTTATCACATTTATGTATTTATAAGACATATTCATGTTACTCAACTAAAAGATTTTGTTACAGTTTTTATTCATTTAATTTCTCATAAATTAAATAATAATTGCTTGTTTTTACACCTGTATTTCCATTGATGCGTACTCGTAGTGGTCTTCACGTTTTTAAATCAATTGCATATCTGTTCATTCAGAGATGAAATACAAACTGAAAATACTTATGAATAATAGACACTTTGACAATCCAAATAAACGAAGACGACAGTGATGATATAATCTCAAAAATATTTTGATAAAAATGATTTTTCTTCTTCGATGGAGCTATGGCCTACATCGAGCCTTGGCTTGCTTAAATTAAAATAAAATTGAGTACGATATTAGGTTTAAAAATTAATTCTGTGCCTTAAAATTGAATTAATCATACTTCTATTTTAAATTGAAATATTTTCTCGTCCTTTCGGGATTTTGAAGTGACAATCTTAACATTTAAAAAACACAATATGTCTTCACCAAAAGTTGGCATAACCTCACAAAACAATATTGAAGAAAATTACGTCCGAAAAGCAGCATATTAGGATTGCATACTTTTCGCATTCCAGTTAAAAAAAATGCTGCTGAAGTCATAGGAATAATTTATTAAATTTTGGGAGAAGGTTTTGTAATGCATAAAGCAATCAAAAATGCCAAAATAGTGGATGAGGTCCGAAAATGTATTACAGTTTCAGTCACTCAAAACTGCTATCTATTTTTCGACAAGAGATTCTTCAGTTGCCCGACCAGATGGGGCAAAATTATATAAAATGATGGAATATATTTTGAGGACTGAAATGTATTTTATTTTTCCATAACAATTCATTTTCTTTAAAAAGGCATCGGATTAATTTGTACGCCTAATAAAAATATAAATTTCATTAATTCTGTGTAATAATATAACTGAATCATATGTACATGATGACTGAACCTAGACTTCCATCCGAAAATATTAAAAAATAAAAAAAACATGATATCTGCCATTTAGTATTTGAGTTCCATTGTATTTTAATATTGAATTGAACGAGAACGCTAAATAAAAAATAACATGACTTTTATTAACCTCTGCTCCCCTTTAATACTTCCATGTAGAACCAAAATTGAATCACATATATATATATATATACATAAATCTTTATTAAATAAAAAAATAATGAAAAGAAAAGATATATATGAATTAAATTATATATTATGGCCGGTTTTGTTGTAAAATAAATACATTTTTTTGTATATTTTAACCGAAGTATGAGTGAATTCAATTTTGTACAAAGTGAGTATCCGCAGTGTATTTTTCATTTCAAACATTTAGTAAAGCTTTTAGTAAAACCAATGTAAATTGCAAATCATTTATATTTGTATAAGATTTATTCGATATATTTAATTATATTCGTGCGTACGAAATACCCGCAGAGACCACTTTCAGCCGATGCAAAACTTTATCAAAGAATAAGTTCACATTAGAATTAATGAAAAAAAAGGCTCGCCCCGCCGCGGACGAGGCAAGAAGCAATTATTTAATGGAAGGTTCATTGAACAAAGTTACAAATCTCAACACCATTAGTGTTGTGAAACATTTCCGAAGTACAAAACTCGCACAGTTTTTCTGCGAATCGTGTCTTCGCCGCTGTACTCTCCAGAAAGTCGTTCGGGCTTTTATAACGACTTGCCTTTGAAACCAAATTAATTACATTCAATTTATTGCGAAGAAGCGATACGCACATTGTTGGCGCTTTTTCTCACTCGCGGCCGCGATGCTTTCTCGTAAACATTTCTCATTATATTAATGATATTAGGGGGAAGAAATTATTCCTTCTTTTTTATGTTTGGTTCATATCGCGACGTGACGTCGCGGTATGAACGTCGTACGTCGGAGTCTCATTCGTTATTAGAATTCTTTATACTAGATTGATATTCTAAGCTGATGTATTCATATTTATTATTATTCGTAAAAACACTCTTAAGGTTTTTCTTAAATGAAATGTAAAAAGGTAATAAGACTTTAAATAATGAACCGTTTTTTTTTGAGAGTGGTATAAGTCCATATTTTGAAAAAAATGAGTTAATGGTAGTTTTAGTCAGTTATAGATATCCTCTTTTTATATTTATAATCACACAGACAATGGTGTACAATATCCTCATAAATTAATCAAAAGAAGTTGAACTGTAAAATATTATCGCAGGAATGTTTTTGTTGAAAGTGGAACAAGTCCATTCGTAGTAATGATAATTGAAAAAACTTTCTAATCGCATTAATTATTAAGACTTCAGTGTGCACTGTCCTTAAAGTCTTCTACAGCAAATAATAGCTAATGGCTTAAAAACATAACGTCATAAACAAGATAAAGAAGAAATTATACATTGGCTGAAGATATGCTGAATGATGTTTAAGGATAAACCGCACAAAATTTTCTATAAAATCTCTATGGAAGAGAATGCGAAATTTAAAGTTCTTGATTTATTTCGAAAACGAGGAAGGCCTAAAAATTTTGGAAAAACTACCATGTTACCACTGTACACAACTTCAAGACCTATAACAAGAGATAATATAGATATATGATGAGTTTACTGCCTTACATACCTCCTATTCACCATAAATACTTCACTATGTTAAGTGTAAAGGAGAAATAAGATTGAAATGTGAAAAGTTTTTTTATTATTAGTTATCTTAACGAAATAATTTACTTTCTGTACTTGTTCATTTATAAATTCATTACAATACAACTGAAACTATTTCTTAATTAACTCGATTAGTCGTTCACTTACATGTCTTCATTCTAATTATTATTTTTTACATTGAAAAATACATTTCAGAAAATCCAACTTCAATTAAAATATAAATTTAAAATTGCTATTATTTTTATTTTTCATAATTTGTTATCACTGAAAGTGGTATAAGTCCATTTGTAGCTAAATAAATCGTCTGTTTTCTTTAACATTTTTATTAATTATTAATGCATAATAAAATTTAACAAGTTTATAGTTCTAAGAACATTACCCGAATTGATTGAACGTTTTCCAATATTTACAAGTTGATTCAAACGCAAACCCTTAAATATCTGAATGTATAAAATAAATAGACTTATACCATTTTCAAAAACGACGGCTGTTATGTTTCTATGTATATAAAAATTTTTTTTATACAGAGAATCGATTTTTTTCTGTAATCTAAGTATCATTTAATTCTTCAAAACAATGAGCACCATTAAACATTTATAAACTTTTTCCATAGTGAAAATCCTATAATAAAGACAATGTGGTTTATTCCCTTTTCAGTTACTAGATTATTTCATTTCAAAGACAAATTAAAGTAAATTTTTCAATTTTTAATTAAAATCAAATTAAAATAATTATTATTAAATAATTCTTATTAAAGTATTGAAAACTTATCGTTCATCGTTTATAACACAAAAAAATGTTAAAACAGTGGAATATGTCCGAAAATGCATTATGACTTCATCGAATTAAAACAGACATTTTTTTTCGACAAGTCTGCATATATATATATATATATATATATATATATATATATATGTATGTATGTATGTATGTGTCTGTGCAACTTCTTGCAGAGATGTTAATGCGTTTTTTCTTATACGCCATCGTACGTGCATTTGTGATAATGTGTACCGACTCGGAAAGATGTGAAGTGGGGGAAAAAAACGAAGAGAATTGCTGATAAATATATGCGGAACAAATATTGGAGATTTTCGCGACGTGCATGAATAAACAGTGGATGTGTGACGCGGTATAAATTGTACGATACGTATCTGCCAGAAGCACTTGTGCATTTTTGTATAAAGTTTTTGTTACCTCCGACGTCGCAGATGACTTCTACGAATAGACGACAACATTTACATACTTCATTTTTATCGTACGGTTGTTTCTGCGTCCGAGGACGAGACTCGTTCCGATGAAGAAAAAAAGTAATGCGCGAGAGAACACAATTAGTTTATCTGATGGAGTTATAACTTTTTTCGAATATATTTCATCTCGAGACGGAAAGAACTTCAGTTGTATTTAAATGATTCTTTTCAGTTGCATGTTATTTATGTGTGACTGATATGAATTGTGAATGAAACAGAAGAGAAGTTTTAAATTGGATAAATAATTAGAATATTTAAAAATCGGTACAATCATTGAATCGATTATACGAATGAGTATTTTCCTTGGAATTCGGCACATATTTAACTTACAAATTAATTCGGTGTCCTTTTTATAGACAATGAATGTTTATGAAAAAATAGAACACATTTCAATCACCAAAATATCCTCCATTATTTTATATAATTTTGTTCCTTCAATCGGCTAACTGACGATTTGTTAAAAAAGAGAACAGTTTTGAATCGATAAACTATTAATGCATTTTTGGACCTCTGCCACTAGTTAAATATTTTTTTTACATATTTTATACATCGTAACACCTTCTCCCAAAGCTGAATAAATCAGTATTTTTTTCCTAAAAAGCGAAAAGTATGCAATGTCTTATATGCTTCTTTTCAGACTGTTTTGTGACGTTATGCCAACTGCTTGGCCAAGATACGAGAGTTATTTAATAAATTTAGTAAATTTCCTAAAAAATACCTAATGGATTGCTTTTCGAACGCCATCGTGTTCACTAATGTTTTGTGAGGTTATGCCATATGCTTGGCCGAGATCAGGCCTATGCTACACGCTTACACTGTCAATACATTTAGTGCATAGGGTTTGAACCTGCTCCCAGTCGACACTATTAGTAGATTTTTATCGGACCTTTCACTCACTCCTCTGTTCGTTCTTGTCGCGCTCATTTTTTTACGTACGCATTAAAAATATAAACAAACTAACCTAAATCTGTAGTTTGTCGTTTTCGTTCAATGCAGATATGTTTTAAAAAAATGTGTTATCCTCTAGATTGCATAAACAGAGATTTGGCTCTATGTGCATTAGTCACAATTAAAATTTGTATACTGTTTATATTTTATATATGAATACAATCTATTAATTAACGCAATAACGCATTGGTTTTGTAGATTTTCCTATATTGGCAAGTAAATTTGACTTGAAATTTATTTAATAAAAATCCGGGAAATACGGCGTCTATAAGGCAGATAGGACACACTTCTCCAGATTTCTCTTAATTAGGACAATTAGGACACTCATCCCAATATTTATTGCAATAAAAATTTCATATTTTTTGTGTAAAATGGGTACCAAGAAATTTTAAACCTCGCGCTCAGAAATAACTAACTACTATTAGCGCCACATCAAGTCTACAGATCGTCTCGTCGACCGTGAGGCGAATAATAGAAGCCTGGTTCAGATATAATGTATTTTTAAATGTTAAGGTTGACACTTCAAACTTGTAAAACAACGAGAAAATATTTTAATTTAAGACAGAGCTATTATGGATTCAATGTAAAGGCACAGAATTAATTTTTACTGCCAATATTTTCACATCATGATAAAACCATAAAATATAATGGTTAGACTTGTATTAACACCCTTCATATATATATATATATATATATATATATTTCAATGGCCTATATAAAATATAACGAAGAGAGAAAGAGAGAGAATTATACATAACTCGTTCACAATAATGGACCCCATTTTTCATCAAACTCATTTCTCTGTAATTATTAACACATTTATTACAATACATCAACTTTTCGTATTATAATGTAATTCGAAGTCACGTGCACATGCTGAACACCTGAGTGCCATAAAACATTTTAAAATTTATGAGGTGTAGATTTGCGCACTGTTCAGAACCGGTCGGAGAAAGTTTTCAGCTTTGATATTTTTCGAGACTGAAGAGAAGAAGCTATAGAAAAGGCATTACGACGGCAAGCGGGCGTGCGACGTGTGCGTGGCGGCAAGTGTGCGATCCATCATTATATTTAGTAGTAATAACGGTCCACGCTCTTCGTTTACGAAAACGTATTTCGACGAGAGTGCTCCATACAGCAGTCAAAATGTTTCGAACGCCGCGCAGTGTTTGTGCTAGACGACTGTGTTTTAAATAACAATGTTTTATGTACGTTCGAGTGTTATCGAATTTCTTTCAAATGTAATCAATGAAAATATCGCCTGAATGTTTCGTACGAATGTTCAGTAAAACGGTTTACAATCATATATTGTATCGAAATATTGTTTCATTGAAATTATAAATTACTTATACTTCAATAATACTCGGTAACGTCGTGGTTCTTTCCACAGGCATTTGCGCCAGTTATAAAATTCAATACTTACTTATAATTTATCATTCTATTATTATTATTTTATTCATTTTTTTCAAATTTGGTCAGATTTCTATGACACTCGATTTTATTATTAAAAATTTAATATGAATTATAAAAAAAAATCCCAACTGTTCTTTTTGTCTAAAAAAAACTACTTATTCAAGTCTGGAACTTCTACCTCATAGAAAAAACTTCCGATTCTAAAACGATCGGAATTGTCTTCATTAACTGAAAGAAAAGAGGAAAAAGATAACAGAAAATAGTTTAAATAGAAATTTTCAACTTTAGCCCAATATTTTGTATTTTATATGAGGAATGTTAGAGGTTTAACTTGTCGAACAATTAAGCTAATATTTTAGGCTCCAGATTAAAAAAAATCGAATTTTCTAGGAAAACAATATCAACATGCCAGTGTATTAGTTGAAAGTCAATTCAATGAATAATTTGAATTCGAATTAACAGTAGTTTTACACAAAATCATGAAGAATGTAAAAATAAATCAAATAAAAAAAAACATTGGATGTAAAAATTAATTCTGTACCTTGTTGGAACCACAGATGTGGTTTCAACAAAATAAAGCCACAGCGTACATTATTGTGAACGAGTTATGTATAATTCTTTGTCTCTTCGTTATGTTTTATATAGGGCATTGAAATATATATTATATATATATATATATATATATATATATATATATACATGGTTTTAATACAGGATTAATCATTATATTTTATGGTTTATGGTAAAAATGTTAGTTGTAAAAATTAATTCTGTACCTTTACATTGAATCCATTATAATTCTGTTTTAAATCAAAATTTTCTCGTATTTTCATACAACAAGACCCATTATGAAGCTTTTACATTTTTAGTGAACGCATAATTTCAAAAAACAACGATTTTAGTTATCCTACACATTCGCCTCATTTGAGCCTTTCTGATTTTTTTATTTGGAGCTGCTAAAAAAAAGGTGTACACGTCAGTAAGTTAAAACCATCCTAAAAAAAAACAATATACAAGAAGAAATTATATCCAGAAATCTTGAGAATAGTGATAGAAAATACTTTAAAAAAAGCTCGACTTTTGAATCCGAAAATGAATATCACTTATTGATATGATTTTTCATATGCAATCAGAAAAATTCCCCATCCTTATGCTATATTTTTGAAAGTAAAAAAAGATGAAAATATTACAAAATAAAAATAAAATGAACGTATTAAACCCGTTCGTTCTTTTTGCACCACCCTGTGTAATGTCAACATTTTATGTTAATACTGAGTTAGTCTTATTCAATATTTTTTCATTATAACAGTCTTGCATATTGTTGAAATAAAATTACTATACATTTTTAACTAGTATTTCTCTCACTGTAATTAAAAAAAAATTCAAGACAGAGCAGAACCATCCAGTGGATTCTTTAAAGTGTCTTTTTTATCGCGATCCTTGTGATGTTCTGTTAGTAAAACAAGCATTTTATATCCACGTCGAGAAAAGCATTCGTCTTTTCTCACAAGTCAAACGTTTATGCCAAATCTACTCAACTGTCTTTTTTTCTATTCATTAGTGTCGACGTTGTCCTTTTCTCCATTTTTTATTCCATCTTAGTTAGCATATTTTATACAAAATTACACCCGAACTCTTTTGTGATGCTGTAGACGTTCCTGGCGATAGTTAATGTATGCATGCATACAGACAAAAGCGGATGACGGTGGAGCTTTACGGATTATTAAAGGTGGCATTTGCAGTGTGTTGTGCCTGCACACTGCACAGCTTTGAGCACGTTTCGTACGAAAAACTTGACAAACACGTTCGTCAGCTTCTTTGACGCTGCGTACGAACAGATTTTAAAACGTTTTAGACGTATTAAGAGGGTTGTCTGTCGTCTAAGCTCTGTAAATATTCTTTTTCATTTTCGTGAAAGTCGAAGAAGACGGTTTTGTATACAAGACTGTCACCAGATTTAAAATCATGAAAACTGTGTAGAATTGAAACTGATTTTATTTTTAAAATACACGATTGTTTGAACAATATGTAGAAATTGTAAATATTTTTTTTCTTGTGTCCCGAGAACCAATAAATAATATATAATGCATATTTTGTTACATTTTTTACAATACACCTCATAAAAAAGTTTCTAAAAACATTAATTTTCACCCCAGATGGAGGTATGTAACCTTTTAAAGTGTTATTTCGATTAGTTCTTGGGATTATTAATATATATTTCTATTTTTTAAAAAAAACAGTTTTATAAATCATCACTTATTGAATTGTATTTAAAAATATGTACATAGAAAAGCCGTATTGAAAATACTGTCGATGAGATCAAACCTTTTATTCTATTTTCACATTAATTCGTTGTATGCGACTGGACGAACATTCACTGAACAATAAAATATCCTAGCGTTGAATATTTTTAAATTTGTAATCTCGTACATGCGCTGACCAATTTTTATTGCACACATATACGTTTGTTTTTTTGCTCTCTCTGTCGTCATTTGTATCAACAGAAATCATAGTCTACGATGTGATATTTTCCTGCAATCATAATATTTCGTCGCTGGTTTGTAACATAAATAAGGTTTTATCGCTACGGCGCTGTATGTAACCCCAATAAAGTGTATTAGTGCCAAGAAAAACTAGAACATTGGATGAAAAACTGATACAGCTATTACCCAATGCGAAAGATTTATGAGTCGACGAATCGAAACCATTTGCTAATAACAGAATTTCAATGTTTTATGAATATAAGTGAATTGAGGTTGTCTAATCGAATATAATAGAAGTTTCTTCAATCAATTAGTTATATAGAATTTTTATATTTGATGGATCAGACAGAAAAATTCATATCTTTTTTACTACAAAAAATAACTTTATTGTCGTGGATGTAATTTTTAAAACAAACAAGTAAATTTAAAAAAAAATATACATATTATTTCTTATGAAATCTAAGACACTTACTGAATAATGATAAAATGAAATAAAAATCTCCTTTAAGTAGTAGTTATCTTCTAATTACTTCAAGCGTTTATAATATTACTTTTTATTGTTTATCTATTCTATTTATTTTTCTAATTAGAAATTAAATCTTTTTTAATCAGATAAAAACGTTTCTTTAATCAAAGATGAATTGTGACAATGTATTAAGTGTTAAAAATAATTCCGTGCCTTTCAATTGAATCAATCAAAACTCTGTTTTAAATTAAAATATTTTCTCGTCGTTTTAGGATTTTGATCTGCCAACCTTAACATTGAAAAACTCTCTCTCTCTCTCTCTCTCTCTATATATATATATATATATATATATATATATATATATATATTGGCCAAACAGTTGGCCTATCTTCACAAAAATAATACGGTTCGAAAACGCACTGCATACTTTTCGCACTCCAGTTAAAAAAAATGCTGCCAAAGAGCCGCGAAAATGATTAATTCAGCTTTGGGTGAACGTTTTGTGAAGCATAAAGCATGAAAAGAAAATACTAAAATAGTGGAAGATATTCGAAAATGCATTACAACTTCATCGACTCAAAATTGCTATTTTTTGTTGACTAGCGATTTGCCACTCACCCCATAAGTAGAGAAAAGTTATCCAAAACAATGGACGATATTTTTAAGATTGAAATGCATTTCATTTTTCGGTAAATATTTGTTTTCTATAAAAAGGCGACGAACTGATTTATACATCTAATATATTTTATTTTTTATAAAATTTTGTGGGGGGTCACTTATATGATGTAATTTTTTATGTGTAATCAGGAAAAATGTCCCATATCTATACTATATTTTGGGAAATAAAAAAAATATGAAAATATTACAAAACAAAAAAATAAGTAACATTTTAAACCCATTTGTCTTTTGTGCCGCCGTGTAGAAACTAAATATTTTTTTAATCAGATAAAAGATGAATTCTGACAATGTGACAACCACTCATCTGCAATCGTTTCATATTTATGATTCTAAATTCATTGTTCATGGAATCTGTGCAGGACGAATAACAACACCGTACTAGTTTCTGGTACTATCGATTCTCCATATTTAACCGACCAAATAGATTTACAAACCCTGACAAATCTCAAACATCTCCGTACGAAAAACTACCGAGCTCGTTCACTGATACCGACATGGCAGCGCCGGGATTATTCCTGTGGAACGGTTTTATTTATTTCGACCGCGAATACATTTCAGACCACCGCCGGCGCCCCACCCGCGCGAGCGGCCGTCACATTTGTAATGGAAATAAACGTGTCACGATTAACGTCGAAATAAAAACGGCGTATTTCCATTAATTAGCATTTAATTTCAATACGTATCGATGTCAGTTCGCAGTTTGACTTTGAAACGAACCGATTTTGAAGTCGGTCTCCGCTCGAACCGACACACACACACAGACAGCCGTGTGCGCGGATCTCGAATAAATGAATCTGGATTTGTATTTAAATCGGATTGTGTATTCGTTTGAGTTTACGAGATTCTACAAGACACATTTCACGTTTCAATTAAGTCGATTGAAACTGGCATAGCATTCCACTGTCTGCCACTATATTTATTGCGAAAAGTTGAAAGTGTATTAATGAGATTTTTATACGTTTCGAAGAAATATCGGCGGGGATTGGTTTTTGGTTGCGATTCGTAACGATTTACATTTTTATGGCTCTCCTCGATGCCAGTAATAGAAATACTAATAGAAAACGGGGTTTTATTACGATTCGGATTCAATATGTAGATATTTTAACATTCAAAAGAAAGCATGGTATGAGAGTGTCTCAATATTCATATAAAATCTAAATGGTTCGAGTACAGTCAACGGAATTAATTTTTATTTCATGAAAATTACATAACGTACGCTTTTTAGAACAAGACATAAATTGGAAGTTTGCAAATAAGTGAAGGTCATCACAAACCAATAATTTATAATAAAATTATTAATTTTTAATCAGAAAATTAATTCCTTTATTAAATAACATCTGTTTTTTACAGAAATCTTTGTGTAATTCGTAGAGTGGAATCCAAGATGTGACCAATGAGAAACCGTTTTGTGCACAAATTACTGTTTCAAAATTTTTCACACTCAACAACAATGTTATTTCTGCAAAATTTCAATTGTAATCGATTTTCTACTTTCAATCATATGTTTCCAATCGATAAATTTATGTTTCTCCGAATACTATCAACGATCTTCCACAGTACATCACATTGATGCGAGATTTCCAAACGTTAATCTGAATTAACATTTTTCGTAACAGACAAATTTGCAATTTTTATTTTATTTGCAATAAAAGAATGTACAATTAAATGAAAAATATTTGTTAAAAAAAATTTTCACACTTTCTCCCTCCCCGGCTTCAAACGGTTAAACTAGTATGTGAATATAACGTACATACATACATATATATATATATATGTCTTACATAGAGTCAGCGAATATATACAAAGATCCTTTTTGATCTTTTCGGTTAAAACATGAAAAGTGTATAATAAATGAAATAATTGTGAGTTGCAGAGACCGTGTTCACGGGAGCATTATCTTAGGAGATAATGTTCAGAAATCCATCTTTCACGTTCTGTGCCGAAAATTACTTTCATCTAAAATCGCATGTCGGTGTATAAGTATGCAGTTATATATATATATATATATATATATATATATATATATATACATATGTGTGTGTCTGTGAATGTACAAATGTATTTAGAATTATTATGATTTGAAATTTGCGAATTACACAAAAGATCTCATTAGTATATTCATGTGTTTGAGAGAAGAACACCGACACAGTGGGCATATTTGTAGTAAATTCGTTATACCTGCCACACAAAGCAAAATGAACACGCAAAACAGAAACATTATTAGCCTGGAGCTTGAAAACGGTTCAGCATCGTCTTTGTGTACTCGTGCTAATATCATATACATACATTTATACATACATATATATATATATATATATATATATATATATATATATATATATGTATATATGTTACATGTTTATGTGTATTCAGAAATCCGTGGAATATAGGCGACTGGTTGTACGTTTGCATCGCTGCGATGGTTGGTGTGAACTTTTGATGTAACATATCCGAATTTAGAATACAAATGAGCCAACATGTACATTTTGTCGACAGACAAAAAACTAGTTCGTGAATCGAAAATGAGAAAACGACCGGCGACGTAACAATCTTCTATGTGTGTGTGTGTGTGTATACATACATATACATACATATGCATACATACATATATATATATATATATATATATATATATATATATATCGATGTGTTCATTCTTTACTCTTTGCGTGTTTGCCCTGCGGTTGTTTCTCATTATTGTGTAGATATATGAACATTGTTCGACGAAAACTTTTTTCAAATTACATTTAGTGGTAAAATAATTTTGAAATTTTTTTGCATATACATTTATATATATATAAATATAGGTTAAATTTGTATTTTTAAACAGTTCAGTTTTTAATGATGAGCTTTTCCGGTTCTGTTCACTTTCAATCTTGTTTTTCAAACATTTAATTCGTTTAAAATGATTGTACGCCCGAACAAGTTAAATATTTAATAATTAGTCTTGTAATAAATTGTAGAATGAAATTTTTGTTCCAATGTTTTGTGGTCGTGGTGTACAAAATAACTGGATCCGAATAAGTTCACAACAAAACATGAAACAAAAATCTTCCAATTAATCTCATATTTGTATCAAATAAATACTTGTTAATTATTTTTCAAGATCCTATAAAACGACATACAAGATTTAAAAAAGGTAAGTACTGAAAATTGGTCTCAAGAATATAAATCTGAATTTTTAATCAACCTCAAAAAGGTAAAGAAAAAATTGTCGATACGAATTCGATTACAATTTTTACATCGGTCACAATTTTTACATATGATAGCTTTACCATCTAAATGCGAATGCTCAGTAATGATTTTTGATCAGAAAACGTTGTATGGTTTTTGGAAAACAAAAAGTGTACATTGCGAAAATGAATTTAGCCACAGTATCAGATCTGTAGAATATTCTCTTATTTTTATTTGGCAGTGATTTTTTTTACAGTAAATATAAAGTATTTTATCAATAATCTACTTTTAAATGTCAATATCAAAGAAAATGTTCTGAATTTAAATAAACCACAGTTCTATATCACTTGATGTTATTATATTCAAGTTGCTTATCTTAGAAATTGAAAACAATATATAACTGAGTTATTTACAACTCTTTGTCTCTACTTTATGTTAATATTAAGATAAATAAAGAGAGAAAAAATACAAAAATATAACAATCATGATCTTAGTGATAAAACTGTAATTAAAATAATATTAATACATCTATAAGATTTACGATAAAGCACATATAATTTTATTGAAATTTAATATGAATATAAATTATAAGCTCTGTCAGACGGGAAAAATCTTCTTTCCTCAATTTTAAACTAATTAATATTCATACAATTGTTTAATACGTTTAATGTACGCTTTAAAGTTCGCCGTGAAATTCCAACAAGCGCATAATAGCTTTCTCGCGACCCGGAAACAATCAATGTAAGGCCGTGTATATCAACAGCACAATCATAATATAATCTCATAATAATTAGAAAGTGAAATTGTTTTACATTCTACACTTCAATATCATAGTCCAGTCATTAGAGTGAATTCAGACTTATAGGAATTACAGTTGACTTGGTTTTGTGAAATACCACAACCCTTAAAAGGTCTGAGAATGCGATGTCGTTTTCATACACACACACACACACACACATATATATATATATATATATATACATATATGTAATTTATATCGAGGGAGAAAGAGAGTCAGATAAAATGATATTTGTTTTTGACATATATTAATGGAAAGTGCAGTCCATTTGTTTGATTATGAGAACATATTTCAAAATAGCTGTCATGTTTTTTTCCAGTTTAACCATTTCTGTTCCAATAATGATTTAAATTTTCATGGTTTGAAAATTCAAGCGATTTCATATACAGGCATACATACAAGTATGAGTATGTGTAGGAAAAACGGGAAAAATATAAAAAAATCTATTGTATTTCGAAACAATTATGTTTGTTCTCGGACATACATACGTTTGTTTATATAATATATATATAGAAAGAGAGAAAAGAGAGGATAAAAGTTTGTTACCTTCATTTAAAAAAATAAACAATAAACTACTTCTGTTTGAAAAATACATGTAGCTTCTTTATATATGAAAAACATGAATAGATTGAAATTAGAATGAAAACAGAAACAGTAAATATTTAAAGACCAGACGCTTTATAAAAAATCAGAAAAATACAGTAAACGACATTTTTTGTTGGTCAGTTGTTTGTTTATTTGATAAAGCCTTTCAGAAATTGATTCAATTACAAAATCGAATAAAATTAAAAACTGTTTTTTTTAACAAATTAAATCCTAATATTAGTTCAGTGTTTCAGCCCTCAATCAAATAATATACTATTGTTAATACATTTTTCAGGTTAATAATGACAAGAATTTGTTTCAGAGTACATGCATCTTGTTAACTTTTTTATGTCAGTAAGTTAGATTCAATCGAAAGGACTTTCATTTTGAGAAACGTTAATTTTTGATTCTATTAGGTGTAAAAAATAATTCAGTGCCTTTAAATTAAATCAATCATGACTCTATTTTAAATTAAAATTATTTTTCGTCGTTTTAAGATATTAAAGTATCAAATTTAACATTTAAAATCAGTATATATCTTGGCCGAGCAGTTGGTATAACCTCACAAATCAATAGTGGACACAATGGTATCCGAAAAGTAGTATATTAATCATTGCATACTTTTCGCATTCCAGGTGAATAAAATCCTAGCGAAGCTTCGAAAATGATGTTTTCAGGTTTAGGGAAAGGTGTTGTGGTGCATAAAACATCAAAAAATAGTGAAAGAGGTCTGAAAATGCAATATAACGTCCTCGACACAAAGCTGCCATTTTTTTTCAATAAGAGATCCGCCAGTTATCAAACAGAATGAGCAAAATTATACAAAATAATGGGTGATGTTTCAAGGCTTATAACGCATTCCATTTTTCTATAAAGATTCATTTCATATTAAGAAGACACCGAATTAATTTATACACCTAATACTTTGAACGTAATTCTCTCAACATGAGTCCAAAGAGCAGCATGTTCGACATTGCATACTTTTCATATTCCCATTAAAAAAAATACTGCCGAAGTTGCAAGAATGATTTGTTCAACTTTGCAGGAAGGTGTTATGACTCAAAAAACATGCAAAAAATGCTAAAATAATGGATGAGATTCGAAAATGTATTACAAATTCATCGAATCAAACCAGTCATCTTTCTTTCGACAAGGAATTCATCAATTACTCAAAATATCGTGCAAAGTTATACAAAATAATGGAGGATATTTTAAGGATAGAAATGTACTACATTTTTTCATAAATAAACATTCGTTTCTTAATAAAAAAAAAATGGATCGAATTAATTTGTAGACCTAGTAAATACCGATTGAATAATTAGAAATATTTTTATTATTTTAAAATGATCAATTTTTTGAGATAAGAACTAAAAATGCAGAAAATATGTTATGAAAAGTAGTATAGTGTCAACTTTAGAATCGTAACACAAAAAATCTGAAAAGAAACATATTAAAATCTAAAAACCGAACTGAATTCTTTATGAAGTAAAAGATGAACAAACCATAGTTTTCACCGAAGAAAATATTATAAAATGCATAAACAACTTGTATCGTTTAATTATTTTTATAACGAAAAATACAAACTTTTATAAGTTTTAATCATGTAAAAAATGTATACAATATTCCGTACACACACACAGCTAACCTGAAAAAGAAACGCACGCCATTCGCAATAAATTCAATGTATCCATCGTAAATGTTATTTATTCACGCATATTAATTTTCTTTTATTAAAAACAGACCGGGCAACGCCTCGACGTCTCCTTGTACCTGCCTTTTTTTAAGAAAAAAAAAACGCGCACGCCCGGTCACACGGATTAAAACGTGTGTTCATGATTAAATAATATTTCAGCGTTGCGAAATATTCAAATCCTGTTTATAAGATCCGATGCCACAACGCAAACTCGCAAGACCACTAAGGTGCTACCGTTCTCGCAGCATCTATATTTTTTCAAATTTAATAAACCCCGTACGTGCGGTAAACAGATTAAAATGAACTTGTACGCGGCTCTAGACAGTTTTACATGTAAGCCACAAAACGGACCATCAAGATATATGATTATGCGAGTTTAGAAGATTCATTGTTACACATATGCATATACATGTGTACCTGAGTATGTATGTAGAAGGTGGACCGAAATTCGGGACGGTATTTTACAGATTATTAATTTTTTAGAATGGATATTCTTTTACTGCTACTATTATCATCTTGTTCGGGTTGATCTTATTGGAATACACTGAAATAATTTTATTATAATTCGTTTCGACTCTTAACCTATCTTCTGATAACTTTATGTATACTGTATACCAACGGTAGACAAACAGCGGTTCCCAAAGCTACTCTGTGCGGCTGCCGAGACAAAATTGGGTTACATTGCCACTTTTTCTAAACTTTTATATTATTAATCTATAGTAGTATAGCATGTATTAATATTAGAATATTTTATATATAAACGGGTAACTCACTTTATCTTTTCAAACATCCACATGCATTATGTGTGCAAACTGCTGTTTAACGTGGCTCTACGGTTCTGGACAAACCTTAAAAAAGATATGAAACTAAACAATTTTGTTACTTAACACTTGCTAAATGCAATAAAAACAAATTCGCGACGGGATAGGGTGAAGCTCTTGACCATTCAATAATGTATGAAAAGTATTAAATGTGGCCC
Source organism: Acanthacorydalis orientalis (assembly GCA_034766995.1). Taxonomy (NCBI): domain Eukaryota; kingdom Metazoa; phylum Arthropoda; class Insecta; order Megaloptera; family Corydalidae; genus Acanthacorydalis; species Acanthacorydalis orientalis. Next base: position 46,736,050 of record CM068317.1, read on the forward strand.
TTTTTATTGAACAAGTTGCCCACTCCTGCTCTATACATACTCTAATGATAAGTATATATCGAACTACCAAAAGAAGGGTCCAGTGAAGAAGTTTATCAACTAAAGAAGAATATTCATCAACTAAATCGAATGTATAAAAATAAAGAAGTTTTCACAAAACAGTTCTGATACTGATAAAATTCACTTTCACGGATGAATTATTTTTCTACCACTCAAATTAGGAAAAAGGTTCAAGTCAAAAATATTCAATAAATCATTATTGATCATCGATAGTATCGCCGTCTAAATAAATAATAATCAAAAATGATCAATAATGATTTATTGGACATTTTTTGACCGAATATTTGTGATTTGTGGTATAAAAAAATATTGATGAGAAAGAGCTCCAGGTGTGTATGTAGGGATATTATTGAAAATTTTAACAAAAGAATGGTTACTTGTAAGGACTCATACGGTAGTCATCATATTATTTTTAATTTGAAAATGGCGTACCCCCAACTATTATTTACAATAAAGGAACTTGCCACTACAGCACAAATTCTGTGTTTTATTTTAAATTAAAAAAATGCGGCCGTATTGGAATACCCTGTTTGATTCTGACTTCTTCCTGTGGGCATATTAGAAAAAGTGTTTCTTCATTAATGATCTCTCAATCTTTAGTAAATTCAAAAAAAATGTAAATTGTCTGATAAGAGATTTGTATGAGATAATGTAAAGAAAGATCATGAAAATACAGTAACAAAGAAAAAACATAGAGAAAATTTTATAAAATACATTTAAAAGTTATTATTTTTTACACAGTTTATTAATTTTTGTATATTTATTAAATAAATAAATAAAATAAAAAATCTTATCAAGATTTCTATCGAACCCTATATATATATATATATGGATGTGTTTGTATAAAAAGAAATGGATGTGTGTATTAATATAAATTAAATTTAAAAGTCTAAAAGTCATTTAAAAATCATTATTTTTCACACCGTCTCAAATATAATGTGTGGATTGAAATTTTATATAATTCATGAATATTTATTGAATAAATAAGGAAAAATAAGGAAAAAAAATGTTATCAAAATTTCTATCGAACTCTATACATACATACATACACACACACATATATATATATATATATATATATATATATATGTATGTGTTTTTATAAAGAAACGGATGTGTGTATTAATATAAATTAAATTTAAAAGTCTTTAAAAGTCATTTAAAATTCATTTATTTTCCACACAGTCTATAGTATAATTTGTGGATTGAAATTTTATATAATTTTTGTATATTTATTGAATGAATAAATAAAATAAAAAATCTTATCAAGATTTCTATCGAACCCTATATATATATATATATATATATGGATGTGTTTGTATAAAATGAAACGGATGTGTGTATTAATATAAATTAAATTTAAAAGCCTTTAAAAGTCATTTAAAAAACATTATTTTCCTCACAGTCTATAATTTGTAGATCGAAATTTTATATAATTTTTGTATATTTATTTAATAAAGAAAGAAAAATAAAAAATCTTATCAAGATTTCTATCGAACCCTATACATACATACATGTACATATATATATATATATATATATATATATATATATATATATATATATATATATATGTTTGTATAAAGAAATGGATGTGTGCATTAATATAAAAGCGCGATACTGGGAACAGGTGTTCGTTATATTTTATATTCACGTGGCCAGTCCTGTTAATTTTATTCTCGGCATCTGTCACGGCTGGATAAGACTCTTGTATATTTGGGTCATGTTTTAATTACGACAAATATAATTAATGGTATCGCGATTCGTGTAGGAGGACAGCCGTAGATGCCGTCCTCGAACGTGGGCGTTCGATTACTGTTATAGTATAGTTCGAAAACGGAACGCATTGAGTGAAATGTGACCGTTTGGTTTGCAGTGCAAGATTTATAAGCGAGACGTGTGGAAAAACTCGACAGTAACGTGTCCTTTCATATTTCGTTAAAGAAATGAAATTAACATTTTAATTATATCATAAATTTAGAATAAGAAAGCGTGACGGTCGGAAGTGTGAACTGATGGCTGGTGGCCCGAACGACGAGACGAAAGATTCACTCTATCGATTTTCGTTAAAACGTTTTGAAATCGTTGAATATTTTATTTTCGGCGAGTGATTTTAATTATGGAGTGAAAAGCATTATATACAGAGATATAGTAAGAGTTTATCCTTTATTTATGTACGAAATTTACCCTTTTATATAAATTAAAACAATATAATCTCACGTACGTCAATTAAGTAAATTTTAGAAGAGCCACAAATCAAACAAAGTTATATAAAGCACACTGCCTATTCACCTACTACTCTCATTTCTAATCTTCTAAATTTACAATATTATTGATATCATAAATTTATGAAAACTTAAAGATAATATCAATCCTTATAGAACTTCAATCGCAATCTAAAAAGTTTCAATATATTATCTGTGAAGTTGGCATATAAAGTGTTAAATAAAATAAAATAAAAATTGTTTCAAGTTGCATTCATATAGTTCTAGAGTTCCTGGAAATGAGAGAAAAGTTCCAATCATTAAAGGCCAAAAAATTGAAAATAAAGTTTTGGGGTGCCAACTTCATGGAGCGTATAAAAATTAAAAATGCACATTTCAACGACTGTTCTGAACACATCTAGAATAGTTTTAAAGTTCCTGTAAGAAAAAAAAAGTTTTACAAATTTAACGCCAAAAATTGAATTGAATTTTTTTAAGATAATAATGGGTGACGATGGTTTACTGGCTTCAGAGGAACTGCAATGTGTTGTACTTACTTCTCACGTGGATATTCGAATATTAAATAGGGTCTACTTTGCTTGGAAGCAGAATTAAAAAATACTTAGTCAAGCGAATTCGTGGGGGAAAAGAGAAAACATTTACATCAAATTCGTAAGGGGAAAACAATTCAAAATCAGCGCCCTGCTAGAGAATAATACAAGTCTTCTTATTTTTGTTATGAAATGTTTAGCGGTCACACAATTTGTTATTGTTACTCTGGCACTGAGACAAAGTTTTGTCGATTTAACAAAAGTCTCCTGTGAGCATATATACAAATCATCTAGAAGAGGCAAATGAAAAAAAACTATAAAATAAAAATATTTATATAAAAATTAAACAAATCTCTTCCAATCAGAAGTTGTTCATGCAAGTCATGAAATTATTCTTTCTTCTGATTTTTTTTGTCTCTTCCAATTATTCTTTTTTTCTGAGGCATGTTTGGTGGTTCTGAAATCGGCATTTTTTTTAATCAGAGACTACTTTTTGTAATTAAATTATTGTTCGAATAAATGTGCATTTTTAATTGTTTGTGTAGTGCGTAAAGTCGACACCCCAAAACTTTATTTTCAATTTTTTGGCCTTTAATGATTGGAACTTTTTTTCTCCTTTTCGAGAATTCTAGAACTACTTGAATACTACTTGGTAGAATTTTTATTTTATTTTCTTTAACACTTTGTATGCCAACTTCACAGACATAGTTTCAGGTTTAAATATATTGAAACAGAACTATAAAAATAAAATATTTGATTAAAAAAAAAGTGTCGATAAACCCTCTACATTTTTCCACTTATTATCAAGAAATTAATAATGTGTGACCGCAAGTCTAATGATGAAATTTCGTCAGAAGGAAAAAACGATACATGAACAAATAATAAATGATTTATATCACACGATATAGATTACATAATAAAGCTATATTCGTGATAATAAAACTTTTATATACCTAATATTCAACATCGTAAACCATTCACGGATTATATACAGTTCAACAGTATTATTAAGCCGTTCCAAACAGTGCATTTATCCTCTTTATATAACACACCATAAAGTATCTTTTATGCACTATCGGAATTTATATCAATTTCGTTTTAATCGTCTGTCGATGAAATTAAATCAATACTTTCTGAACACCGTTACACGTTTTTATTACACGAAATATATGCATAATCCCACACTCTCTCACACACACGCACACACACACACCCTCTGTACGTAAACAGAGACCTCGGTCTAAATTTTCTTATGATAGCAAATATTATCAAATCTGTAACGTTTTAATTGATACTATTCTCTCTGTTCTACTTTCAGTTTTAATGAATCATTTAAATAGCACGATTAAAATTCAATATTTGAACATGTGATCCTTTAATGTTTGAATTATCATATTAACTGCTCAAGTTCCTTAATAAAATTATTATTGATTGTATAAATATTATATCTTCTATTTGAATACATTTCATGTGCCAACAGCTGTCATTCATTGAAGCATAAAATATTAGATAATCATATAAAGTGTTATTGCTTTACAAAAGAATTCTTGAAAAATGTACCCATATAATTTATATTTCAATAATTGTTTATTTACACTAAGAAGCAAACGTTATACATATTCTAGCATGTATTTTTTGTAATCAATTAAATTTATTCTACTAAATTTCAAATTTGACATTTTTATCTATAATTTATGATGTAATTTTTAAAAGTGATTTTTTTATTTAAATTAAAGTATCGAATCGACACGTTCACATTAGAATTAAATTTAAAACTTGATCATTGAACGATAAAATCATCTTTATTTTTCTCATATACAGAAACAAATTTTCTATAATTGTTCTAGTAGCTAGAGAAAGATTATTATTCAATCATATTCCTATACTTGGAAAAATCAACATAAAACATGAAACTATTTTAAAATTTAATAAAGTGTCAATTCACTTTTAACGCGTTAACTTTATTAATACTATTATTATAAAACGTGCTACCAACTAATCATCAAACTATAACAAGCACTCACTCATTGTAGATTTTAGAAGAGATCCCACCGCACAGAATAAATTTAAATTGACTTTTCTTCAACAGCACAGAATCAACAATCCTTGTATTAACATTTGCACTGAAGAAACGCGTACACCGCTCACATCACTTAATGTTTGTACATGTTTCCGCACGTATTTACAAATTATACGTCAGTACACATGCATATATATATATATATATATATATAAAAGGTCTTTTAGAAAAGTAATGAGATTAAAACAGTAAAAACGAAAAAAATTCGTTTTATCGTATGGAAGAATCCAAGTGTAATCGATTTCATGTTTTTCAGATTAAACTGATTTTTGTAATTTATTCCTATTTAAATTTCGTTCATCATGCATCATTCGAATTGTTGAACCTTATTTTTGTTTAATTAACATTTTACCTATCTGCAATTTAAATCAATTCACTCAGTTGTGAATGGTTCGATATACAATTCGGTTTTTATCATTTTATACTGCTATGAAAACAACTTAAATACAAATATCATTTTTACTAACCGAAACTCTAAACAAACACTAATACAATTTTATTTAAATAATACAAAACTTACGAATTCGCTTTCAAACTTCTTTCATAAACTATTAATCGATTAACATTATGAAATATCAAACATATCATCACAGTTCGGCATCTTGATATACAATTCGATTTTTATCATTTTACACTCTTATGAAAACAGTTTGTTCCATATAAACTTGTACTCGAATTTAAAAATATTTATTTTAAACCTTCAGTTCTTCAATCTCATCGATAATATTCTGTCTTAAGTTTATATAAAACTTGATCATGCTTCTTTATCCAATATCCCAGTTTTCAATTCTCGTTGCACACTTAACAAACATACATTGAATCTATCAGCGTTTATTCGATTCAAAACAACGCTATCAAGTTCAAACTCATACTGAATACCGAGGAAAGAACTCAGTAGAAGTTGATTTGTAGCGTTGTACACTGTTACCACTTTATGAATTAATCTCATTAGTTTTCTGACAGACCTGGTGTGCGTGACTGTGAGTGTGTGTGTGTGTTTATATATATATACATATATATATATAGGTGTGTATATATTTCGTATTTCCTTTTATTTACAGCTCGAAGAAGCAAGAAATAGAGGACCTCTCCGCTATCCCGTTGACATCGTCGTCTCAACGCAGAGGGCGAGTATTCGTGTCTCACGAATGTGTATCTTGGCGGGGGTGTACCGTGTATCGTGGTGGGTGGTGTGTTTCACAGTGTCGCACGTTTCGCTGACATTTTACATTTTAAGTGAATACGGCACTTCACTAAATACAAACTCTCACTTTAATGGAGACGAATAATAATGTCTTAAAAGCATGCGGAAAGCGTTGGCGAGGGCGCGGATAGAGACGGGCGCACAGATTCAGTGATGAATATGTTCGTCGCGTCGAGACGTGATAACTGATTTATGTAATTCTGAGAGCATATCAGTGTTTTTCACGACGCCATTGCAGCCCTGTTAATTTATTATTATATGAATATGGAATCCGATTAAGTAAATACGGTGCGATAACGCGATAATGTATTGTAATCGTTCGGTATATAATTAGGTCTGTTATTGGGTATGTGTTTACCTTGGAGAGGTAATTTAATTAGCGTGTAGCGTGATACGGGGAATAATCTCCATTAATGTAGACAGTCGAATGGCTTTCATCAGTTTATGTAACGTTTGCATAGTTTTTTTGTCATGGTCGATTAAAGTTTATAATTCTATCCGATGAAATTGTCAATCGAATCCATAATTTTAATTAAACATGAAGTTAATTATAATAATTAAAAATGTCGACATTTATTTATTAATCAAATATTGAGTCATCCCATAAGTAATGCGGTTTTTTAAAATTAGTTTCGAAACAACGAAAAAATTTGCGTTTTTCAATTTTGATCCAAAATATATTTTCCGTTATTATTTACAGCGTTTTCCCTACTTAATCATGAATTTTCGATACCCCTGATTATAGCACTTTAATTACCAAATCATTTTTAAGAGCTGATGAATAGTTGAATACGTTGATTTGAGCTTCTTGGGTAATTCTTCTACCGTTTAACTAGGATTTTATTCCACTAATGTTCGCAGGATCTCATCATCAAATTCTTGAGAACGTTCTGACCTTTCCTCATCTTCAAGTCTGTAGTACATGAACCAAAATCGTTGTAACCATCTTTATCCTTGGATAAGACTAATAAAATCTGAACCATTAATTTTCCACAATTTTTTCACTGCAGTTGTAGCGTTGTTGCCCTGACAAACTCTAAAAACAAAACATGCCTAATATCCTCTTTTAACACTTCCATGATAACTAATATTTTTTTCCTGTAAATTCGCATAATCACTGTTAATCTTCCACGAAAACTCTGAGAAAACATTACATACAATTAAGCATCATATGCATCCGTTACGTTATGGTAAAATTGTAAAGTATTGCATCATCCGCATTCACCTATATGAAAATACCGCATTACTTATGAGATGACCAAGTACTATGAAACGTTTCAAAGAATACACAATGCATAAGAACATGAGTTAAGAAAAAAATAAAAATATATGTGGAAAGAAATAGAGATAAAATTCGTTTATTTTTAAAATTACCTTCGATTCTTTTCATATCCTTTCAAAAAAATCCAACAAACTTAATGTTTCATTAATAAAAAAATATTGAACTTCAAATCAATAATTAAACGTTTCCTTAATTCACTCTACAGAAATGAAACCAGTTTCAAAAATCTTCCATCGAAACATATATAAAAAATACAATCATTTGAAAAAAAAAATACACAAGTTAATAAAATATATATATAAAATTTCCGCCGCTGATCTTTCTATATCACACTCACACATATATATATTTTATAAATAATAATATATAATAGATTTGTGTGTGTAAGAGTGAGTATAGATGTGTCTATTATTGAGGGAAAGAGTATCAAAAGCATCTTTTGTCAACGTGGTCTCATATCAATATATCAATAAAACATGAGACCGAAAAATATATAAAATGGAAAAAAAAACTCGATTATTTACACACGGTCCCGGACACATTATATTCGAGTCGGACCGAGTAAACACAACAGTCGCGACGATTTTCAACGCATCACTTCTCCTCTCGCTCTACTTATCCGACCTATCAATTATTCATTACAATTATTTTCCACTTGTATGAAGCTTGCACTGGCTGTGCAGTCGTCGTACGCGAAAACAAGTAATGAAACGATAATTATAGTAATTATAAATGAACAGGATATGCATGTAAGGTGACACATTCTGTAATTACATATAGTGCACGTGTACGCTGCACATACTCTTACACTGTCACGGTTTAATAACAGCAATTAATTTGCAATCAATTGATACACGGTGTCATAGACCAAAGTGTAATTTACACGTTTAGAGTAGGATTGTGATTTATTTATAGATACAGTGTCGGTACACTTTTTATTTCAGTCTGGTTCAATACATACGAGGCACGTTTTTAAAATAAGTATTACCGCCGATTGAAGATAAATGATGAGACTGCGCATTAGCAGCAACTTTACTTGATTCATGGGCTAACCATCATCCATTTTGTCTCTTTAGATTTCTTGTTTGGTACCACATGCGAGTGATTTATAATGAGTGCAACAATAAATAATCCTGCTAGATGCGACGAATCTAAAATCTACCTGAAGATAAAGCATCTGCTGAAACTAGTAGTGGAGATAAAAATTCAAATTATCTAAAAGGATGATAACAGCCAGGACAACGCATCAATTAAAAACCAGAAATGACTATGTAATTGTAATCAGAAAACTGTAATGATTATAAATAGTTTGATACTGGTTTTAAAAAATTAAGAAAAAACAGAGTTGCAAAAAATACTATTTTGATTATTTTTACTGATTCTCATTTGTAATTGAAAATTAAAATAAAGTTGACTCAAATAAATGTACTGAAAAAATAAACGAAATTTCTTACAGATCTTTTATGGGTCAGTGGATGCCCCCAGAGGTCTGTGAACCCATGTCTTTTTATTTATAAAACATGCCATCATATCACATGAAACGAAAAAATGTCACGATTTTAAAAGACATTGAAAATATTAAAATTATTTCTAGATTTTTCGAAATACTAATTAATTCATTGTATATAAAATATTTTAACCATTTCGCTACGAACGGCGACTATATTCGCTCGCTATGAAACTCCGTACATTTACACTGGACTTGCAGTTTAAATGTATAAATGTTTTTGAGAAACTATAAATATCTTGTTTTAGAGAAGTTATTTAAGTTCTAAAAAGCGTTGTCGATGCAACTTTTTTAGACACAAGACATAAATCCGAATGCGGACGACCGTCCTCCCGTAATGTTTACACTTTTGGCGCCCTCGTTGATCGAAAGCGTTCCAGCAAAGAAAACCGTCATAGCGAAGGGGTTAATCTACGTTTTTTTATATATAAGTTCTATCTTTTATTAAATACCCACAGAGTTTTCGCACATGAAAGAGATTTGAAGACCGATTATATAAAAACAATGGTATAATATTTTTGAAAAATAATAGTTGATTGGTTGGTTTTTGGGGTTTTAGAGCGCATCGACAACTGAGGTCATTAGCACCCGAAAAATAATTGTTGTTATCGATACAAAAAAAAATGAAAAAAAATTAATGACTTTCAATAGAATGGAGTAATGTTTGATAAAATTTATTCATAAAAATATCACAAATAATTTGCTGTATTTTTTAAAAAAATTTAACAAAAACTAAAAATGTCTTCTCATATTTTAATTTTATATCTTTCGTGTTATTTCATATTTCTGATTAGGTAATGGTTTTGTTAATTGTATTTAAATAAAAAATCATTTATAATAAAATTCTGGTACTTTGACTAAATTCATTTTTTGACTAAACTGAATGAAAGCCGCCATCTATTTTCCCTACAATGGATTCGTGAGTTAACTAGATATAGCAAAAATATATAAAAATAATGGAGGATATTTTCAAAATAGAAATGTATTTCATTTGGTCTTGTAGTCATTGCTGCTTACTTTTTGTGAGAATCAGGCTAGTAAACTGATTACTGTAAATGAATAAATATACTGAAACACAATAACCAATTTCTTGTAAGCAGAACTGGATGATACTGATCTGGAGGACATGTAGTTCCAACAGGACGGTGGAAAAGCCACAGGTGAAACAAGTGATTTATTAAGCAGGAAATTTTCTGGACGTGCTATTTCCAGTAATTGGGACATTAATTGATCACCGAGATCCTGCGATTTAACACCGTTGGACTATTTTATTGGAGTCACATTAAAAGAGAGATGTACACCGATCATCTTAAAACAATTTCCAACCTAAAGGATAAAAACCGAAGAGTAATTGCTCAGAGAGAACCCCAGTTGTATGGGGATGTTATTAAAATTTTTAACAAAATAATGGTTACTTATAAGAAAGCGCATGCCTGTCACTTATACGATATTAGTTTTTTTTTTAAAAATAGCATACCCCATCTATTATTCACAATAAAGAAACATGAAATTTCAACGCAAATTCTGTGTTTTATTTCGATTTAAAAAATTAAATCTTTACTGGAAACCTTATATATATATATATATATATATATAGCGACGAAAGCTCTTAAACATTGTTCGTTTTTAACTGCTATGTTGACAATACAGTAGACACAACAAAGTATAATGTACACTCACATCTTTACGTTCCGCATCTTTCATCTGAAATATAAATCTCAAACCTTCAGCTATAAATGTAGCTATAGTTGTTTTATCTCTGCAAAGAACGTCCTCTTACATATTTTACGTTTTTATTTATTTTGACATCTCGTATTTCATTTCATAGGAATGACATACAGACGACATAAAAAATCGTAAAGATTTTTATAGACACAATGTGTATATGCCTTTCGTTCATAATTATCAATATTATAAAAATCTCTTGTGAATCGTGTTCGTTTTTCGTTACTCACTGAATCGAATATTCAATTTATATGACTGAAATTAATTATTTGATATTTTTTTCAGACGTTTCTATTTAATTATAAATCAATATTGACGTTTTTATCAGCAACGAACATGAATTGAATTGAACCGTTTTGAAATAATATCAAGAAAAAATCATTTCGGTTGTAAACCGTTCAAAATAAATTTATCATTCGTTTAATGTACCACTTCCATTAATTATTGAATCAATCGCAAACGTCTCCGCCGTAAAAACTTCAAGCAAACTGTAAAACTTTTCAAATAAGTAAACGGAACGAAAAAAAAACGTACGATGTAATTTCACTCGTCCTACAACTTTTGACCATTGACAAATTGTGTTTTATTATTAAAAAAGAAAGCACAAGCCGGTATAAAATATTAAAATTATAAACCGTCGCCGCAATGACCGTCCTTTGTATGCATTGTCTCCCATCTGTTTATTCTTATAGATATTTAATCAAGTTTTTAATCGCATGAATTTAGATTGCCTTATTTCACATTCGAATTTCTCGAGAGGGATTTTTTTCTACACGCTTTCATTATTATTCAAATTGTGTCTATTTAAAAATATATGTGCTCTATTCATGTATAATAAATTAATTACGACGATCCGTTCGTTTACTTAAAACGAATAGAAAATGAATTTAATTATTTTAAAATGAAAGATTTTTTTTAATTTCGTTACTGCGTTCGAGTCGGGGTTTTTCCGTGTCAATTTTTTTATTCAAAAAATGACACATAAAAGTTTTGAATATTTATAAATTTAAAACGTTTGTGAAAAGACAGAAATATATTAATATTAAAATATCTTTTGAATAAGCAACGATACGCTGTACATTTTAAATATAGATAGAATTCTCTTTTATCAAAAATTAAATATTTTCGATATTTCTGTCATAAATTTTGACTTTACAAATGGATTTTTTTCTCTCGCCTTACAAATCAAACACATTTTCTTAACCTTATATCATTTCGTCATTTACAGAGTGATAAAATATAAAAAAATCTTTGTTATCGCTCTAAAGGTCACCGAGATGTACATGCTCAACAATGAAAAATGAACAATAATTATTTAATATGCATTTTTGATTTGGAAATTTTTTATGGTTCATGCTGTGAGAGAAAAATCAATTTTTGAAAATCAATTTCATCATGGTACCAGAACTATTACTATTTAATCCAATTCAGTAATAATTACTTACAAATTTTGTAAATAATAATAATAAATTTCAATAAAATGAAAAAATTGCTACTAAATTCGCAGAAGTGATTTGTTCAGCTTTGAGAGAAGGTGTTGTGAGGCATAAAATATTCAAAAAATGATAAAACAGGATAAAAAGTCAAAGAACGCATTACAATTGCATCGAATCAAAGCCACTATCTTTTTTTGACAAGGGATTCAACAGTTACTCGACATATAGAGCAAAATTATATAAAATAAAGAGGGATATTTTGAGGATTAGAATGTATTTCATTTTTTCCTGAAAAACTGATTTTCTATAAAAAGGCACCGAATTAATTTATAGACCTAATAACGCAAATTAATAATAGCAAGGTTCATTATGTACCATAGTCAAAAAATAAATCAATTACCCTTCTGTATCAGATGACTTGAGTATAATTTCAAGATTTTTAACACATTTTCTCTTTGAATATCAGTCACAGAGACTCTGGACTCGTGTAGTTCTAGTTTTCTAGATAAATCAATGATCAGAGATTTTCTCTCGTGTACAACATTTTTCATTATCCTCAGTAGAACATTTTCATATATTTCAAACAGACAGTTAAAACAAACACAAGAACTCACTTATTTACCTACGTTCTAAAATCTACTAAATTGAGAAATCAAAATATGACGGTTCTATCTTATGAAAGAATCCAAGTGTCATCGATTTCATGTTTTTCATATTAAACTGATTTTTGTAATTTATTCCAATTTAAATTTCGTCTATCATGCATCATTCGAATTGTTGAACCTTATTTTTGTTTAATTAACATTTCACCTATCTGCAATTTAAATCAATTCAGTCAGTTGTGAATGGTTCGATATACAATTCGGTTTTTATCATTTTATACCGCTATGAAAACAACTTAAATACAAATATCACTTTTACTAACCGAAAAACTAAACAAACACTAATACAATTTTATTTAAATAATACAGAACTTACGAATTCACTTTCAAACTTCTTTCATAAACTATTAATTAATTAATACTACGAAATATCAAGCACATTATCACAATTCGACATCAGAAACTTAGTAGATGTGTGTGTATATATATATATATATAATTTGTAATGAAATGAACTCGAATATAGAACTTGAAAACTAATTAAACGTCATATATTACAGTTACACAGTTATACAACGGTGCATACATTATAATTCCTCTGTTGAATAGACTTAAAGTTCTTGTCTTATGTAATAATTGTGTTATTATACAAAGGAATAATCAAACTTAAATTAAATAATATATATATATATATATGTATATATATATGTATTTATATATATATATATATATACATATATGTATGTGTATAACAATATAAACGGTTGTATGTCTTATACTAAGAGAAATTGCTTTCTTCAGAGAAAACCTCAACAGAAGAATTGAAAGAGAATATTTATGGCAATTATAAGTTGTATTATGACTAAAATATGATCACATCTAATTTTCTAGCTTGAAAAATTTATTACATTATAAGTGGATAGAGACCGACATGATGCTGATGACGATGTGAACTAAATATATTTGAAATTAATTTCTTCGTTAACTCGTTCAACCCGGTGACGTTTTAAAACACTCCCTTAATGTTTTTCATGAAAATTTACTATTTATGGAAGAATAGAAGGATTTTTAATAAGAGGTGGCTTGAAAATCAATCCTAACACCAGCAATTAATATTAATAGAAGATGTGTGCTACAAATAAATAAAGAAATATAATTAAAAATATCACTTTACTTACTCATGCTAAAACTTCTGACGATTAGTAAACTGTTATTTATTGAGCAACGCATGCGTACCAGGGTTGAGTTGATTTTGAAATGAAAGATAGAATTAAAGTAATATTTTCGGTTTAAATCATTATTTTTTTAAATTCTTCAGTGATAGTACCGAATAATAAAGGATGATAGAAGACTGTCAGAACAATTTTTAAAATCTGTAATTTTAAAAGTAATCTTTATACTATTTTATGATGTTTTTTCATAAAAAAGTAAATAAAAAAAATGATGGTAACATTGGTTTTCCATATCATATATATTTTCACCATCTATGTATATATATATATATATATGTATATATATATGTATATATATATATATATATAAAGACGGTCGTAATCCAGAGACAAGATATATAAAGTGACCATCAAGACGTTGACACATATAGCCATACATCCAAAGCCACTCTTCGTTATGATCCCTGTACGTTTCGTATAATAAAACGTCGACGACGTTTACAGTATTATAAAATAATCTAATAAAAAAAAATATATATTCACAGTTGTTCGTCTCTCGATGTTGAATTATTACCGCGCATATAAATTATTTAAATCGGGTCCTGCTCGTAACTTTTTCCTCATTATTCATACTTGACGCGTAAAAAAAGTGATACACATACTAAAGAATTTTTTTCGTCGGATGAAAACAACAGGTTTTTTCCTTGAAAAGTAATTTCTTTGAAATATAGCCAACGGTACAGCATACAATAGATACATTTATATATATATATATATATATATATATATATATATATATGTATTATACCGATTCAGATACAATGTCACATATAGAAGCAGTGTACACTTCTAGCAGAGCGCACATATTACTTTCCGTATTTGACGCGCGTTCATTCCATTTCCGATCTGCTTCTATGCGTTACAAAGAGAAACCAGTATGACACGAGACACAGAACTGCATGTTAACGGTTGGGCGTTAAAGCGCACAGCCCGCGGGCTTCTCGCGAGCTATGCATCGAGAATATTAAATTTGTCTTCAGTAGTATCCAAAGCTTCATATCGCATTTCAATGTAAACTGATGACAAAAAGAAAATATGTGCAACAAATATTACGTTAGATCTAATATATAACTTATTTAATGAGATTCGTATGTCGTTTAAATATCATTCGTTGAATACTGCATAGTGACATGCATAGGAAAATATAAATTGTACTGTAAGTGAATATGTAGAGCATTGATTAACTCAAATATTGTTAAAGTATTTTTGTTTGCTTCGGTTATTTATACAAATATCACAGGTGATTTATTTATTTTCTAGGAAAAAAATCTTTGAATATAAAAAATCTGATAGTCTCTCTCACGAGTCCCAGTTGTGTAGGGATGTTATTGAAAATTTTAACATAAAAATAATTACTTGTAAGAAAGTACAAGGTGGCCACTTACACAATATTATTTTTATTTATAAATGGCGTACTCCAACTATCATTTACAGTAAAGAAACTTGAAACTTCAGCGCAAATTCTATATTTTATTTCAATTTAAAAAATTGTCCTTATTGGAAAACTCTATATTGTATAAAAAAACATGATATTAAAAATTATATTAAGTTAGGTACATTGATGGTTGTTATTATAAGTAGATATTTAGTATGCTTTTTGTCTTTTCTGGAAAACAAGGTAGATCTTACCACAAAAAATCAAAATTATTGACATTAAAATTATATATACATCCAAATTAGTTAATATTCAGCTTTAAGTGACATCATAAAAAATGTTATACTATACAACCTGTTAAAAATTATAAAAATGTCTATGCTAATTTATTTCAACCAAATCAACAATTTTAAAACATCAATCTAGAAGAATTTTGAATAATAGTCGACAGAAAAGTTGTCATATTATAATATTGTCATTGCTTGACCTTATGCATCGCTGAGAATGATACAGAAACAGAATAATTTTCAGTTGTAAAATACTGGATCACCTATCATATTCTCCCTATATTCTCACACATACAAAGTCTATAAGTAACTTTTTAAATAGAATATTGAATTTATGTCATTAAAATATGTCCAAAAAATCTTTGAAATTTTATAAGGTTCTAAAGATAATTTTCTTCCTAACGGTATTGACAAATTACACGATAGATAAAAGATATTTATAATCAGTAATAGAAGGAGCAGAAAAGATTAAGATTTGAATTAAATTATTCAAAAAGCATACTGTTTTCAAAAAAATGGAAAACCCTTCTCTTAAACTCATGAATAGGTTCTTTTCGATAGAATGATATTCTAAGCTCATAAATCATAGCAGCTCTAGTGAAAATCCGAACGGAAAAAACACAGAAAAGTCATTACCGCGTTCTCATCCGCACCTCCTTCCAATTAATAACCAACTGAGTGTACATAATATTCCCATAAACACAGAATTGTCTCCTGTAGGGCGCTGAATTCACAAAATAAGCGCGACACCGTAACAAACAGCGTCGACGTCATCCGCCGAGGTGATAGCAAATCACGACTAATTGCATTTCGAATCTTCTCGTTTCACACCTGCATCCACTTTGTAAACACAGTGTATTGAAAAGACATACAGCTAACAAGGTACTCTACAACAGACGTCCCTTCTGTCAGTGTTAGCACGCTTTTGAATATTCATGAAATTCCACTATGAGCGCAGCTGCGAAATGGCTTTCCGAAGCGAACGTGAGAGAAATAGCGTGCGCGTCGAAAGACGGATCCGTTCGTTCCTTTTTTTTATATTTAATTCGATGAATTCATAATCTTTTTTATTTGCCTGGCAATGAATTTATCCTCGTGCTGAATATGACGGAATTATTTAATATTTTTTTTGCATGGAACGAATAGATTCAATTATACAGCAACTGAATGCAAGCATATTTTTTTTCAGGAAACAAATTTTTTTTCCTGTCTCGAAAATGTTTCATGGAACGAAGCATTTTCATATAATAAAATTCGTCGATTTAGTACACACACACACATATATATATATATATATATATATATATATATAACCATTCAAACTCTCTGAACCAAATTTTCTTTTTCTTAATCATATTAAAAATCCTTGTAAGATAAAGTTATAAAACTTTAAAACTTCACTACTAGTGTACCACTCTTTGAACAGAAATTCATTGAATGAAATACATTTATTTAATCTTTACATCAAAAAGCATTCTAATGAAAGATTTTCTATCTTCTTATTTTTTCTCTCTAAGACAGCCTTTATATTCTCTAGTAATGAAATTTCAAGGAGAATTTCAAAAATGAAGTTTCACAAATCGACTGAAGCACATTTTAAACAAATCATCCTCAAAAGCTAATGAAATTCTATATAAAACCAATACTTTTTTAATTCAGTTATCTTTCATTAAGAAATAATAAAATATAGGCTATTTTAATTTGTCTCTCTCTCTCTTTACATATATATATATATATATATATATATATATATATATATATATATACAAATATATATATATTAAAATAAAAAAAATTATTGACCAATAACCAAATAAAAAAAATTAACCCTACAATTGTTTGGATCAATAAAACGAAAAAGTTTTTCTTTAAGGCTACTTAAAAAACATGTATACGTCAATAAGCTAAAAATCATCCTTCAGTTTAAGAACAACATAAGAGAAGAAATTCAAGCGTTATATCCAGAAATCCTGAGAGAAGTGATGAAAATGTCTTTGAAAGAGTTCGAATTTGTCAAACCGAAAATGGACATCACTTAAGTAATGTCATTTTTCATATGTAATCAGGAAATATTCTCCATCCCGATACTATATTTCAGGAAATAAAAAGTGATGAAAATATTACAAAACAAAAAAGAACATTAATGTTTTAAACCCCATTCGTTCTTTCTGCGCCATCCTGTATCAGGCTACAAATTCAACTTCATTGAAACTACCATTTAACAATACACAGTTTTTGGTTCGATAGAAATCAGTCGACCAAACCAATCAACATCGCTCATACCCGAACAACCAATAAATCCATCGAAATGCTCATCTCTTTTACGGAATACGTTCATAACTAAATCACAGTTTCGTTCTAATCGTATAACCTCTTGTCATATTTACAACATCATATTTTGCTCTACCCATCAGATTAACAGTCTGCATACAGAATTACCTCGTACGATTTTCAGTTGACGTGCTAATTTTCATAAATGAGTACATTGTTTACAAACAAGTTCACTTCAACAAAGCTGCTGTCCGCACGTCAACAATACAAATAAGATAAGTACTTAAATTTAGTGATATTTACGAAATTTACATAATATAATATTATATCACACTATTTTCTTCTCATATATATATATATATATATATATATATATATATATATATATATATATATATATGTCACGTATAAATTCAATATTACTTTGACTTTACTGTCATGACTACATCTTAGAATTAATTTAAATAATTTGTCTGGCATTGTTCCTTTTGTAAACGAATGAATAATTCGAATTAATCCTCTATGTCGGTTTTAATTGAGCTTTTTGTTATTTCATGAATACTTAATTTGTTGTTAACTTACAAAATACATAACACAACACATACACACCTACACAAATCTAAAAAAGAAAAAAACTTATTTAAAATTTTTCAGGAAAAGAATCGTATCTTTTTAGATAGGAGAGAAACATTTCATTTCATTTCTACTACTTATGTATCAAATCTTTATTTTCTGAACGACTTATTCGGAACGGAATCCTCTTATTTTTTATATAAATATAATCGTTGAAAAATAAAAGGAAACGATACAACGGATGACATTAGAATACGTATTGATATTTTGAACGATGGCGTTTTCTATTCAACGATGTATGTTATTGAAAGCTTAAATGTGGACCCCGCTTTCCAACTTTCAAAGTTGATGTCCTGGAGAAGACAAGTCTTTTGCAACTGACAGGTTAATTTCGCTACATATGAAATTCAAAAGACAATATCAAAGGTTCAAGTGTATCAAATATTTCGTAAACATACATATTAATATTTTATGCCGTGCTCGAATGCTCGAATCATCATTATATGTTTCTCTCTACATTATTAGACTTATATATATATATATATATATATATATATATGTACATATATATATATATATACATGCATTTACATCTGACGAATTTTAAATAATAAAATATTAAATAATAATCAAACATTAATAAGAAGTAAATAAATTAAAACTATATCAATACATTGCGTTTTTTTTAAAAAAAAACTGTTTTTTGATTTTACATTAATAAATAAAAACCAATATTTTTCAAAAGATGACAATCTATTAAAAATGATATATAAAAGTTGTTTTCTCATAAATAGAGATTTTCATATAAACAATAATATTATTTTTATGATTAGAATTAGATTGATCGCTGACAATAAAAAATAATGATTTTTAATGATTAGCGGTCAATCTAATTCTAATTATAAAAATATTATTAAGCAAAAAAAAGTTAGTTTCAAATATATTTATTTTTGAAGAGTTTTCTATTTATCCCTTGTTTGTTGAATTAATTCAATATTCGTAACTGGAACCATTTAATTTTTATTGTGAAAAATAAAAACGTTTGAAAACACAAAGAAAATAATATTTTTTTAAATCAAAAAGTGTTTTTTTGTTTCGTGCATAGAAGTGCTATTTAATGAATGATAAATCATTGATTATTTAATATCAGTTTTAGTTTATAAAAAAAAATTAAATCAAATCAACTAAAAAATATAATTTGAATTTTCATTAATTGCGTTTTAAACCTCAATTTTCTAACAAACAATTTTGATAAAATAAAAACTAAATAAAAAAAACAGAACTGTATTTATAATAATATAAAAAATACTAATTTGTCTTTTTCTCATGTCACATTTAAGAAAAAAGGAAACAACATAACTGCTTCATTAATAAAAATACATGTAAAAAGAATTGAACGATAAAAATGTTACAAAATAATTAGTTGCTCGAAAGAAAATAATAATAACAAAAATCGTAGTGCTACTAAAACAAGACGAAATAAAGAAACGTAATTAATTTTTAAATTTTACGTCCGTGCCATTAAAAATAATATCATCATTTCTCATCCGCGTACATTTTTATTCCTTAACTTCTCATATCTTCATATCATACTTTCTGTTATATACATATATATATATATATATATATATATATATATATATATATACATATGTATAAATGTATTTGTGTACAAATATGACCGTAAGACTTGCAAATAATTTTAAATAAAACTTTTTTATGGTGTCTATAAATCGTTATGACCTTTATCTGAGTAGAACGCTGATGCACAGGGCAGTAACTTTGCTCAGAGAAGCGTTCTACTTACACGCCACCCGAATGTAATCACACGGCTTCGTAATGCGGCAATATATAACCTTGTTAATTGTTTTAATTAATAATAGCCGCGATGTTGAAACATATATCATTTTGAAAGCGCAATTTGTGGATCCGGCAAAAACCGTCTGATAGCTTCACTCAAAATATGAAACTGGCAATTTCGTTGCCGAGGTGAAAATGTAGCTGACTTGTGCAAATATCTTCACTAGTGTGATTTATGTTGATTGATATGAATATTTTTTTTGTTGAGTTCCATATATAAGGTTAGCGCAGAGAATGAAATAGTTGTTTTACACTAGTTTTACATTATTTATATTTCACTGTAAATAATTACAATTGAAATATAATCATACGAATACATACTTTTTTTCCTCTCACATATTAATTGTTCTCTAATAAAACTATTTTGTTTTTACAATACTATAATATTTTTTTAGAATAGAGAAGAACTAATTTCTCCATTAAAAGTGAAAAATAAGTCCCAATGTATCTTAAATATAGAGAGAGAAAAGTTTGTAACACTTACTTTCCTTTGAATGATGTACATTTTTAAAAATATCTTTTTTTATCTCATCAATTTTAACTTGCGCTTCCGCCAAAAAAGTTATTTTTGTTTAAAATATTTTTAATAGATGAGTTAATGTTTAAAATATTATATGTATATTATTTCTAAGAAATTAATAAAAATCTCAAATGTTCGGAAGTATATAATGTATAAAAAAGGTTTGTAATAAAAGTTAAAATGTAATCAAAGGATCATACATTTTTTCTAATCAAAATTTCTAATCACAAATTTATTATTATTTTTTGTAATAGTACACATTTTTAATAGAATAGACAAACAATTAAGTTTTCCATTAAAGATGACAACATGGTGGATAATAACTCATAAGGTGTCTTATATATATATATATATATAGGATTAATGTTTAAAATATTAAATTTGTGTTATTTTTAAGATTAATTCAAATGTAGAATTCTCAGAAGTATGTAAAATATATAAAAGGTTTAAAATAAAATACACTTTTGGTGGAAGCGCATGGTATTAACAATTAACCACGATAAGGTAATATTTAAAAATTAATAACGAAAAACGTTTGAAATATTGTTAATAATAAAAGTATATATTGAGAGAAAGAGAGAGAGAGTATTTACAGTTTCAAGAATTCTCGAAATAAATTATTGTGATCGGAATCTCATCCAGTGTATTTTAAAAATGTAAAAGAAAAAAAAACTGAAACAAACGTCATATGATTGTTTAACATCCACTCCCATCTAATGAAAAGACTTGTACTTAAAACAAAGAAAACCTCCATCTGCGTTATACTTCACTCGTCTAATTTGAACTCGAATCGTTTCGTGAGTAAGAAAAAACTTTTTCAATTACATAAAATGCATTTTACGACGGAATTTAACATCTCAATATAAATTTAAGGAAATTGGTACGTAGTTAAAATCACATCCGAACTGGCAAAATGTCATTTTGTTACGTCTCATAAAGTTGCTTGTTCATTTAAAAGAAAAAAAAAGAAGAAAACGTCTCCCTTATCTCAATAAGCCTTATAATCGACCGCGGCGCACACGAATCCTCTTACCCTATTCAGCAGCGTTAACGCTTTCTTATTATTATTTTTATCCCGTTCCGTTTTGATTTAATGCCACGATTTCATACAATATGTATACTATTTGTACATAATAAAACGTTTAAGTTTTATACGTTTGTTCGAATAACGTTTTATTCACAGATAAATCATTAAAATAGAAATTAAAGATAATCTTTAAATGTATAAAAAGAAAAATATTTAAATCTGACAATCGATATATAAAATGAATAATTTTTTTATCAGCAAATAAATATTAATAATAAGTCGAACGCTATAATTATTTTTTAAATTATATATTAACAAAAATGTATTCTTACCTGATTGAAAGTTGTTTATTTTATTTTTCATATATGGAAAACTTGTACACTGTAAATTTTTCAAATTGTGTTGAATATTTCCTTCTCCTGTAACAAAAAAGAATGTGTTATTTACATATTAACGAAAGAGTCTATTGAATGTTTCGCACACATTATAATTCGTGTACAATTTGTAGCTCAAGTCTAAGATATGAAACAACTAACATCTAATTATAGATATAATTATATTCACAATACATTTATGCAATCGTTTATAAACATTACAGAACCGAAAGGCGCGCTACACGCGCACCGTAAAAAAAACATCAGGTGTTGTGTCAAGAAAAATTTATTTAAAGTTTTTATTTTTGTATGGGGGTTTAATGTCCGGGTTTTTTTACACGAAGTTAATGTCCGAGAGGTTATTTACTGGGGGTTAATATCCGAGGGGTTTTTGGCCCGAGGGTAATTGTCCTGTTACGGTATAAAAAAAGACCGAATTACTAATATTAAGAGTTAAAATTGTATTTTGTTTTTTTATATGCAATTTTCATTTATAATAAATATTTCATTCTTTTTTTAAAAATCATAGTTTTCATGTATACCAAATGTACATAGAGTATATTTTATCTAGGAAATCAGTTATTAGAAACTGTTTATATTAAATCTGAGACCTTTATTAAGAAATCCTACTTTTGATTTGTTTTTTATGTGAAATTAAATCTCGACAGATGTTGGAATAGAAAAAAATATATATTAACTGCACTATATCTTTTTTAGATATTTCAGAACTTATAAACATATATATATATATATATATATATATATATATATATATATATACATATATATGTATATAAAGAGAGAGAGAGAAAGAGAGACGAAAAATCGCATGCATAAGTGAGCGTCAAAGAACGTCTACAGCACGTGCGGCAAGACATATTATTGACGCCACGACGCTTCGGCGTCTCGTACAACAGACAGTTCGAACGGATGTATTCGACAGAAGTAATATATGTAAAAGATCCTCGGCACAGCTTCTTACATCGATGTGCTGCCCGTTGAACGATGCAAGAGTTTTTTCTTAATTTTGTGGATGCAATTTCTTTCCATTTAAGTGACAGACTCGATTTATACCGTTCAGTGTGCGAACGTCGCCGTGAACTTTTTTAATCACTGCACTTTTATTTTAAATGTTCTCTTCGCATCATCGCAAGATTGAAATCCATGATTATAGATGTGTTTTAATCGGTGCACATTTTTAAGATCATTTTTTTTAATATCTTATGAACCGAAAGATGAAAAAGTAATATTTTATTTTGGTGAAATAAGCGGATTGTTTTGTACTCTTTTTGATTATAACGAAATAATTTATTTGATTAAATTCACAATCACAGATAAATTATTACCTCGAAAATATTCAAATTTAAAAACGACTACTATTTATGAAACACCCAACTGTAAAAATATATTTTAATCGAGAATACATTCGAAAAATTGATTTTAAATATTAGATCTATTTTTTAAAAATGTTGAATCAAATGAAGTTAATTTTTATTTCAAGTTATTTTTTCGTTCTTCAGGTATTTACAGACATTCTTCGTTGTTCTTAGAGGATAAATCGGATTTATTTTATATAATTGATGTAAATTCTAATAAATTCCACTACAAAGAATCTACAGAGAACATTTATTATATAATTAAATGTTGACTTGTACCAAAAATTCACTTCATTTGACTTATTCACTAAATCCTTACTGAAATAGATATCTTTTAAATATTTTACAAATTTCAACTTTTATTTCAGGTATTTTCAAGAAAAAAAAATCGTTCACATTGGTAATATAGTTCTCATAATTTTACAGATTCAATTTTGTTTCTGGATATAGAACTGTAATTCAAATAAGTTTTATATAAATTCAATAAAATCCTTACACATTTACAAATGTATGTACAGTACAGGTGCATTCATAAATTTGCAAATTTATATAATTTCTGTTTGTGTAAGTAAAACGTACCGTTTTCTGTGCGCAGCAGCATCGTACAGTTATTGAAAATAACTGTCAGCGTTGTTCAAGAAAAAAGTCCTAATAAAAACTATACGGCCGATATTGAATGAAAACAATGTTTCGAATCAAAAAAAAAGTATATGTAGGAAAAAGAACACGAGGCCGCCGCGTGTTCATATTAACCCGAATCAAGGATTCAATGGACGACTTTGATATTCTCCATCGCGTCGTACTGTTTTCATTTTATTACACGCCCGAAGGTGCACGTTCACCATTCGTATATTTTTTTTTGTTCTAAATGTAACCTTTAACAATATATAGCATTGTGCGAAATGATTGGGTCGCCCATTTATTTCCGATACAGTTTGCTACGCGTCAGTTCTTTGAACAATAATGCCGGCGTTCGGCGTCGTCTCACTGTTTCTCCTGTCTTATCTGGCCTTCGCGGCGCTCGAAACTACCGGCTCACTTTGCGACTTTGTGTCTCGATGGATTTGACTTCGGTTCTCCGTGACCTACTTTTGTAACTCTTCCATTGTGAAACGAGATAGAGTTAAAACGGTAATGAGCTGAATATCATTTGTGAGTCAAAACTAATTATAAAACGTTGTCGTGGCTTTTAAATGATTAAAAAAGTACCTAGTCGTTTTGACAATTCACAGATTTTTTTTATGTGTTTCATTGTACAATTGAAAATATTTAAATACAAGAATACATGCAAATATTAACTATTTAAATAAACATGTATATTTGTATATATATTTATATATTAATATGAAAGTAATATATAAAATATTATTCAAAAATCATTGATACCAATTTATTAACACTTTTAATTAAAATCCACAAAAATAGATTGTTATTTTTTCACTTGTTTCTGGTAAAAACTAATAAAATAAATCAATTTACTTTTCAACATATAATAACTGTCAATATGTCTACTTTTTTGAAAATAATAAAATTGAATGTAAAAATTAATTCTGTAGCTTTAAATTGAATCAATAATGACTCTGTTTTAAATTAAAATATTTTCCTGTCGTTTTAGGATTTTCACATGCCAACCTTAACATTTAAAAACACTATATATCTTAGCTAACCAGTTGGTATGACCTCACAAAATAGTAGTGAACACGATGATGTCCGAAACAACGCATATCAGGTATTGCATGAAAATTTAAATTCGTTTTTATAAAACTTTAATTCTATATTTAAAAAATAAATACAAGTATTTTATTTATTTTCAATTAAAATATATGAAAAAATAATACCAAACTATTATCATATCAATTTTCTATCATTCTGAAATAGTATTTAATTTAAAAAAAAAGAATAATACCGAAAAAATATATAACTGGTAAACTTCAGAACGTTATAAAGATAAAACAAACTCTTAAGAAAAATGATTCATATTTTCATTTCAGTAAAAGCATAATATTTTTCGAAACTTGGTCAAACTTTCTTTTATTTGATTTCAAAACACGCACAAAGAAAATATTCGGAAATAGAAACAAAACATATATATATATATATATATATATATATATATATATATATATATATATGATTTTTATTTTTATTTCATATAGTCTTTATTCGACTAAGAAAAATAAAAACGATTCTTTTCAATATAAATAAATATTGAACACACATATTATATACATATATATATATATATATATATATATATATATATATATATGTGTGTGTGTGTGTGTATGTATGATATGTGTGTACTTATGATTAATTTAAAAAGCATACACTAACATATTTTAACTAGAAGTTATGAAAAAAATCGATTGATGCGTCAATTGAAGCCTTAGCAGATAATAAATACATTTATTTCCTATCTGAAAACTTTTCCTCGGCGGCTGTCATTCCACTCAACGTGCTGGAGTTTGAAGAAATATCTCCGGACAACTAGTACAGCGTGGGTAGGAAGACGTGAGGGACGTTCACAGACTGCTGTATGGAATTTTCAGCAATTTCCCGGCAGAAAAGAAAGCATCCGTTAGCATTTCGATAACGAACTTAGCGCTCAATTTCCTCCTTTCACATTTTTCAAACGGAGCGAGAGAAGGCAACGATAGCACGTGATCTGTCATCATCATCGTCGTCGTCGTCACCGTCATCATTGCAATTCCGCCAACAAAGCAAATAAACATAAACGAATGCACAGTCGAATAGCTGGGAAGTCGTGAAATTATCTCCGTACGTTCGCGTCGATAGATTTTAATGTTGACGAATTTATTGATGTTGAATGTACATCAGCGCGCGGATTGACTTTTCTATATTCTTTCTTGTTCATTTCGAATATTATTCTTTTTTATACATTTTCGAATTAAATATATCCGTGTTTAATTATCGTACAGTATCTGTTATTCATCGATAAGAAAAACGTTTTTTTTTCTCTACATTACAACAATTGTTTATCGTGAATCGACCAAAATTTTTATTTCAATAAAATATATATTTTCAAATTGTATGTCATGTAAGAGGGATTAACTTTACATCAAACAAAAACATTAATTACATTTCAACAATTTATAATCGCACAGAATTAAAATATCAGTGTTATTAATTTTTTTCAGATTAGACGAATGGCGCCATTGCATTGACTGTTGCTTCGATTCGAAGTTTGTCTAAGAAATACAGGTCTTATCTCTAGTCACAATGTGACTAAAAATGACATCTTCTTCATTTTCCTGTCATTGTAAAAATTGATTAGATAAATCGTCACGTTCCTGCTTGTGAGCATTGATAAACATTTTCGGTACACATCTGGTACACTATTCATTTTAGCCTAGCTTTTTTTATCTCACTGACCGTGAAACTTCTGAAAATACGATACACAATTGTGAAATTATGAAACGATGATTTTCTCGAATTTTTGTGTTTACTTTTTCCACCAAATCATACTATGCTGGATACATGAATGTTCGTTCGCCCTTCTTTAAATAAACGACACTATTCAGTAATCTTACCGGCACTCATAACACTTGGCTCATACACCTCACAAATTTGTCTCTAAAAATCAGCACCACTATTATTTTTTGTTAGAGAATACCGGATTACAGCACGAACCTCGCAGATATCAGGATTGTTTATTGTAAACCACAAACACCTGACATCAATCAAACAGTGACATCATCGAGATCACTTAATGTAAGACATGTGATAGATAAAAGGATTAATTTATTATCTAGTGTATTATATGCCGTTTTATTACAATTGAATACAGAAACGAAAGTGTAGAAGGATTTAATTCAATAAGAAGTCCATTAATTTTTCAATTTCCATTTTTAATTCCATTTTTTTAATGTTCATTAATCATTAATTTTTTTTTGATCTTCTTTATGAAAAGTAAAGTTGTCGAATTTAATCTTTTATTCGATTAAGAATTTTAGTTATATGTGAATTGAATAATATTATAATGACAATATAGTAACAGATATATAAATAACTAAAATAAATTTCTAGTTCAAACAGATAATCCTGAAGAAATGCAAGTACAATATATCGCATTGCTTGTAGAAATCGTTGTAATAGTTTGAAATGTCATCCTTTGCACGCAACTAACCAAGGATTCATTGTGATGTCGAGGAAGCAATTAGGAAAAAATGTTATTTATTTATTTATAGCTCCGATAAGATAGGTAATAAAAAGAAACCCGTACGTAGAGATAAAATGTTTGATGTGCCCTGCGTCGTGGAACACGGCAGTGTACTCGTTTCGTGTTCGTGTCATCAGCATGAAAGATATTATTGCTGAGGACGACTTATCCTCTTACAGAGCGTGTTTTAAAAGAATCCGTCACGCGTGTACGAGATATCGAAAGGAAAAAAAACATATATATATATATATATATAAAATAAAAAAAAAGCGTACAGTCGTAATATTGTCTCGGCACATCAACGTTATCGCATCTGCGACAATAGGTAAATGTAGAAGGTATGACGCGACAAGATTTTAACAGTAAACAAGTATTTTTTTTCCGTGTCAACGGTTCGGTACCCTCCATCGGCACCGGATGAAGAGAGACGATGACGTCGTACGGAACACGTGTCGCCGTCGAAGAAAAAAAAAACAATCCCGCCGACGCGACCAGGATCGCACGTTTCTTTCACTCGTTTGTCTTTTTTTCTTTTTGTCTCGTTTTGATATTTTCAGCGGAGATATTGCGTATAAAATATATTGAAAGCGAAAAAAAAAGCTATCGAAATATTTAGTACGTACGTGCCTCGAACGGTAAATGTTTGTTTTGTCGTTTATCCCTATTTTTCGCCAAGATTCGCGAAAGTTTTATATCTCAATAGGATATATGGATGCCACCATACTTTATACCGGTTTATGTTTTTTAACCCGATTTCGGTGCGTCGGTAAAGGAGAGCAAATCAGGATTATTTCCCTAAGTTAGATGTATTACGTTCAGTTTAAGGTACGGCACGTCGTTCGAATGAATTTATATGTGAAGCATAGTTGTACGATGCATGCTTATGTACATTGAGAGATACATTAAAATAATTAAATTCCGGAACATATTATACATACATACATATATATATATATGGTGTGACAAAAAACGTCCTAGATCTTAAAGGTTAACAAAAAAGATATTCAAAATGTTATTAAATAATCTAAAAGTGCAAGGAATGCAGTTTATTTTCCATTGGTTTGAAATATGTTTTCATCTAAATGGTGACGTTCATTCACGATACACATTTCTAGTCGATTTATAACGTTTGACATCACTCAGCGGGTCATTTTCGGCGTTACTGATACAATTTCTTAGAAAATAATATGAAAATTATGCTTGTTAGTGTATCTAGATAAATGAATGTGAGCTAAACTATATTTGCAGGAACATTTTGAGGGATATCCTTACAACGTGCCATTCGGTTTTCCCAGTCTCGTTCCTTAAATTTCTGAACAACCATCATTTTGTACGGATAGAATTTAAGGTCGAAATGTAAAATTCTCCTCAACCTCACGCCAAAGCAGAATCATGTTTAAGGGCTGAACGTTTGGAAGACTGCACAATGGACTGTCTCACAGCTTCTGGTATCCGAACGCTCCATGATCTTCCAAGAGGTTTTCATTTTAATGGCGAACATGTGGCCATGAAATTTTCAGCCGGTAGCAATACGTTTTTTCGGTGCGGAACAACAACACTGTGTCATACGGTTTTATTCATAAGTACAACACTGGTATTCATTGGTATTGGTTGGTATTCATTTCTGTTGTGAAATAGCATGTTTTTGCGACTCGTTTCTAAATAATCAATGAACAATAATTATTCATCTGACTTGCGCTTCTGTCCAAAAATCTTAATTAAAAAATTTAGAACATTCCCGTACACTACAACATCTTTCTTATAAAATAAATGCTTGAAATCTTCTCCTTACACGGAGAGGATGCGCACTCGGAAATTGAGTTTGGGATCAAACTTCGTTTAGAGATAAGGTATCCCAAAGTATTAATATAGTAACATACTGGCTCGCACTATGCAGCCATTTTCTAGAAAAAAGGCTCCAAAGTTTCCGCATCGTCATATGAGAGAAAGATTTTTAACCGTTGTCAACTAGCTTGATAGCTAGGCGGTAGTGCGCCGGTTTCAAGTGTCTGAGATGTCAGGTTCTCGATTCTCGCTCGATCCATGCAGCTTTCTTTTCTTCATCTCAATAATTATTTAATACATTCAATACATTTTATTAAAAAAAAATATTTAATAGATGAAATAACATTTTCTTCCAATTTTTTTCGAAAAACGCTCTTGTTTAAATTTTGACAATTTTATTTCAGAAAATGATTTTTTCATTGATTTTTTTAATTTTTTGCAGTATTTTCCAAACATGTTCATATATTAAAGTATTCATGTCGACTATATTTAACGGAATGGAATATGATAAAAATCTAAATCGAATCAATCGTTGCTGAGGAATAAAAACGATCAAACGTCGTTCCAACGAGTGGCTCCGACGCCGAATACCTCAATTATGTCCACATGCATTCCATGAATTCGTTTATAATTCATAACGAGATATCAATAAACCCGCGTACAAATTTCCCGTTCGCAAATTACCGCACGGCCAGATTTCAGGCGCCGATAAATTTCCCCGTGATTTATATCGTCCCGCGACACTGCATTAAAAGCACTAAACCGACACTTACCTTATCTCTTTATTCGTAACCACAGACCACGTTACGTAGAACTGACGCTGATTATGTCTTGATTCATGTCATTACTTCCTTCCTTCCTTCCACCACTACGTCTACTCCTACTGTTATCCGGACGACGTCGTGCGCTATAGCTACGACTGGCCCCTATGTCTGTACGTCGCTTTCTTCTCGCCGCGTTCTTCACCGATATCTCGGAACACAAAAGAATGTCGACCGTCTTACCCCTTGCCCAGTTCACAGCGCCATCCATACAAGGTGGTGAAGCGTCTCTTATCAAAAGCTTTTCTAGCATCGAACGGGATACTATACAACGCAAGCATTACGTCAGATGAGCGGGCACCGTTGGGCCGACAGACATGCTCCGGCCCCGCCGTACGAGGGGATCTTATCGGCTTCCGTCGCTCTGCTTATTCCTTCGTCAAACACTATAAGATACGAGTCGCTTTTTTCCGTTTTATTTTTAACTGTATATATATATATATATATACATATATATATATATATATATATATATATATAAATATCTGTACGCATCAGTAGTCAAGAGAACTAGTTTTTTTTCTCCAACAGAAAAAAGTAATAAGAACGGTTCATCACGGAGAGTAAGAGTCAATGGACTGTTCATTTTAAGATCTCTCACAGAATACAGACAAAAAAATGACAAATGAATTCGACAAATAATTTTTTTTCATGTTAGAAAAGAACGATATAGTGTAAACATAGAAATTAATTAATTCCCTTTTAAATTAAATTTCAGTCGTGTTTGTTTCCAACCTACTAACGTTAATACAAATTCGAATATAAAGAGAAATTGTACTTGTATTAGGTGTAAAAATTATTTCGGTGCCTCTACATTGATTCAATTATAATACAGGTTTAAATTGAAATATTTTCTCGTCGTTTTAGGATTTTCAAGTGTCAATCTAAATATTTAAAAATACTGTATATCTTGGCCAAGCAGTAGATATATCCTTACAAACCAGTAGTGAATACGATGGCCTCTGAAAAACAACATATTAGGTATTGCATACTTTTCGCATTCCAGGTAAAAAAAATGGTGCTGAAACAGTCTGTTCTGCCTTGAAAGAAGATTTTGTGAAATATTAAACATGTAAAAAAGTGTGTTTAAATGTTTCTGAATGGTGATTTTAATCTTTCTATCCGCATACCAATTGAAAAAATGCTTCCGAAGATGCTGGAATGATTTTTTCAGCTTTAGTGGAAAGTTTTGTGACACATAAAACATGCAAAAAATAGTGGAAGAAGTCTGAAAATGCATTACAACATAGTTGACTCAAAACTACATCTTTTTTTGGACAACAGATTTGTCAGTTACCAGACAGATAGAGCAAAGTTATTCAAAACAATGGAAGATATTTGTAGAATTGAAATCTATTCCTCTTTTTCGTAAACGTTCATTTTCCATAAAAGGGCAAAGAATTAAATTGTATACCTAATATATATATATATATATATGTATGTATGTATGCTGTTTATATAAACGAAATGAATATTTTATAAAACCGAAAAAAACATTAATTTCACCTAATAAAACATTAACAGAAAAACGTTCCATATTCATCAACCGTTTATAAATTGAACGCACTGTCAAATTGAACAACCGAACAAAAAACAAATAATTTCAATGTGGAATATACAGTTCATGAATTCAACAATTACATAACTAATTTAAATTACGTTCATGTTTTGAAAAA
The DNA here is from genome assembly GCA_034766995.1 of Acanthacorydalis orientalis. NCBI lineage: Eukaryota > Metazoa > Arthropoda > Insecta > Megaloptera > Corydalidae > Acanthacorydalis > Acanthacorydalis orientalis. Next base: position 46,768,058 of record CM068317.1, read on the forward strand.
CGTTCGCTGATGAAACAAAACGAAACGGCAAATATTTACAAATAAATGTATTAATTAGATTTTTAGTTTTCATTCGACGTCGGTACGGTCCGTACGAACGCTAGTCGAACAGAACGTTAATTTGTTAAATATTCATACGTATTGTAAATATTTCCGACTTTAAATTGTTACACGAAAATTTCATTAGCATGGACGGTCGATGATTCAAACATAATAGTATTTGTCTGCATTATTAATATGATTTGTTCAGAGCGACTTCGGTCTGATCTCAACAGAAAGAAGATAAATTTATTATATTACATATATATATATATATATAGTTTAATAGATATATTAATTTATAATAAATTTATACAGAAGATACAAGAAATATGTTTCAATACAAAAAGACATTCAATTAGTCTCACATAAATTTATAACGAATTATCAATTTATAATAATAAAAACATATTTTCAATTTCTATTCTATCTCAGAAATTCATTTATTCTTGATATAATATCCATCATATTTAAAAATCAGCTCACTCAACCACAAAATCTAGTTTAATCTAAAACTAACACAAAAGTTTGTATGAAAAAAAAATATTTAAACTCAACAAACATTTCCAAATCCGTTCATATCACAAATCTACATTAAATAGCTTGAAACCGATGTCTGAATTCATAAAAGCTTCGATATAACCATCTCAGAACATAAAATTAATTTATTAGAATCATAAACGTTAGTCATAATTAACGTTAATGTCTTACAGAAAACATTATAAAAATATTGAACATGTTAAAATGCCTATGTTGGTGGATATCTGTTGGACTTTCTGTAAAAATTCGTATTTTCTTAAATGAATGGAGGAAACGATTAGAACTAAAGACAAGCATTTTAAATAATGTGTAAATTTGTTATTTGTCGTTAAAATAAGCTTTAAATAAAATGATATTTAAATAAACGTTATTGCATCAAGGAATAGAAAATAAATCATTTTACTATCTGTCTTTAAACTGAATAAATTTTTCAAATTAATTTCCATTCTTTCAAATCGCACATTTTACTACCTATAAAAATGATTATTCGATAATTAAATTAGGTTGGTAGGAAAATAATTGCGGTTTTTATTTTCTGAATTCTAACTTTAATTTTTGAATGAAAGTGTGATATCATCACGGTCATGTTAATATCATTTTAAAGGGAATTTTTCGGTCTGTATTTTGGTAACATCGACTTTGATTTTATAAATAATTTTGGTTCAAACTTGGATATTGAATTAAAGATGGAAAATAAGCAAATAAGAGTATTTTTTATATGAGTGCAAAACGAGTGGTAAGGCAACAGAAAGTGCTCGTAAACTTATCGATGCTTTTGATGTCGGTACTGTTAAGGAACGTGCAGTACAATTGTAATTCCAAAAATTTCGTACTGGAGATGAGAGGCTTAAAACCCTATGGACGTCCTTCTTCAGTTCATAATAACCAACTGAAGGTGTAAGTTGAATCATAACCATTACAACAATTCGAAAGCTTGCACAAAAGTTAGGCATTAGTTATCTAACAGTTCTGGACTACTTAAAACAACTATCTGAGAAAAATGTATATGAAATTGAATGTCACAAATCACAATTATTTTTCTATCAACCTAATAATTATTATTATTTATTGGTAGTTAAAAGCCAACACCATCATCCTCAAAGCGATAAGATTGTGAAAAATCCATAAAAGTACATTTATGAATATGAATTTAGCAACAGTGTCAAAAAAAGTATAATTGATTGATTTTCAGAAATTTTAAAGCTGATATCTGCTGTACTTAAATTAAAAATAGTTTAAATTTAAATAAATCTGAAGAATAGTTGTATATTAATTTTTCAGCGTCATATTCATAAGTCAATTTATGTAAAACAATAAAAGATCATATTAGTACTAAAAATTAATTCTGTGCCTTTCAATAGAATAAATCATAACTCTGTTCCGAATTAAAATATTTTATCATCATTATATGATTTTGAAGTATCAACCTTAGCACTTAAAGCTCGATATATTTTGGTCAACCTTAAAAAACTAGTGAACACGATGGTGTCCGAAAAGTATCATATTAGGTATTGCATACTTTTCACGTTCCAGTTGAAAAAAATGCTGCCGTAGCTACAGAAATAATTTGTTCCGATTTAGGATAAGGTGTTGTGACACAAAAGTTTCAAAAATGTTAAAACAGTGAGAAGTTTGAAAATGCTTTACTTCATCGACTCAACACCGCCATTTTTTCGACAACGGATTCGTCAGTTACCCAACAGATAAAACAAAATTACAGAAAATAATGGGCAATATTTGAAGAATTGAAATGTGTACCATTTTTCGGTAAACATTCATTTTTATAGAAAAGACACTGACTTAATTTCTGCCCCTAATAAGATGATTTTAATAGAAGTTAACATCCAAAACACTGTACATTTATTGTAAAAAAAATCCAAATCATATGTATAAAAGCAGATCTACTATAATTATTTTTTAAAAAAATACCTCATTTCATTAAAACAAAATTACTTTTTTAATTACCGTTTCGTTTATTTTTTATTTCCTGAAAGTACACCATCCAGATATAAATCTTTCAAGTCGGAAGATATAAACAATTTTATAGAAACAAAAATACACAATACTTTATTAAAAAGAATATTTTTTCTCTTACTCTACATTATCGGGAATATAATACCGTCTCAGAGATGAATATTTAAATACATTTTTAATTAAATTTCAGACATCGTCCGACTATTACACGAATGAAGATTACTTATTGTGTATCATTAACGCAGGATGTAATTTCAGAACATACGTCGGGAAATAGCTACAAGCCAGACCTAGTAAATTCTTCAGCACTTATATATATATATATATATATATATACAGAGAGAGTTTTTATTGAGCAATTCAAACATTAACTTGAATGTGCTCACAGATACAAAGGTCAACTTCATTACAGCAACAGAAGTTTAATAAATAAAGTCGAAATGTCAATGATGTTATAAAAATATATTGGTTAGAGGTGAGCAGTTTCTGCGAAATTATAAGAAAACATTTCGAGTTTTTTCGTTATTACATTAATTCGATTGCGTTGTTGGCGAATCAAACAAAAATATAAAACTTTATTATTATTCTACCATTCCGTCTAATAAGAAATGAAATTAATAACAGCATGAAGATCTGCAAGTTTGAGCACGTAACGTTTACCGGTCTCTAGTTTTCCGATAGGAATATATATTGTGTTCTTTAATAATTATATTTGTCAGAAATGTACACACTTTAAAAATAAAAATAATAGAGAATATTTCATTCAAGGTATTTTATTATTATCGTGATTTTTCGTTAAATCCCTTAATACAAACTGTTCAAAAAATTTTTTCCTAATTATCACTTTAGTTGATTTAAATTTCATTTCACTGAATAAATTAAATATAATCGCAACTATTCGTCGTTTTAAAGAAAATAATATACTCTCGAGTAAATCGTTAACTGATAACAAACACATATAACAGAATAAAAAGAATACTTTTTTTTTAAAAAAAAAAGTAGAGAGACTAAGAAACAGTCCAGACTTGAAGTTAATATAATCCGAAGGAGAAGAAAAAAACAAGCTGTTTTCGTGTCGAGTTGTTTTTAATACGGACAAAGACTTTAATAAGAAAAAAAAATAATAAACATGATAGAACTGAAAATAAACTTCGTTGATGTTTGAACGAAACAAAATATGTTTTTGTTTTAATTCGTTAAACAGGGTCATAAGACGTTACACTCGTACTAACTGAACGGTTAAAATGTCGACGAAACAAACCGTACGAATAAAAAGTCGCCGCGCGACACGGAAAAATATAAAAAATGAACCCGTAATGGCTGAGCGACTGCACGAAGTTCGGGGCGAAACACTAGCCGTCTCGCATTTTCTATGTCGTATTTTATTCTAGCGGGTCACAACTTATCCAAGACATTTATGGTCTACAAATAAAAAAGATCAAAACGGAAACGCACACCTACATCATACACTATACATATGTGTATATATATATATATATATATATATATATATATATATATATACACGCCTGTATAGAGTTACAGGTTTACTAAAAGTACAATGTATACGCTTTGTTTTTCATAGATTTAGACGGAGCTTTGGTTGTCCTGGCTTCTTATCCGGCTTATAATTCTCACGTTCGGGCGGCCAACCAACCTCACTGTATTTACGTGAAAACCCTCGAGAATTCTCCCTCCCGTACCGAAAGCGCGCACCTAAGCTTCGTCGAACGGCAGCGTCGTCGATAGAAGTTTTAACGTTTTTTTTATGTTTTATTCTATTTTTTCAATATAATTACTAACGGACTGCATGCACGAAAAAAAACATCGTTTTATAATGGGAGCAGATGGTTTTTTTGCATAAAAAAAAACACGTCTGCAGATTTTTTTCATTAGTTTTACCTTAATCGCCAAATATTCGGACAGTTGAGCTGGAATTAAAATTAATGACTGGCTTTAGTCGTAAAATGTACCGGTACTAATTGTGGTCTCCGTTTTGCGTACATATTTTTACTTGTGGTTCAAGAAAATGTGTTCGAATTTGGTAGACGGTTAAATTGAATTTTCAATGTGTTTAAATTTCTCTTAGATAAAAATGATTCGATATTTCACTTCTTTCTGTATTTAAATGACGAACAGATACACTCTTCTACGTTCTTCAATTAACAAAAATATATCTAAACTTGTTATTTTTTATTATTTCATAGTAACAGAAAATGTACTACTTTAAAAATTTGTAAATATCTGACATTATTTGCAAAAAAAAAAAATATAAATATAAAATATCATTTTTATTAATTTAAAATAAGTTACTTATGATTAAATTCAGTTACATAAATGAACAGCTAAACGAACTTCAACAAGAAACATTTAATCAAAAGATTCAAAGCATCATAATTTTTTTTTAATAAAACGATCAATACTTTCAAAATATTTTCACATCACAATTGACTTGCACACCATAAAAGTCGCTTAACAAAATTTTATATGCAGAAAAATTTCAACTGTTCTGCTTTTACAAACAAATTAACAATCAATGAAATTGTCTGACAATTTAAATAGAAACTGTTGTAATATGTAAGGTGATAAATCAACTATGTGAATTAATTCAGGCACAGTATCAAAACTATTAAGTGTAGAAATTAATTCGGTTCCTTTTTCACAGAAAATAAATGTTTTAGGGAAAAATGAAAAACATCTCAACCGTCAAAATATTCTTCATTATTTTGTATAGATTTGCTCCACCTCTCGGATAATTGACAAATCCCTTGTCGAAAAAAAGATGCCGGGTGTGAGTCGATGAAATCATAATACATTTTCAGATCTCTTCTATTGTTTGAACATTTTTAAATATTTTATGCGTCGCAACACCTCACCTCAAGGCTGAATAAATCATTCCCATAGATTCAGAAGCATTTTTTTCATTTACAATCCAAAAAATATGCTCTTCTAACAAATTTATGTATGAATCCTCAACTAGTCTTTAATTCATTTTTAAATGTAAATGGATGATTAGATGTTAATAAAAACAGATATTTTTTTCAAAACATGGAAAATACTAACATCATTTCAGATCTTCGAATTCAATTATATTATAATTGAATTATATAAATTATTAGGTTGTTAGAAAAATAATTGCGGTTTATGACCTTCAATTTCATAACAATAACCGCAATTATGGATTATACTATATTGACAACTGCATAATATTGAAAAATAACATTATATATATATATATATATATATGTGTGTGTGTGTGTGTGTGTGAGTATGCATTTATATGGAAAACCGAGCATATGAATAGTATAGAAATATAGCAGTCATAACCCGCCAATGGAATAAAACCGTAGCAAATTGAATACTAAAGGAACATTACCTAGGTCGTCGCTCTTGGGATTTTATCAGCCAAGAATATATACCTGAATAATGATCCAATAACGAAGGTAGGCTGCCTTGCTCTTGAATAAATCAGTTCTGTATTCTTGAGCAGAAAACTGGAAAAAAAAAGTTATTTTCGAGAAAAGTTTCATATGCTCGCTCATTTAACTACGGATATGTGACGCATACAGGAAACTGTATTTTTCGATTTTCTTTTCATGTATATTCTTGGCTTTTTAATAATCGTATGATTTGCTCGTTGCTCCAAGGCTAAAAGTTGAAAGGAGAACGAAATTCCGAAAATAACGAGATAACACACATACACTTCACATACATATACATATATATATATATATATATATATATATATATAATATTTGTGTGTATACATTATTTGTAGAGTAAATATTGACACATTATGCTTTAAGAATATTAAATATTTCGTATATATTTTTTACATGTTTCCTGTATATCCGTGTCTTATATCTTAACATCAACATTGTAGATAAAATTCAAGTCTATATTTTATTTGAAACACGCTTTTAAAATTAAATAAATTAATACGAAATGGAATATTTTCTTAAAAAATTTTAATACACTCTCTGTGTATTTTTTTCAATTTAAATATTCCTTTTTATCTATTTGTACATCGTCACGATTTATGACTGTTGATTTTAATTAAACAGAACATGATTTCTTACAGCTCTTGCTTATTAAATTAATTAAAAATGTAAACATATACATTTAACTGACTCAACCATATATATATATATATATATATATATATATATATATATATATATGTATATATATATATATATATATATAATTTCGTGTATAAAATCGAGTAAATTTCACCGAAAAACTAAAGAAAGTAGAGAAAAGGTTTCGGATGATTTATCAAGAAGTCACAAACGCTGACCTCCCGAGTGAGCGAATGCGTTATTTAATACGGCGTATACCTTTTTTATTCGGGTTTATTCCAGGACATTTTATAACATGAACAATTTTGTAGCCATCTGAATGCATCATTTTCTTAATGAAAACTGACGGCGAGTATGATTCGCTTGCCGGGTACATTAATCTCCGAAGAGTTTATAAATGTACATTTATATATATATATATATATATATATATATGTATATATATATATATATATATATATATCAGTATATGTGTTTTAATTAAAGTCTAATACGATTGAAGTTTTTTGAAAGGAAATTTCATTTATTTATCATATTTTTTACACGTAAATTTTATTAACTTAATTACAGTTCGTCCCCATTTTTTTAAAAAAATTTAATAACGTGTTTTCTTTGAACTTCAGTTCCTTTTCTAATATTTAATAAAAAATATTACTAAAAATATTAAGTTTAAAAAATAATTCGGTGTCTTTAAATTGAATCAATCATAACTTTGTTCTAAATTACAATATATTCTCATCGTTTTAGGATTTTGCAGTGCCAACCTTAACATGTAAAAATACCATACATAGCCAAGCAGTTGGCATAACCTCACAAAACAGTGACGAATATGATGACGTCCGAAAACAACATATTAGTTATCGCATAGTATTCGCATTCCAGGTGAAAAAAATGCTACTGAAGCCGCTGAAATGGTTTGTTCAGTTTTGAAGGAATGTGTTCAATTAATATAAAAAATGGCACATTTATATTAGGTGTAGAAATTAATTCTGTGCCTTTCAACTGAATCAATCATAACTCTGTCTTAAATTAAAATATTGTTTCATCGTTGTAAGATTTTGAATTGCCAACCTTAACATTTAAAAATGCTATATATATATATATATATATATATATATATATATATATATATTGTCCAAATAGTTGGTATAACCTCCCACAACAGTTCGAAAAACAGTTTATTAGACATTACATACTTCTCGTATTTCAGTTGAAAAGAATGCCAAATCCGCTGAAACGATTTTTTTTCAGTTTTTAAGAAAGAAAGTTTTGTGACACATAAAACATACAAAACATACTAAAACAGTCGCAGAGATCCGAAAATGCATTAGGACTTCATCGACTCAAAGACAACATTTAAATTAAATTAAAATAAATTAAATTAAAATAAAATAAAATAAAAATAAAATAAAAATAAAATAAAATAATGCATTCAGTTCATAACGACCAACTGAAAGCGTTGGCTGAATCAGAACCACGCACAACAATCCTAGAGCTTGCACAAAAGTTAAACGTTAATCATCCAACAGTTCTGACCCACTTGAAACCACTTAAATTAAATAATGTATATGAATTTGAAGGTCACAGACCGCAATTATTTTTCTACCAACCTAGTAAAACAACGAAGATCATCGGAATGACACATCTACTGCATCACGGGTATAAAAATATACAATTATAATCTTTATAACGAACTTCCCCTGCAGTGAATTCAAGTGGAAATCCGAAAAATTTTAATCAAAAAATTGAATTCTTAAACAATTTTGTGACTTTTAAGTACGAGTACACTAGTTGTCTCTCTTGATAAACATTCTATTGAAATGATCATCAGTTTATTTTTACAGTCAACTTGTATTATTCTGTAAAGTAATTGTGTAATATTTTTATATCTATGTACATGTATGTATATATATATATATATAAGTGTGTGTGTGTATAAATATGTTTCCTTTGTGTATTTTATTCAATCAACACTGGCATAGTGGATCTTTAATGATTTATGTTGTACTCGATGTACGCTTTCTCTGCGCACGTCCTCCATAACAAAACTAATCAAATTCTATTCAGCCGGCTATTAATCCATTACGATTTGATATGGATGATACGTTATGAGTAATCGGTTGTTATTAATTTCATTGTACAAGCTGACGCCACGCGTCTGTTACGGATTTTGTAACAGAAACACAGAGTATCAACAACAACAACAACCGTGTTTGCTCTGACGCTCGATTTCTCGTGGGATTGTTGCGCAATTAATTTGTGCCCTTTTGCTCCGGAAAGCCTCGCCAGTATAAAATGCGTGCGTTACGTTTGCGCATATATGGAATGCGGTTTCAAGTGATATATACATATATATATATATATATATATATATATACATATGTATATATGTAATACCCGTTTGTGTGTGTATGTTTAAATGCAGGTCTGTCTTTATCTATGCATGTAACACTGCTTTTATATATGTATGTGTTGTGCTTAACGCGCCGTGAAATTTATGGAATAGCTTTTATGCGGCCTGTGCGCTACTAACGGTCCGCATACTTACTCGACTTTTACTAGTGTTTGCAGTGATCTACGAATACAGCATGTACGACGGAATGAATTTTCATGTCAGACGAGTAGGAATGCATATTGACCACGATGCAAATATGTGTTGTGTACGTACACGATAAACCAAATGGACCGTGTCGTTAATGGATAACACCGAATACGGTGTAATAATATGCACGGTGGAATAATTTGCACCGACTGAATTGAAGTGAACAAGTTGTTGGACGAGCCGTCGTCTCAGTGTTAATGAATTTAGAAACTTTTCGAGGGACTAAATAATTTCTCTGCACGCACGATTAGTGAAAACTGTTATTGTGTTTCGAAACATCAAGGCATATGCAATGAAATATCTTATACTTATTTTTTCAATAGTATTGTATATTACATGACTTCTAGTCAATCATTGTGTATCTAATATATCAGGTGTTAAAAGTAATTTAGTGACTTTAAATTGAATCAATCATAACTCTGTTTTAAATTAAAATATTTTCTCGCCGTTTAAGGATTTTCAAGTGAGAACTTTAATATTTAAAAGTATTACACATCTTGTCCAAGCAGTTGGTATAACCTCACAAAATAATAATGACCACGATGGTATCCGAAAAGCAGCATATAAGCCATTGCGTGCTTTTCGCATTCCATTTGAAAAAAATACTGCCTAAGCTACGAAAATGATTTGTTCAGCTTTAAGGAAACGTTTCAAGACACATAAAACAAGGGAAAAATGCTAAAACGGTAAAAGTGCTCTAAAAATGCTTTACAACTCCATCGACTCAAAGCAGCCATCTTTTTTCGACAAAATATTCGTCAGTAACCCGACAGATAGAGCAGTTATATAAAATAAAGAGGGATATTTTGAAGATTGAAATGTATCCCATTTTTCTATAAACATTCATTTTATATAAAGAAAGGCACCGAATTAATTTCATAGCCTAATATATATATATATATATATATATATATATATATAAATGTATATATATACATGCATGTGTATAATTTAAAAGTGAAACATTTTCTTGTAAACGTGTTGAAAATATAAAAGTGCCATCCCTCAATAACAACACCATAGCGTCTTTCATAGCCTATTCATGGAGATAAAGACGTATTCGTCAATAAATATTTATGAAAAGCTCGATCCAGTGGATAGTAAAAGCACGGAAAAAATATTGTTCAGTATACAATAGCCGGACAAAATTTCGCACTGAAAATTCCGAGAAAGCATATTTAAAAATTGATGCAAACATTTTCTATCGAATAGGAAACACAAATGTATTTCTATATAGAGCAATGAACGTTTCACAACCGTTCATGCCGAGCGTTATCGGCTTTTTCTCAGTGAACGGACGATTTTCAGCTCAGAATTTATCGATTACTTGTATTTCTCTCTAAGATTATTGATAGTAAGTCATCCAATATCCATAATTAATATTATGTACTTATACAGTGTGTCAATAATAATTTATAATCAGAGCTTTGAATCTTAATTCTGGGTGTTTCCTATCTGAAATTATATGCATATGTATAGCACATATATTACGTTGTACATTATAATATTAATTATAACCTGTACCTTCCTTTGACATATCTCTTAACCGTATAACAAACGGGCGATTATTTATTGCGAAAATGAAATAATTAAACATGTATCCTCGTTACATCGCGGCCATAAAATAATCGTACAAAAACGCAAAACTCTTACAACATTCACAGTAATGTATAATAACGGTAGCATAAAAAGGGTCTGAGAAATTATTTGAATGTTAATTTGCATTCTAATGTTATCTGAAATGGCAGAATGTACGATGTTGTTCCGCGTGCAAAAGTTGACCAGAGTGCGTACAAGTGAGTGTGTGTGTGTATGAGTCGGTCGGAGCGAAGGGGAGGAATGGCAAGCTTACAGCACTCTTCTTTACACGGAATTTCACTTTATGATGTGGGTGAATTTCGTTGGCGCAGTTAATAAAACAAAAAGCGGGCATCGTCGCTTTTTATACATTTCTTCGTTTTCTTTGATGTGTCTTCTCGCAACGTCGCGGTAATAACTGAAATATTTACTTGTATTTGAATTCGTGTAATTGAATTCCCTTTATGCAGTATTTTTTTTCCGTATAATTACATTTTAATGAGATGGTACGTCGCGTAATTATATATATTTAACCCTTTTAAGTGCTCTCGTTATGGAGGTCGGTGATTTGAATACGTTGTGTCGTAACGAAGGTCGGCGATAATGCTATTGTCGGCGCGATGGATATGAATAAACTGAAAAAGTATCTGATAATTTTTAACGACCCGCCAACAATGAATATTTAATTAATTTCTCTATTTAACAGATCGCGCTTTCATGAATAAACAAAAACTGGTCGGGTCAATTAATTTCACTTGATTTTTTTGATATCTTTTTTTCATTGACTTTTTTACACATCTCTATTCTTGTATAACAGATACTAGATATATATATATAGAGAGAGAGAGAGAGAAATATATAAATAAATAAAACATTACATCTAAAAACCAAAATAACTATAATGAAAACTCTAGAGAATTTACAATTTTTACAATGTGAATTAATTAATTATTTTCATCCCTATTTTCAATTCCTAATAGAAATAAATTCCCTGCATATTTTATATAAAATCAATATATAATTCTATTCAAATTCCATATATATATATATATATATATATATATATATATATATATATATTTATATATATATATACAATATATATATATACAATATATATATATATATATATTTATATATATATATATATTTATATATATATATACAATATATATATATACAATATATATATATATACAATATATATATACTATATAGATATATATATATATATGCATTCCATAAATTCATCTTTAATTAAAAAAATTACTAGTGAAATCATTTATTATTAAATCATCCGGAGAATCGATACTATAACTCATTTATTAGTAAACATGGCTCAAATTATCATTTCAAAATTGCATTTCAAATAAGTATTTCAAAATTGCATACATGAGAAAAATAGTCATGAAGGATAAACATTCTCATAATTTAAAAGGATGAACACCGCAAGGAAAAGTATAATTGTCATATTACCAATTAATGAAAATCTATAGATTAATAATATCTTTTATTTATTGGCAAAAAAAAACTGATAAGATGTAAAGTCAGTAGTAGAATATAAATATAGTATATGTACCAACTACAAATTAATTTAAGTCTTAGTTACATATATTTACAATTTTTTTATCCGTGAATATTTACAAGGTACTAAAAAATTATATATGTATATATAACGGGTGCGCCAGTAGGACGGCATATTTTAAGAGCAGCTTTATTCACTTACTGGTACAGTGAGAGGGTAAAATTAAGTGATACATTGTTAATTATTCATGATAATTTTATAAATATGAAGCAGTGTCCTGTGCATATCGAGGTTTCGCTATGAAATCATCTTATAAAAATGGCGAGTCTGTTACAACTCTACAACGGTTATTTCGCAATCATTATAACATTCCACGTCGTGGACAGGTATTGACCTCTCATTCTAACAGCGTATGGGTTCAGAAGTTTGAGAAAACTGGTTTCGAATTAAATTTGAATCACCAACGGTCCAGAAGAACATTAATAACGCCTGAAAAGATTGACCATATTAGAGTTACTGTAACGCGTAGCCCATGGCATAATTACAACATTTCTGACGGAAGAATTAATTCGATTTCCACAAATTGCATGGTTCCAGCAAGATGGGACAACAAGTCATATCGTTAGAACACCCATCGGTTCTATAAGAATGCTCTTTTAGACCCAATCATTTCCAAAAATTGAGATGTTGATTGGCTACTAAGATCCTCAAATTTGACGGCGTATGATTATTTCGATTGGGATTAGATACAGAAAAAGGTGTATACTGATCATTCACACACTATCCCTGAACTTAAATAAAAAATTCAAGAAGCAATTCAACTAGACATGTTAAGACACGTAATGGAAATTTTCCGAATAATATTACATGAATCCGTGCACCGAAATGATGCTCATGAATCGAGCGTCATTTTTTAAAAAAACAAACATCACCATTTACCTAACAAGAATATGTAAATAAAATGTGTAAAAATAAAAAGTCATTTAATTAATACGTTTTGTAAGTTTCCCGTTCTTGCGGCGCGCCTTGTACAAAAAATTTCATATACAATAACACATGTAACACACTTTTCAGACGTTCGAAGTGGAGCCATTTCCGTTCGCGAATGTGTAACGTGAAATATGTTACAGATCCCATCAGGTAGACAAAAAGTTAATTTCAACACGGTTAGTGAAATCCCACAGGAAAAACATTAACACATCTCGCTCATATATAAATCTCATACAAGCGCATAGGTCATGTTTGTTGTTGCTCGATAGTTTGTTCTTCGACGATGGAATAATTTACTATGGACGTATAGTACAAGTATGTCAATTTATTTTTGATGGATATCAAACGTGCTTCGGCTTTGTTTATTTCAAATAACGATTTTCTTGTTAAATAAACTATATATATATATATATATATATATATATATTCTACACATAAAGTTTAAGTAATTTTCACCTAGCGTACAACTGAAATTATTCTAATGTATAATAAATGAACATTTCACAATGACTACGATTTCGAAACGTACAGATATATATATATATATATATATATAAATATAAATTATATATGTGTGTGGGTGTGTGTGTATGTGTGTACGATAATATAATCCCCGTTATCACTGTTCAACTTTAATGGAACAGACGTTCAAATATGACAACGTATCTACATTGCATGTAGTAAAAGTAACTATAAGCTTTATAAAGTTGCAGATATCTACACTCTAATCCAGTCCGTGCAGTCGAAGTAAATACATACAAGACTGCAATGACTGAACGAAATCTTGCATTATGTATGTACATTTTTGTTTTTTTTTTATTTAGTTCGGATATGTGCTTTCGATACGAGCTTTTAGTACATATTACATTTATACGAACATGTATGTGATGTATATGTATGTACACATTTGCTTGTATGGGTATATTTTGCTTGTAGTAAATATACATGTATCAAATTGGTATTAAATTAAAGTTCGAATTATACGACATACTTCACTAGAAATGTTTTATGTGCACATACAAAGTCTATTTTTGAAAGATTTATCGTGTCTTTAAAATTAATTTGGTACCTTAGAATTACAATCATAACTCTGTTTTAAATTAAAATATTTTCTAGTCGTTTTGAAGATTTTTAAAGGCCAATCGTAACATTTAAATATACTATGTATCTTTCAAAACATTTCTTTGTGAAACTGAATTAAGCCACAGGGTCAAAACTACATTGTAAGTGAATAAATGTCTTTAATAAGAATAATATTGTTAAGATGACTATCATCAACCTGTAAAAATCGTTTTAAAAACATGTTTTAAATTCCGAAAGAAGGAATAATATTTTATAAAAATCATAATTGAAATTCGTCCTTAGTTTTTATTAATTATCGACAGTTTTGTACAATTCTCAATAATTACACCAACAATTAAATATTATTTCTAATAACTCTTAACCTTTTTTCAGAAAAAAAACAATTAAAAATGGTTAGTCCATCAAAATAGTATTAAACGATTTATTTTTCACTATTTTTGAAAATAATACTTTCAGCAAAAAATAAGTTATACGGTTTGTTATAAAAGTACAAAAATATATTCATTAAAAACCGAATGTTTATACTAGCCGAACAAATCTTGTGGGCGTTTGTAAAATAATATTATTTTGAGATATTAATGTGGGCGAGAAACAGAAATTAATACACAAACAAAAAATGTAACATCAACAAATAAATATCATTTCTCCTCTGTTATATATATATATATATATATATATATATATATATATATATATATATATATATCATAAATGTTTACAATAAAAATAATAAACTTCCATTGCAAAAACAAACACTGAATATATTTTCTCAAATTATACGAGTAAATGCTGAATATAGGATAGGATAAAAGTTTCATTCACTGATAGAATAAACTCGACATTGTGCATGAAATCTGTCTTATACGGCCATATTTACATAAAGCGCAATAAGATGAAAAGCATATATATATATATATATATATATATATATATATATATATATATATATATATATATATATATATAGTATAAGTGGAAATGACTAAGAGAGGAACGTATAACTTTATCAGCAAACGTCTTACGAAACGTACAGATACTCGAATATGTACTCATCGTTTCAGTTAATGCCGTCGTGGAAAGCTCCAAAAATGAAGTTTTCATCCGCTATATGATTTTTAACGAACATATTTACAGCTCAGAAAAAATTTTCATCAAAACTGAACAACTGCGTTATACATAGTAATGCACATACGCTTTGATACCGAAGTGGAAAATGTATCTGGGATAACTGCGGTCGCTGAGTACGGTTTTTTTGTTCAGGGTCGGAGTAGATTGTTGTTGTTGTTTGTGTTTTTTTTTTTTGTTCCGGTACACCGTTTCGTTTTTGTGAATAAAAAAAGTATGTTTTCATATGAAACAAAACCATTAAATGTGTTCGATGGTAATTGATTTTGAACAAAACAGAACAGTTTTTTTTGAAAAAAAGCGTATATGAATGAATATAAATTGTACGGAAAAGGTCGGTGTATCAAATATTTTTAAATTATGAATCTGTTTATTAATTTTAGAAATCTGAAATATTGTAAAATAATTTAACGAAAAGGAATAATGTATGAATTTTATGTAAACATAGTTTAATTGCAAACTTTCTTTTTATTGGGTGTAAGAATTAATTCTGTGCCTTTCAATTGAATCAATCATAACTCTGTTTTGAATTAAAATATTTGATGGGCATTTCAAAACATGCAAGCAAGAACAGTTGAAGAGATCTGGAAATGTATTACGATTTCATCGATTAAAAGTCGCTATTTTATAGACAAGGGTTTGGTCAGTTACCTTACAGATGAAGCAAAGTTATAGAAAATAATGGGGGATATTTTGAGGATTGAAGTTTATTCAATTTTTTCATAAACATTCATTTTCTATAAAAAAAAGCACGGAATTAATTTGTACACCAAATATGTTACAACTTTAGAATCAGTAATAAGTCATTCGATTCTTGTATCAGTATTGCACTTATCTATTATATACTTTTACTAAATTTTAATAGCAAAAGTTTATTATTAATACTTAAAGTTAGATAATATCATCATTCATCATTACATTCGTTTTCTTAAAATCAAAAATACAATAAATTCTCAGTGACTTGAATATCTGATAATCTCTATTATACTTTACACCGAAAACTCGAAATTCTCACATTGACTAAACGGTTTTATTAATCAAACATTGCATAAAAAACTCACATTTTACCTTTCTATCTCTCATTGTTTTCAACACTAAATCCAATTCGGTTAAAAAATAAATTCGTATCAAACAAAAACTGAAAAATTCGTTTCAAACATAGTACGAATTCCATATTTTATACATAAACAAATTAGCTCTTTATCAGTTTTCAAATTAAATTGTCAATCCCATACACAGCACCTCAAACATGAATCTAAATAGTTTGATTATGATTTAGTGCTAATTTAAAACGACGTAATAACTTAATAGATATATAACTCCATATAAACACATCAATGCGAGCCCCCTAGTGTAATAATATTACACAGGTGCCACACTTCCGTGTAATGTGATGGTGGGATGCGAATGTGATTATCGCAAGCACACGCTTTCAAACGAGAGTTTCATTTAAATGCGCCATAGCTCATTCATAGTCGGTCATCACTCATTTGAAAGCATGTGTTGATGATAATTACGATCTAAACATATATGGCATGTGTCTTATAATTATCACTCATTAACAGTATATAAATAAATATAATTTATGTTTGTACTTCGATGCTACTATAGAAGTTTCCTCGAAGAAACGCCATTTAATACAAAATGAAGTCCATAAATCAAAAACATGTTTGTTAGACAAGTTCTATTGTTAATTTTTGATGTGATCAGTGCCGAAAGCAGTCATATTTTATAAAAATATCCATAAAACTGTTTATTCCTATCGAGCATTAGGTGTACAAATTATTTCGGTACCTCTTTTTATAAAAAATAAATTTTTATTTAAGAAAAAATGGAATACATTTCAATCATCAAAATTTTTTAACACTTTGCTCTATCTGTCGAATAACTGACGAATCACTTGTCGAAAAACAATTATCGGGTTTGAGTCGATGAATTCGTAATACATCTTCGGTCCTCTTCCACTGTTTTGCATTTTTTTGTACGCGTTATGCATCACAACACCTTCCTCCAAAGCTGACCAAATCATTCCCTCGAATTCGTCTGCATTTTTTTT
The DNA here is from genome assembly GCA_034766995.1 of Acanthacorydalis orientalis. Lineage (NCBI taxonomy): Eukaryota > Metazoa > Arthropoda > Insecta > Megaloptera > Corydalidae > Acanthacorydalis > Acanthacorydalis orientalis. The sequence continues at coordinate 46,785,652 of CM068317.1, forward strand.
CAACTGGAATGTGAAAAGTATGCAATTTGCTGCTTTTCGGACAATAATATGTTCACTACTGTTTTGCGAGGTTATGGTCACTGTTTGGCCGAGATATAAAGCATGTTTAAATGTTCAGTTTGGCACTTCAAAATATTAAAATGAGGAAAAAATATTGTAATTTAAAAATGATTGATTCAATTTAAACACAGAATTAATTTCTACACCTAATATTTCATAACTAAACAGTTTACTTGTAATATTTTCCATCCGATTTGTCAAGGTTTTAGAATTTAATCAATAGTTGTTCCTTTTTTTTGACAAAATTATTTTCACATATAATTATATTTTTTTCAAATGATCATTCTCTTTATATTTTAGATTTAAATACAAAAAAATTAATCAATTTTGATAAAATAATATGTAAAATATATATAGAGAGAGGGGGAGATATGTATATGTGTGAAAAAAAATTCTTCATGGCGAGTTAGACTTTTCGTCTCGGTACTTTTTCAATAGCCGTTAAAATTCGATCTCAGATCACCAGCACGCGATTTATTCGCGTCGCTTAAGTACATCTTAAGCCAGCACTGCGTAGATTATGGTTGAAATTTCAGACTATGTGGCACGTATCATCGTATCATAAATAATTCATGAGCACTTTAGTGCTTCCTGTTACGGCCTAACGCGACCGAGACTGCTACTAGGTAATGCAGATCCCCAAAGCTCAGAAACATTGAAGGTAAACAAAGAATACATATCAGCTTTTTTACACGAGTGTCTGCATAAAAGAAAATATTGATATGCAAACATACTAATAATCGGACGCCTGTATCATTTTCGACATCTATCGTCGCCACCGCGTGCGAAATTTCAAAAGATGTTCCGAAACGAACAGTCCGTAATAGAAGAATGAATCGACACGGGGACACGGTGACCGTCTATCAGAATAGTTTTAATTTCATTATATACGCAATGCGGGTCTCATTCATCATGTCGAGATAACACACTATTAATTAAATATACATATATTAGCACGCATTAAATAAGCGACCGTATGCAGCGTAACCATCAGCTTCAGAAGCACGAGCTACCATAATCTATGGATACCAAAGTATAACATGTTACACAAACTAGAACGCTAAGAATTTATATGACGGGATCACCTTGTTACACTTCTGTAGTGGAGCGTACAAGAGAGCGGCGTTAACATCGGGTCAACTTCAAACGGCTCCCATGCCATCGATAATGTAAGATGATACGTAAACTTGTTAAAATAAACGCTACGTACGAGATATTACAAATTTCATTTAGGAGCGCATAACGGAGCGTCCGTGAAAAAATGTCAATTATTTTCATCGGAACGGGGCGAATTTTCGTGCACGGTAATCTAGCGCACAAGCAATATCGAGAAAAATACAATATTGAAATGTCGTTCATTTTATTACACATCCATGTCTATATTATAAAATATTCACAGTCGTACAAACATAATTTTCTAAATAATAAAATAGTTTTGTCAGTAGATTTTTCGGTCGGAGCATATAGAACCTTTATAAATTTTTTTCATATAACATTACATGTATATATATATATATAGTTGTAAAGAGGAAATGTAAATAAATATATACTGACTATAATAAATGCATTTAACCTACTTTTATTAGGTGTAAGAATTAGTTCAGTTCCTTTAAATTCAATGAATCATAACACTGTTTTAAATTAAAATATTGTTTCTTCGTTTTATAATTTTGAAGTATCAGCTTTAACATTTAAAAACACTTAATAGAATGACCAAGCAGTTGATATAATCTCACAAAACAGTAGTGAACACGATGGCGTCCGAAAACCAACATATTAGACATTATATAGTTATTACAATTTCAGTTGAAAAAAGTGGCGCTAAAGCGGTCAGTTCGCCTTGGAAGAAGATGTTGTGACATATTAAACATGTAAAAAAATTGTTTCAAAAGTTTGGGAAGCGGTGTCTTTAATCTTTCTAATCGAGAACGTTACGAGAATTCAAAAAAATTCAAGTCGAGAAACATGAGCAGCTATTGAGTGAAAACTCTGTTCAGACTGAAAAGAAAATTTCCCAACAACTCGGAGTTATCCATCAAGCAGTTTCATATCGTCTATATCGGTTAGAGAAAATTCAAAAACTAGGCCAGTTTGCATAACCTGACAAAATAGTAGTGAACAGGATGGCGTCCAAAAAGCAGCATATTAGTCATTGCATACTTTTCACATTCCAATTGAAAAAGTGCTGATGAAGTCGTAGAAGTAATTTATACAGCTTTGAGAGGTGTTGTTTCGCATAAAACATGCAATAAAATGCTAAAACAGTGGAAGAAGATCGCGGACAGTGGAGATGCATTACGACTCGATCGACTCAACGCAGACATCTTTTTTTGACAAGAGATTCATCAGTCACCCGACAGATGAAGGAAAGTTACATAAAATATTAGAAGACAGTTTAAAAATTGAAATGTATTCTATTTCTCCGTAAATATTCATTTTCTATAAAAAAAAGCACGGAATTAATTTGTACTCGTAATAAATTCTATCTATTAGAATGATACAATATTTATAATTAAACTTCAGTCGTCAGTACTACATTCCACCATCACATTCTATTTATAATCTCATAAATAACTCACTCTGTCTATTTTCAAATTGAATTCATCGAAAAATATTTTCTGAATCGACGAGGCTTTAATTTTTCATCGTACAGAAACCAGTTATTCATATAGTTGTCTAGGAATTAAAAATTATACATTAAAAATGATATACATTCTAAAAAGAGAATATCATGAATATTTTAAATAAAGGTTGCAAGGGAATAAATTTTAAAATGAAAACAATTAAGAGCTGTAAACGAATAAAAAGATATAGAAGCATTCTGGAGCTTCGCTAGTTGAACTGCGAGTTGTGATCCCATAGGGAGAACATGAAAAATGCTCCACTACTTAAAAATAAACCCCGACCTATAAACCACTAGGATATTCTTCTAGTATCATTCCGTTAAGAGCCAATGGTTCTCCAGTTACACTTGAGAACAAGTTATAATTCTATAGTAAAATAAAAAAGGTTACTTGTCTTTTTTGAAACTGTAACACTGACATGAGTACTATAACAGTTTTTAAAATGTATATTCTATTAAGAAAAATATCAAAAGAATTTAGTGAAAAATTGCACAGTGCAGTAAAATAAATATTCAGTCGATATATAACTGGAGTGTTTTCAGAAAAGTTAAAAAGGAGAAAACTAGAAATTTGTATTTCTATATTATTTGATTAATTTGTGAGTAGGAAAAAAGTAATCGACAAAAACTTTTAAACAAATTGATAACAAACAGTCGATTCGATCGATTTATCCAACCTGATATAATTTTATTCAAACAATACAAAAAAATTATACTATTTTTTAAAAAGAAAAATGAATATCGTAAATCACTTTAAAAAATGAACTACACGAGAGGACATACAATAACAGTTACACAATAAGAAAAACAGGTAAAGTGAACTCTTAAAACTATTAATTAATCTTTCTGTGCGGCTATAAAAGTTTGCTGTTGATTAGAGAGAATCGGAAAGAAGTGTGTAGGTGTGGCGTAGCGAGATCCTGAGAAACCGCAACGACGTGATCGGAAGAATAAAGTTCACAAGCGGCATTAAACGTCTAGGTGGAAAGTTCGATATGTTTGCTAGACGAAAAGTTGTAAAGCAATGTGATAAAATGCGATCGCGTTAATCTGCGTGCACGAATACAGTTAAAGTGAATCAAATTTATACAGTAGTGTATATATATATATATATATATATATATATATATATATATATATAAGTATAGGTATGTGCCCGCTATAAAAAATAATTATAATATTTTTTCTACCTAACAATATTAGATTCCTTAAAATAAATTTACATATTTTAACACTATAAAATCTCAAAACAGGTACCGTCATTTATCTTTACCTTTTTATGCAGAGAAAAAAAGAAAAATAAAAATACACAACAGTCTATAAACAAATCTAAAACTACCGGAACTAACATTTTCATAAACTTCGGCACGTGTGCCATCGTCAGACAGATTTTAAAATTATACAGAATCTGACTAAAGATACTACACGTTATGAAACTAGTAATAGAAAACGGAAACTCAATTAATTCAAAAGAACGAAGATCACCCGGCCAATCCATCAAAGAAACGGATATAGAAACACAAAGTCAATTTTGAATTTTTAACCAATACTCATATTTAATATTAATGTTTCATTCTTCTAAATTATCACTAATTATTGATTGTTTCTAAAAATACAGACTGACATAAAAAATTTAATCGAAGAAAATAAATATAAATTGAAGCAAAAAAATTCATTTTCAGGTTGAGTAATACATTCGTTCGATTTAGACATGAATCTCTCTCTCTCTCTATATATATATATATACATTGTGTGTATGTAGTTTTGTTTACAGTATCACTGAAAATGAAAAGCCTGTCCCGCATTACAAACATCAACGAATCACTCAGTCAGACATTAACTTTTAATTAAGTTAGGTAAAAGCCGGGTCTACTAATTTATGAAAATATTCTGGAAACATGAAATTTAATTATGAAATAATGATGAGTGAACAAATGAATACCAGTGATAAAGACCATTAATATTAAGTTACTGTTTTTAATAAAGAATATAAATTAGACATTCTTTTTCATTTATTTCGATGAAAGTAAGTACTGGAACAGAGAGAAATAAATGAACGCCCGTTGATCTATATATATACAAAGGAACTTATACAAATTCCACTCTGACAGATTTATAATTAAAGATTTATATGGAAATTTTTCATCCAACACGAGCAAACATCCCATAATTCCCCATGTGTTTACACCTGCACGCCTTATTAATGAACGAGATCGTTACATACTCGTACGATTAGAACTGGATAAACGAACTCGTGTCGTCTCAAAAATTACAGAATAACTCTCGTGTATATACGTCAACATGTCATAAGCAACTGTTGGCAATTAGATACAGATAGAACAGCCACGTCTTCAGCAGCTGAAAAGCAAACACTGCGGAAAGCTCATCGACGCATAACTCACTACCCGAATTTGTCAAAATTATATAAATCTCATTCTTTGTGTATAAAATGTTTGGAATTAATTAACGTTTCACTTTGACTTTGATTTCCATTGAACTGGAAACATCGATTTGTAAACAAAACAGATTTTTTTTCTGATAGAATATTCAAAGTTTATTGGGAACGAACACAAATATTTATACATTTTTTTAATTAGTGAATTGTTAATTATTTATATATTTATTGGAACCTTTTTTTCAATCAATGAAATGTAATTAAACATACATACACACACACAAACAGATATTTCGATTTGTTTGATATTTTATAATTGTTTTTCATTTTTTCTATTAGTCGACTATAATTAATATTTTTTTATTAAAAACCTCACTTTCAAGTCCTCTAAAATATTCAATTCATTTTTCACAATTATTCTAGAATTTTTTTATGTTTTCAACTCTTTCTGAACTAGTTTGTGCTTGTAATTATATAAAATCTTCATATTATAAAATGTACCTTTTTAACTCAAAAGAAGAATCCTAACACTTTTAGAAACTTATAATTTTTTTTCTTATCTACTGTCTTCATGAAACGATTAAAATGATGAAATTTTAATAGCTGATAGCTTTGTTCTAAGAGAACCGTTGCTGTCAATTCTTTTTTATCCTCATATTTTTATTTACTTATTTCAAATTTATATGTTTCAAAATAACATATAAAATGGATTCCAGACTGAAGTAAATATTTTTATGTATTAAATAATAACACACGTTCTTTAAATAAATCAATCCTTTGACTGATGTTTCTTTGAGGACCAAACTATTACCTCTTATATATTCTTATCTTGTTTCTTTCTAAAAACAGTACAGAAGATGGTAATAATTCCAATCCATTTCCGGCCTCTAAACGTCTGTTAAAACAATATTTTCTGGCATATTTCCTATTTATACTTTATTACTTATAAATTATGGTTATTTCTTATCCAGTATAACGCATTTTTTTAATGTTCGTTCATTCAGGAGCCGCTGATAAAGCGGAGCCTTGAAGCTTAAGCTTCATTAATTTCCATATAGATCCGACCCTGTCAAATAGATGACTAATCTCTAATAAAATTTCTCTCAAGTTAGATATCCGTTAAATTCGTATTCCATCAAAAAACAATCAAAAAATTTTCACTGTTTTCTCCACAAATATTTTCTTTCTTCCTTAAAATCATTCTTTTCGTGTTAACTAAGTCAACTGTTTTATTCTTTTCTGCTCGTATGACACATAGATATTTATATAAAGACTAAATCGTTTTCAGATCAGTCTCACTGAACGAAACACTCACACACATCGGTATTAAACAATCGAATAATTCTAATAGGAATCATCCCTCGCGCTCACAACACGCCACGCGCCCGTTTTAATAAAACCGCCGCGGCGATAAACGATTCTCTATATTAGATTTACATAATAATCTCGTCGGACTTTTTAATAACCACACCACCCACTTTTATATGTACTTCTCACGTTCATTGAACTGCATCGGATGGGAGGGAGCGTAAATACTGGCAATTAGTTATCCAGCAGTACGTTAAATGAACTTCTGCATGATCTTAAATCAGCTTGTTCCCTGAATATGAAATTTTGCTATGGGTTACACTGCGCTTCATATAAAATTTAATTAATTTCACTTCTCGTAAAAATAAATTAACTTAAAGCAGTCCGTTCAAATTACTTTATATAAATTTAATTACACAATTAATATGAAATTAAACGTAGTTATTTTATATCAAGTTAAAAATTATAAATGAGAGAACAATTTTGACGTAATGTGTAATTTATAAACACAACCCTTATATATATATATATATATATATATATATGTGTGTGTGTGTGTGTGTGTATATTTGTATAAAGAAAATGAACACATTTGTTATTTTTCCGTGCTTTCAACGCTCGAAAAATATTAATATTCATGGTTTTGATATTTATGCACCGATAAAATGTTCATCAACACTTGTAATCGTCAAACTTATTGTATTAGTTATTAACACAGATATTTTGTACAGTAAATATTTTCATTGCAGTGAAAATACAATAATAAAATTGGATATTTCGTGACACAAATTGATAGAACCATTAGATTGATAGTATTGTAAAAAATAAATTTTATTTGTACTTTTTTATAAGAAAACATACACCTATATAGTATACAATGACTAATATGTTCAGTAATGTTTTATGAGGTTATGCCAACTGCTTGACCGAAATATATAGTTTTTAAATGTTAAGTTTGGCAATTTAAAATCCTAAAACGGCCTAAAAAATATTTTAATTGAGAAAAGCACAGAGTTTTTTTCACACCTAATCAATTGGAATCACTCTGTTAATTTATATACTGGGGTGTTAAATTCCAAATACTGAATTATTATTTTATTTCCAGAAACTATTTAATAATATAAAACTAAAACAGCTCAAGTGATACAAAAATAACAACCGTTTATTTATAAACGGACAAAAAGTGTCAATATTAAATGAACTCGTCTCATGTTAAAAACCCAGACACGTATTGTGACTGGAAACAAAACTGTTCCTCTTTTCCATTCTATCCGAATGCATTTTACAAATACACTGCAAACATATAAAAAGACTTACAAATTTATTTTTTGCTTTTAATTTGCATTTTAAAACTTTATCACGACGTGCAGTTCCATTGCTTACAGTCAAGTTCTCACACATCGTTAAAATATTATCTTATTCAAACGAATATAGTATTGGAGACACATGGAATAGTTTTTGTGACACACTGAATTAAATATCCCATTTGCTTGAAAACATTTTTTAATCGTTCTGAAAACAGTTGAATCTATTCCACTGTACACATTCATTTAATTTTTATCTTTTATCATATTTTTTGCTGCTTTATTCGTAATATTGTTGTATTTTATACCATACTGTTTTATTGTTTTATGTATAAAATATTATATTTTTATATAAATGTTTTTTATGTATAAACCACTGGATTATTTTTAATTACTGTGAATTATTTTTTTCATTTTACGATAAGTAAAAAACGAACAACTCTTGTAATAAAAACACGGGCTTAAAAATATACATATTCAATATAAATCTACTTTGAACTTATTTCCTATACATACACCCTATGCATTCCTATCCATACATTAGCTTTGGAAAATTTTAACGTTAACTTTAGAGAGAGATACTGAATAAATAATGATTCCGGTAAAAACCAATATTAGGTATAAGAATAATGTTCGATGTAACAAAAATACAAAGTTGGAACAAGAGGAGAGTTTACTTTTAAAATGAATAATTTAAAATCAAACTTTTAACCATCCGCCATCTAATTATATACTTGCACACATCTCTCACTCTCTCTCTCTCTCTCTCTCTCTCTATATATATATATATATATATATATATATATATTGCATATTCACGTATATACTGTTGATAATTTTTTGAATAAAAATATAAAAAATTGATTTTTTCATTTCTAAACTAAAAATGTATTGAACATAAAATATCAAACTAATGTATTCTAAATTCACAAATATCTACATTTTATAAATATTAAAATAAGTTGTGACCAACATAAATTATGGAACCATAAAATTGAATTTAGAAAAGATTACAATACATTTCTGGCATTGCGGCTAAATTCACTTTCATAAATGAATCCTCTTTTCATCCCACAACGCAGACAAAAGTGTTCTGGTCAAAAATGTACCGTAAATGATAATTGATTCAATTTTTTTTTTGATTTATATATTTTTTTAACAGAATAAACTCCTGTTATTCATTTAATGTATACTACAATATGTGGAAATGCTACAGAACTTCTTGGAACCGAAACTTAGTGAACTTGGAGATCCGGGTGTGTGGTTTCAATAGGATGGGGCCACCACTTACATGGCGAGCAGATCGATGGGAGTTTTAAGAAAACGGTTTCCAGGGCACTTGATCTCGTTACTCGGTAACGTTGGGTGGCCTGCACATTCTCCCAATCTCGCCTCTTGTGATTTTTTTTTCTTTAAGGCCATCTGAAAGCCGTGATCTACAAACGTCGAACATCAACCATTAATGAACTGAAAGCTGATATATAGCGAGAAATTGCATCGATAACGCCGATTAACGCGAAACTTCAGACATCGGCTACAAATTTTATCAGGAATGACGGTCATCATCCAGACGATATCATTTTCAAGACCAATAGAAAATAAACTATATTCCAAGCACTTTTAGATTATGTAATAAAATTTTGAATGCGTTTACCATGCCTTTTTTATTGACCTTTAAAATCTGGGAGATTTTTTGCGTCTCCGTGTACTGTTATACACAAAACCATGAATATATTCAATATAATTCTGATACTATAGCTAAATTATTTGATAATTATTTTTTTCAGCTCATAATTTACAAAAAATATTCTGATCAAAAAATGTTTGAACATCATTTTTAATTATCTTTAATCCCTACACATCCGCATTTCGATAACAATTCCATCATCTTTAAAGAACTAATGTACAGAAAAACCTTACAAATTATTAAGATAAAAACGTTTCTGTACTCAACACTCATAGAAGTTGAAAATACACATTTATAACAATCAAATTTTATCAATAAACTTTTATAAAACATTTTTGATGAAAAGAAATGTTTGTGAAGTTAGATAACAAAACGTTTACATTTAAAAATATTTTCTAACAATTATTCCATTCCTTAAATTAATTAATATTTTATTTGCTATTTCAATACATTCGAAAATAAAAATGTCCTGACTTTAATTTGATATATTTAGCATTTTTTAAAAAAATCTCGTTATTTATTGATTCAAATCAATAAATGATATTTAAATATCAACAGGAAACGTAAATCTGTATGATATTTATGAAAGATATGAATTTTATGGCTTAAAATCGATCAAAAATATGTTACATTTAAGTAATAATAATTAATTATCAAAAATCGCAGGCTAGTTCAACAAATACCACTTGGAAATAAAATTTGATACATTTTTTAAATGTAAATTTTTGAAAAAATTGAGTAATATTTCTGAATTTTATGTTTGTTTTGTACTCAGTATAATTCACATGTATGATACAGTTCTCTTTTCCAGGAGTATTATTTGTTATATTGTATTTTTTAGCATCTCGAATGGTTTATGGTATTTTTTATGATAAATATTATTGATACCTGAATCTATAAAGTGGTGCTGGGAAACCTAAATCGAAACGCTAGATAAAAGAGCGAATCTCAAGTTCAAAATTATATATTAACATAATAAAATGTACGTTTTATTGTCATTCGCGTTCGCTGACAACACGATTCGAGCGAACGCGTTACGTTTTTCGACTGAATATGAAAAAAAGTCGATCACAAATTAATGTGGAAGTAATCTCGTGTTGTGTAACGTTCATTAACAATTTACGACGCCGGAATCGTGACAAGTCCAATTGAATTATAAAGATCGCGGCAATTTGATTCGTTTTATGATAACCGCTGTTAAATAATGCAAGCGCGCGTCCATAAAAACCGAACATTATGTTTGTCCCAACGATTCTTTTCGCCGTCGTGACGATAATGTCCCGCGCCCGAACCACAACACACGGCCGCGACGGCGTCCCGTTGAACGTGATGGATATTATTTATATTTCATAAAAATGACCCCTTTTTTCCGACTGATAATAACGTGTCGTCGCCGGTCTATATTCGCGCCGTCACGGTCGGTTTTTTCTCGTCCGCGTCGCCGTTCGGTGCCGAACCGCGTTGAATGTTGAAATAGTATTAGTGCGGTCTGCGGCGGCGCGCATAAAAAGCGTCCGTATAGTTGCACGCGGCCGCCGACATTCGTCCTCTGCTCCATAACGAGCCGGTTTTGTCTTTAATTCCTCATTAAGGGACATTACGACATCGCACGACTGAACTTGTGATAAACTTTTCGGCGAGTAATTTATCAGAGCGATTAAGCTCGCCGGTAGATTTGGTGCCATTATGTGACGGCGCGTTTCGTCTTGAGCGACAAACGTTCTCAGTTCCAGCGCCGAGTTCGAATTCTGATTTCAACATAAACAGATCATTTTTAATTCATTCCGTGCCTGTGTGTCTGGGATTTGAAGCTATTAGTCTGGTGCAAAAATAATTGCGGTTCTTACGTGTCGAGTATAGAGACATATATCAGTTAAAAATTATATTTATTAATCAAAATAAAGACCACTGGCCTGCACACATTTCTCCCAACAGGAAAAAATGTGTTTATTCCTACAAGAAAATATTCTGGAGTCCTGAAATCGACGAATTCATCGAAAGTGCTCTGAGCTGATGCTTGATTTTTAAAAACCTTCTCTTGTAGAAAATTACTCGAATGTTTAAAAAAATGATAATCTGTCGGAGACAGGTCCAAAAAATCAGTCATTTGTGGTCGGACGTTGTTATGAAGAACAATTGGTCCTCTTCGATTAACTAATGCTGGCTGTAAACGATAGAACTTCTCATACATTTTTTGAATTTCTTGTCAATATTTTTCTGCTGTTATTGTTTAAGCAGGATTTAAGAAGTAGTAGTGAATTATACCACTTACCGACCATAAAACAACAACCATAATCTCTTTTTCGTGAAGCTTCGGTTTAGGAAACTGTTTTGGTGCTTTTCCTCGGTCTATTCACTGTGATGAACGTCTCCGATTGGTGTAAAGTTCATACGGCACCCATTTATCCAGCGTTTTTGTTTTTTCAATTCGGTTCAAATGTCGAACAACTATTGAATGATCAACATTGAGTTTTTCTACCACCTCTTGAGTTGTTTTTCGTAGATTTTCTTCAATAATAGTTCTTAAATTATTATTATCTATAACCTAAAGACGTCCACGACCCTCCTCAAAATCAAGGCATTCGTTTTCCGTTTCGAAATTATTGGAACCAGTGTTGAGCTGTACGTTCACTAATTGACTCTTCGCCAAATTGATATTTCGAGCGGTATCTATTGCTTTATGCTCCAATTTAAACTCATACAACCAAATCGCGTGAATTTTTTTTCCGTAGCTAATTTAAGAATTCATATCCAACAATAATAAAGAATGAAAACAATAGATATGAATAGAATGAAATCAGTAGTCTAATTTCATTGTTTTATTATGCAAAAAAAAATTTTTAAGGTCATCCTTCTTCGTTTTCATTTCTCCATTACCGGTTTGATCTTTAGTATTTAAATGTTAGTTAATAAATTTTTGTATTTAAATTTTCAATTTTGGGGTGAAATTCTGATAAATATTTTGAATAAAAAAAATATACATAAAATTATGCAGGGTATTAAAAAAAATTAAATAATATTTACTTTGAATCGATAAAATATGAATGTAATTTAAATTCGAAAAAAATGCTTCCATTCGTACAAAAAATGATATTCAGCAATGAAATTCCGATTTATTTGAAAACAAATTCCTCGTGCTTTTTTTAGAAAGTTGATTACTGATTTCAAGCCTAATCTTGTTTATAGACTTCACAAAATACACTGTTTACAAAATCTACATCAATTAAAATTATAAAAACGACTAATATCAAATTATAATGAATCAATAGAAAAATATACAGCATTTGAATGAAATTTTACAACGGACGAGCACAACATCTGCGGAATTAATTATAAGAATTGTTGAAGAAGTGATTTAGAGTTGCTTCCATCCAAAATATGATTGATTAAGGCTCTTGGTTTCGAAACCTGCTGGATTGTTCGATAATTAATGATATCCGTCTTTTATAAGAATACAATTAATAGGAAAAAAGATGATGAAACTGTGTACCTCAAGTGTATTGTTTGCATATAATTTGTGTTCGCAGTTAACAAAAAAATCTTATCGGTCACGTTTTACATTTTTATATTAGGATATTAATTAAAACGGTCGCTTGTGCAAAAAACTCGTCGACGCTTTAATATTTATGTTGTAATTTTTGATGATGTCGTGAGTGTTCAATAAACGCGATTTAATATATTAATTTTGTCTTTTTTTTAAGAAAAAGATTAAGCTCGACACATTTATGTAAATCGTTATGTTCTTAGCTGAAGCTCTGAACGGATAAGCGAGAAGCGGCAATGAAATATATATTTCTCGGACTATTCCACTAATCCATTAATATCCGATTAAAACTATTGATCATTGAAACCGTTTAACGAACGATACTGCGTTCTCGAAGCGAAAAAAGAAAACGGTAGACTACGTGCTTCTATATTTACCGTCTTCGGCCATAATTAAATTTTGTTCTAGATACACATATAAAAGTCTATAACGGCGATAAATTTCTCTCGTTTCATTTAACAGATTGAATTAAATGTTTGCGTTCTCGTTTCTAAGACACTCATTTTTTTTCATACAGATAGTTCGAGCCGTTACGCTCGCCGCGTAAATAAATTGAAAAAATAAATCTATTTCATTGTCTCTAAATCAATTTCGTTGTGATTTTTATGAGGCGAGCGGATTAGTTCAATAGTTACAGCGCTGAGCTCACATAATCGGATACCCGGATGGAATCTCGATCGATTCAAATTGATTTGTTATATTCAATTTAATACTATGGAAATTCTCTAAATGGAATTACTCGAGTGTTTACTTTGAACTCGGGTTTTTGTCGGTGTGCGTGGTGCGTATCTAGGTATGAATGTGTGCGTACGCGTGCGTGTACGCTCGGACGTGATATAAATTTTGAAACGTCGGATGTTCTAGTTCTGTTTTGATTGATGTCTTATTTTATAACAATAAATTATATTTAGTAAATTATAATTCATAAACTAACACGGTCGTCTGTCACAAGACATTTTAAAACTGTTCATAACATTGGAAATCACTTAAACGGAACACTGACACTTATATACAAGCTTTTTTCTGAAAAAGAAGCTTTTTATACAACCTTTTTTGAATAGTCTTTATAAAAAAAATATGACAGAAAAAACAAGATTATTTAAAAAAATGATTGACATCGAATAAAAAATGGAGCATAATTTAGTCAAATACTAAAATATTCAACACAACACAATTCTGACACTGTGGTAAGTTTCTTAATCTTAAAAACACTATAATATCTTAATATTTAAAAACAGTATATTCCTTGTCCAAGAAGTTGGTATAACTTCATAAAACTGGTGATAACGATGGCGCCCGAAAAGCAGCACATTAAGTATTGCATACTTTTCGCATTCCAATTGAAAAAAATGCTCCCAAAGTCCGAGAATGATTTGTTCAGCTTTAAGGGAAGGTGTTGCAATGATTAAAATATGTGAAAATAACAAAACAGTGGAAGAGGTCCGACAATGTATTGACAACTTCATCGACATCTTTTTTTCGACAAGCAATCGTCAGTTACCAATGAAATAGAGCAAATTTATATAAAATAATGAAGGACATTTTAAGGATTGAAATACATTCAATTTTTTCTTGAACATACTTCATTTTCTATAAAACATGCATCGAATTAATTTGTACAGCTAGTATTTTATAGTGACCAATATTGTTACTAAATGCATCATAGTTCCTATGTTTCAAAAATCAAATATTTTTTAAGTATATTTTAAATACAAATTCTCTATAAGAAACATTTTTTGGTAAATTTCAACACGCTACGTTTACATATATATATATATATATATACATATATATATATATATATACATATATATATACATATATGTATATATATATATATATATATATATGTATATATATATATACAATTTAGATAGAAACATGAAATTTGAAAGTTTGAAGAAGTGACATATAAGACAGCATCCACCGATAAAAATTAATGGAATTTCTTGTCGAGCCTCATCCAAACGTAGATTGACAACAGATGATAAAAATGATATATAGAATTTTATATATATAATACAGTATCAAAAATGCAGAACACAAAATCAATACTAAATAAAATTATCTTACCCTATATAAATATATATATAGATAGATAGATTTGACTTTTATCCATAATTAGATACCGAAAACATTTCATTATGTAATATTTCCTCCAAGTTCGAAATCTGTTGTTTTACGACACCGCATTCAAAGCGGTACATATTTCGATAAGAAAAATGATGAAAAGAGAAAGATTACACATCTTAAACGCTACAGGCGATACAGTCGGCCGAAAGAATGGAACGAAGAAGAAAAAAAATAATGTTGAGCGTCGGGCGCCATCAAAGGCGCCAGATAGTTCGCCAGCGGACCGAGATGATTTTTTTTTTAATATCGACCGAGTAACGGACGCCGCGCGGGCGGAAAACAGTTTCGATGAAAACAGAAAGTTTGCTACTCATACTAAATGAACTTTTCGAGATTTTTTTACGAGTAAATAAATTTCGACTACCGTCTCTCGTGCCTGTAATATGCGTTCAGCGAACGGACGTTTCTTCATGTGCGCGCTGGATGATCGGTTATCTTATTCTTTTTTATGTAACCGTGAATAATTCTCCGTTCTGAAAATGTGACACAGTTTTCTTCGAATGGACTGTTTCCCGCTTGTTTACTTTTAGAGATGTGGGTAGTTTTCAATAAGATTATCTGATCGGATAAATTCATCTTACAGAATCTACAATATTATGGAAGAGTACAACGAAACTATATTAATTTTAACAATAAAATATTACATTTATAAAGAAGATTAAATAGAACCCATTACTATTTCTTACTTAAAAAAAACAATTACTTCTCTTCATAAATCTAAAACATGGCACGATCCTATGTTTCAAAATATAAACATCATTTATACATCATGGAAATAAATATTTTTCCTCTTGAAAAAAACAATAAATCAATCAGTCTATAAAACGAAATAACGATAAAAGGTATTTCATTTATTATCGAATAGCACCGATACGGAATTAATGAAATACATTACAATATCCTATCTTAAACATATAAATCCGAACGAAAAATGCGAAAGGTATTCAAATTTGCAACGCACAAAAAAAATATGCAATAAATATGAACAAAAATTCTTGAACTCATTCAATTTGTCAAATCAGTTTATTTGGAGTGCTGCCTATAACTGAACATCGATTTGTACGCTCAATAAATTATATATATATATATATGAATCAATTTTCAATCGTATATTTGGTTATATTTTCAATATCAATACTGATTATTTTTTATCGTTCATTGCACACATTTCAATAGAAATACAAATAAGATAATGAACTTTATATCAGTTGTACTCTCTACCCTCCTTACATTCCATGTTCGATTAATGCTTTTTGCTCCACATTTTCATAAAATATCATCATTTGAAATAAGTTTACTTAAATTCAAAATTTTATAAATTATCTTTCTCTTATATATATATATATATATATATATATATATTGAAAGTCTATTAAAGACCAAATTTTCATAAAGTTGCTCTGGCCAAAAATAAAATCTCTGACAATTTGCAATTATTTTTCTATACTCTTATTGATGCATCGTAAGAGATTTTCGTATCATTACCTAACATTTTAAAGTATGTAAAAATATATACGCCCAACCCTCGATTTACACGGTAGATCGGTTCCCCAAAAATACCATGTAAATCGAAATCATGCAATCCGAATCCATATCTCAAATTGAAAATAAAGGATAGGTTTTACAAATCTGCAAGGCCTTGTTTTGTGCGATTCGTAGTCATTATAGAGGCTAGAAAATAATGCAAGAAATACATAAAAAAAAACGTTAATTTGAAAAATTCTACAAATATACCTGTTGGTGTTGTCGCTTAGTATAAATATTTTATATATTTTACAACTGGTTTGGAGGGATTGGACGAAGGCAATGAAAGCACTTGATTTATAATTAGTCTGAAGTGAATAAGCGTTAAAACGTTTACAAGTCTGTAACTAAAGTGGAAAATTGAAATATTTAACAGTGATATGCAATCAAATCAGCCATAAAATTCTAAAATAAGCATTGATTTGAATAAAAGAAGTATCAAAGAGTACAAAAAAATATTCAAGTTTTAAAAAAGAACCTTCTCTTAAGCACAAATATTAAGACAATAGGTTTTTTTCTCCAATCGAACTTTTATTTGGTACAGCAAAACATTTTCTTATCAAAGTTTAATAAAAAAATATTTTATTTAGAATTGTGGTTCTATTTACGAATTTTAATATTGTACAAAATTGTAATTACACAAAGGAGGTTTTTTGAAGAATATGCAATGACATAAAAAAAACATTCGGTCGAAAAAGTATTTAACATTAAACCAAAAAGAGCTTTAACTAAATCAACTGATGTTTAACAATTAGAATTATGTTATATATATATATATATATATATATATATATATATATATACGTACGTTATTATTTAGTGCCTATAAAGTTTTGTCAAAATTGACACAGATTACTTTAATACAGACAATTTTCAAAGCGTAAACAATTAAACTTGCTTTGGTTACTATAATAATACGCCAATCGGATTCTACTGTTTACAGTTTAAACATTACTGTTGGTATTGAACACTGTTCAAACATCAAAAACATAAACAAATCGATAAATGTTTAATCTGAACAACGTGCCCGACGCCGCCGCGAGTATGCAAACTAGGGATCCGCGCCCGCGACTTGCACCGCACGAACCGACGGTTAACAGTTCTGCACGCTGAGCTCGCATAATTCTGTACGCGTCCCGTTCGCAGTTTAACCGTGAAATATGAATCCGTTAATGCATTTATATGTCGTGTTTGTATATAAATTCGTTACGGTTTCGACAGTTACGGCCGTAAATCGTTTGTATGTTTTATAGATAATCAGATTGTGTGTCGGGAGTTAAGAATTGTGTGTTCTGTCAGTTCAGAGTCAGTGCGCATCGTGCGAAACGGCGCGCGTTTTATTTTGGACCCTTGTCAGAACTCTACGTCGGGTAATTAGTAAATGAATGCGTCATAGTTTTGAACAGATCGACGATAATAGACTAGTCGGGATTTTAATGAAAAAACAGAACGTGATGTGTGGGGTGTTAATTCATTCGTGAACGTGAATTTATCTGCAGTTACAAACCATAACTGAAATTAAATAAATCGTGTACGTACCATAAATATACCCAGTCATTATGAAAATTGACTAAGTCACAAATATGGAAAGATTTAATTAATCATGAATTTTGTTTAAATGACTTTACTGATATATTTAATCCTTTTATAAAAAAAAATGTGTGCGTGAAAAGCCACGCGGTAGAAGTGAAACTTCTGTACGATGAATATAAGGATATAAGAGATTATAAGAGCATGATATGGTATTATTATTAATTTCCATGAAAAACTATTTTCTGTTCAATGAAAATGATATTTTTTCTAAATTCCGTATGAGCATTTTTATGATGACTGAAATTACTGTACAGAATATTGAGTTCACTTGCATTTATGCTAATTCCTGATATTGCGAATCTTTTATAATTGTTTAAATCTACAGGTTGAGCACCAATGTCAACAGTTGTCTCGACGATAAATCCTGACGGAGAACCACCCACAAGCAACGCTTTCTTCCATCGTCGATATTACTGCGCACGTTGCGCTGTACTTTTGAGTATTTTGGGAGACCTTTCTACTATTTTCCTTTCACAATGTCTCCTCACTCGACGTGCATTGGATCTTAAAATATTATTCGCCGATATAGTACTTGAAAAAAATCAACTTTTACCCACCACTTCCGTGGCCCCCACGCCACAATTAAGATTTCGTGTCGTGTTGAGACAATACTGATTTTGTGACGCGTCCGAACTGAGTTACCCTCGATATAAAAGTTTCACTTGAAAAAGAACTAGTTGTATAAATTAATTCAGGTCCTTTTTCATAAAAAATAAACGTTCATGGAAAAATTGAATACATTTCATTCATGAAAATACCCCCGTTATTTTATATAAATTTACTCCATCTGTCGGACAACTGACAAATCCCTTGTAGAGAAAAAGATGGCGACTTTCAGTCAATGAAATTGTAATGCATTTTCGAACCTCTTCCACTGCTTTAGCATTGTTTACATGTTTTATGCGTCACACCTTCATCCAGAGCTGAACGAATCATTACCGCGGCTTCGCCAGCATTTTTTTTCAACTCGAATACGAATAGTATACAATGTCTAATATGCTACTTTTCGGTTCGCCATCGTGTTCACTACTGTTGTGTGAGATTGTAGATCGTTTGGCCAAGATATACAGTGTTTTTAAATGTTAAGGCTGACATTTCAAAATCCTAAGACGGCGAGACAATATCTCTCTATTAATAAAAATCAAGCCTGTTGTTATCGGCGAATGATTTTTATTCGTGTTCTGATCGGTCGATGGTGATCACGTGATCTGCTTTCTGATTGACTAACGATGATATAATCTGTGTTTATCATCACTATTAACATTCATTGATATTTTCATGTAACATTTCTCACAGAGGGAGAGCAAGCGTGCGGTCGACGAGCGAAGCGAGTAGGGAGCGGAGTCACCTGGTTTAATTTAAAAAAGTTATGATTGATTCAAATTAAAGGCGCCTGAATTAATTTTTACATTTAATAGAACATTTTCTAATATACAGAACCACAGATATCTCATTTTCTCAAAACAAAATAAATTGATATGGCAAACCCACTTTCGAAATGACTAACAGAATTATAACGTTTAATCTTTTCCAGAAAATATAAATTTGACAAATTTATCTCAGAAATAAGAATTATATATATATATATATATATATATATATATATATATATATATATATGTTAGGATGTCTGTTGTCACATAAGGGAAGACATCAAATATCAGTAGTGAATGGAGGAATTAAATGATGACATTAATTAAATTTTCAGATTAATTAGTTTCGGGCTTGAAACTGAGAAATGGAATAATTTGATAAATGGACAATGAGTGCCAACTAGTGAATACTGAACTTGAATATAGTGACTCGGTTGTGTTGTCTTATAAAAGGTGAACAGCGTGCGATGTTTCCAATGAAACTTAAATTCATTTAAGCACGCACGCATCTAGCTTCAATGTAAACTAAAATTTAAACTCGAATTAAACGTACAGATACAAATTTGTTTAAACTAGTTTAGGTCTATGACAAATATATTCATTTATTTAGTACTAGAAAGTCTTTGTTATTGTCTGCGATTACTTTGAAATTGATTCACAGCTCGCACACAGTGCATCCGCGTGTATTCTTGTATGTGTGTGTGTATGAAAAAAAATGAATGAATTCAGAAACTGAGACAATACTTTAAAAAAGCAATTATTCATGAGAGAAAGTTAATATTTATATTGGAACATGTACATTATACGCGGAATATTTGCGAACGATTTCAGACTGGCCGAATTCAATATTTGTGTTATACGAAAACCGACCAGTACCGGGAAAAGCAACATTCCAAAAATAAAAAAAAAACTGACAAAAAATTAATTTCTTTCACTGCACACGAGTCGCTTTATATATATATCGAGAAGCACACGCCTATAAAGCTTCTGTTTGCTTAAAACTGTAATATTTATTTCCCGAAATCCATTCGATTTATTCTGTAGGGTCAGCGAGTTAAAAAATTGTATTGTAAATCAAAAAGCGGCAACAGTGAGATGCGGGATGGTTCGACCTGGAGCGAACGATGCCGCGCGCTTTCTTTGAGAATGCGATGAAAAAAAAGTAGAGGCGCGGTGTTGAGTAGGTAGCAGCACCTGGCGCCCGCACTGAACTAATATCGTTTGATAGCGCTCGTGAGCCTGTAATTTATTTTCTGCTCGGCGGAGTTCTGTTTTAAAAAAAAGTGACCCGTTTGGTGTTGTCAGTAACAGATATCGGTCTTGCTGATTGATTAACATCATCATCATCATTGCTTTGAAGTTGTAACGTAAAGAGAGTACCAATTCAGAATGCCTAGTCATACGTTACACGTGATATATGCCATGTTACATTTACTATTTCCGGCAAATATGTACATTTTTCATTTTCATAACATATATATATATATATATATATATATATATAAAGAGAGAGAGAGAAACTTACGATATTTTAAGAAATATTCTGAAGAAACAATCGTGAAGGTAGTGTATTATTTAATAATAAATAATTTACAAAATAACATTTTTTTCTCTTCAACACGTTCAACCCGGCGTGGATCACCGGTAGTCTACAAGCTGTACTTTTATCTGCGGCATGAGCCACTGGTGATCCACACATGATTTTCACCATCAGGAGCCGTGAGCTACTGGTGGTTCACATATATGTTTCCAATTTTATTTATAAAAGCATAATTTAAGGAAAACTGCATCTAAATGAAAAGTTATAGGAGGAGGCTATATAATAATATCCACTGTGCGTAATCTGAACTAGCAGTTAACATTACACATTCACTGCTTATGATAAACTAAATAGCAAATCACTGATAACGAAAACGAAGAAACAAATGCCGCCAGAAGGATAAAGAAATCGATCACAAAGATTTTTTTGTGTAAAAACTATATAAGAAACATAATACGGCAATAAATTTAAAAAAATATATTTTGATAAGTCCTCCATATTGTCGAGAAGTAATGTCCTAAGCAGAAGTCAGTGATAGTCGATTGTTGTAAATGAAAAATTTTTTCATATAAAGTTTTTTTTGTTACTTCATTGTATTTATATGACTTTTTAAATGGATTTTTGTGATGTGGCTTGTGAATAACTAGTTTTTTCGAATAAAAATATTGCATTCCTTATAAGAATCAACAATCGTTACACAAAATGTATCTATACACTGACAAAAATCAAAATATATATTGTGATCAATTTTCTTATTATTTTTTCACTCCTATCTACCATTTTACATACGATTTTTAAACATTACTCATTCTATTTATGATTAAAATTTTAAAAATAGTATTATTTAAATCGAATGAGACGTTTTTGAAAAATATTTCCATTAAATAATCAATAAAATTGAATACATTTTTCAAAATCATATATTTTATCTGTAAATCTACCTGTATAACTGACAACCGATAAAAAAGCCAAGTTCTATAATAATTTATTCATAGCTATGATATATATATATATATATGTATGTATGTATGTATATTCGACAAACATAAAGTTTGTTATCCGTTCTTTTGTCACATGTTCAACATGAAAACAACAAATAATATCATAAACTTGTTTGATGAGGGATTTAATGTTTGTCATAATCACTCTTGTTAGTTATTTGTTACAACGTTGTAAATTTGGTAAATAACGACAACCTTTGTCCATTATAAACTAATCTTGAATACAAAATCTAGTCTACAACGTTTAATATTTATGCAAAACGTTCCTAGATTCCGCATTCATAAAAACAATATCAATTTTCTATTCGAATTCGATACAAATTCAAAATTTGAAAAGGAAATTTCAAATCTATAATTTAAAACGAACCGAACAGTCGATAAAATCGAAGAACAAACGTTAAAACGTGTTCCGTTTCTTTAATTTTGTACCATAAAAAATACAGATGTTGTTTATTCAATTATCGAAAGAAAATGAGTTGTTGCAATAAACGATTAATAGATTTTCGTTCGTTAACACTTTTATTGTTAAATGTACGTATAAAATCTCTAAGGGTATGTTTGTATCATAAAATAGATAATGTATAAATTCAACAGCAGCAACGACGACTCATGGTCCAGTGGACCACACGACGCAGCAGCACAGCACATCATAAACGCTTTTTTTTTATTACGGTGCGTTTTTTTTCCTCCTCAACCTTTTTGTATATATAAAAGAGGTCTTCCTGATTTTTATATGGTCAGTCAAGCTGGACCTTCAATATAAGACCGCATGTCTTTTCAATTCAAATGAAAAATAAAGTGTAACGTTCTTTTTATGGCTTAGAAAATCGGATATTAACTTTTATCAAGAAAATGTTTTCGTATCGTAGCAGGACAGTGGACAGAATTTCATATAAATACGGTTTGTGTTAGTTTCGAGCACATGTTCGTTATTAATATAAAAACGTATTTATTTTTACATTCAGGACGGAATTGTGATTTAACATGCATATTAAGAGTAACTGATTTTTTTTCTTTGAAGAACAAATTATTTTATATAGATTTTTTTGGTAATGGGGCTGAATTTACTTTCATACATATTTTTTCTCTTTATAAATCACACAAAAAACGTTCTGATTTAAATAATCAATAAGTGGTTATTGATCATTTTTATTATGATTTGTAAACATTTCAATAGCAAAAACATCATTCTCAGAACTCGAAGGAATAGAAAAAGCTGATTTTGTATCCGATCTATACCATCTTTTATATATTTGTAGTTATACGATGCAAAACTCTTTTTTTCTTCCGAAAAAACTTCATAAAAGTGATATAAAATGATAAAAATAATAACTTAATATAAAGTTGTAATAGAATACATTTTCGAACCTCTTCCACTGCTTTAACATTTTTTGCATATTTTATGCGTTACACCTTCGCCTATAACTGGACAAATCGTACGACTTCAGCACCATTTTGTTCAACTGGAGTACGAAAAGATCACTAATATGTTGCTTTTCAGATGCCATCACGTTCACTAGTACTTTGTGAAGTTATGCCAACTGTTTGGCCAAAATATGTAGTGTTCTTAAATGTTAAGGTTAGAGTTTCAAAATGTTAAAACGAGGGGAAAATATTTTTATTTAAAACAAAGTTACGATTGATTCAATTGAAAGGGATATAATTAATTTTTGCACATAATATCTACAAATTTAATGATTTGTTACAATAGAAGAGCTTCATTTCACATGCTTTATTTCACGTTATAACATTTTATTCATATATTTTTAGAAAATCAATACAGATAAAAATATAAAAATTGTTTTTAGTCTTTTAGTCCATATTTCGCTTTCTGAACTTTCAAATTTTTGACTTGAAGAATAAAATCACAGCGCTATTGTTATTGAATTTTCTTTCAGATATATATATATATATATATATATATATATATATGTACATATACATATATAGTTTATTCATGAATTTCTGTGGAAATATGCAGGCTCCTTAGACTACATACATCCAGTCGTAAACATTTGTGTTTGAGTTGGTAACATTTTTACGATATTTTCTGCAGTATATCTATTACTGTTATGACATCTCGTGCGATAAACTAAATTTATCGTCCTCTTCGGAAATGTTACATTGGAATTATTTTCTTTTACTGGTTTCGATTCCATATACGACTATTATTTTTGTCCGGAATAACGTCGTCGTTCAATAACGCAGGAAATGTTTACATGAAGAAGACGATACTCGAGAACGATAATAAATTTTTGACAGAGGATGAAAATTACACAATAACATTTTTTTCTCGTCGAGTGCAAATGTTCTTGCTAGGTTTATTTATGGCTATCTTACTGTCTTCCGTTGGAAATCGATCAAGTTTTATTAATTATTTTTTAATTGAATTTCCGTCTGGTGATAAAAACTATATATATATATATATATATATATATATATATATATATATATATATGTATATATATAAATTTTAGTCTCTATCAATCCGTTACCGGACAAATATTCTTCCATAATTTTCCAAACTGAATTCTTCAGTGCTTTTCCTTACCACACATTTCAAATAATCTTAAAAAATCTATCAGTTTATTTTCCAGACATGTTTATTTTTCTTTGTTGTCATTTAATAATTTTTATTATATATATATATATATATATATATATATATATATATATATATATATATATTGTCCATTCTATTTGAAGTCTTTTCTATTCTTTTTCACATTTTTCACTTTTATTATCATATCTATAATTCATGTTTGTTTTCGTATCCATTCTATTCTTATACTCTTTTCTTATTACTCTAAAGCTTTCCCTGTTTATTATCAAAAAATTGAACTGTCTTATCATTCAACCCCATATTTTTCTTTCATTAATAAAGTTCAAAGTTCTTTCATTAAGTAAGAGATGTGAATCAATTCTTTTAAAATAGTACCAAACCTTCAACTTATATATTAAACATTTTCGTTACAATAAACTCATTGCCATTTTTATTGTCCTGTTCACCTCTTTTATGAATCTTTGCTAATAATTTGCACTAAATAACACATATTTTTTCATTTTTCTGATTTCTTTTGTATTTATATGAACTGTTTTTGTCTAATAGAACGATTTTATCAAAAGATTGTTCATACAGCGTTCTGTTATGATGCTCTCGGTTTATAAAATCGTTTCCAACTCTGACTTATTTCAATCACTTTATTCTATTTAAAATCTTTCTTATTAAAAAATCAGAAAATAATTTTTAATTTAATGTTCACTATAACAACTTATTTGTAATCATAGTACCGCATTATTTATTTTTTCCTCTTTTTACACATTATATCACTCATAAATTTCATTTTCTTTCTTGTTTAAATATTTAATTGATGGAATAAACGCGGAACATTCTGTAATAACAACACATACAAGTCTGTTCAATAATATTATTACGGTTTATACAATCGAATCGAATCATTTCCAAGTACACAAACAACAGAATTAATATTAATTGTAATCACAACGACTTGATAAAAGCTCTAATTGTGAATGAGACGAATCAAATTATATACAATAGTGTGTACGTGCATGCGGGAGGAGAACGTCTAGTTAGATGAAATCCATACGAACAAGAGGGTATTCAAACTTTTCAAATTAACTATGAACCTTCATAAACTGCGGGGGTTGTGCGGTCGACCAAAAATTTAATCAAGTTTTGAAGGCTATCTTCCATACTAGCGAGAAAGAATGAATTTCGTCGGATGTGTTCAACGCCACTGACAATAAAACTCTTACCGTTCTGTTATTAAAAGCCATGTGTGCATTGAAATTTTCATTATTATTAACAGCTATTCGTTATTAATACATACATACAAATACACATACATATATGTATATATATATATATATATATTGAAAAATAAAAAAATACACTACTAATATATTTGATAAAGAATTCTCTATGTATGCTGGTTTATTTTTATCCATCCGATTATACATGTTATAACCGAACACTGTAATCCTTACTTAACCTCTAATATTAACGCTTTCATTTATGGTTTCTAATTATGTTTGTGTGCTTGTCGACGAATTTTCGGTGTTATATCTCACAAGAGACATAATACAAATTTCCCTTTAATCTACACGGTTTGGGTAAGTGTTTACGAAAACCTAAGCCAACATAGTTCAGCTCTGTGATTAATTTCACGGGATTTTAATGAATATAGAACTATGAAGTTTCAACTCGTCGCAATTATTTATTTACTAATAAAATAATTACCAATCAAGAGACATCGACGCTCTCGTCGCTCAAAAAGTGCTATGTATTTCGCAAGTTCTCTCTCCAGGGTTTTCTTTTATTATACATACACACACACACACATATATATATATATATATATATAAATTAAACAAATATAAGTAAACATTGTTATCCAATCATTTTTGATTTATTAAACCGGTAATAAATTAATTATTAATTTGAATTTATTCTCATAACTCTAATAGTTGTTTTGAATGTAAACACGACCGCAGGAAGCATTTGACATGCAAAATAAAATTAATTAATAGAATATTTTATCAATTCATATAAATTTTTAGATTTTGACTAAATTTATTATTTAATTTCGGAAACATTTATTTAATTCATACATGAAATTAAATATCTCTAACGTTATTAATTAGAATTATTTCAAATATTCATCATTTTTTCCAGCAAGAGTTCTGAAATGATTTATTTCATTACAATACTTTGTACATGTAATTTCTAGATAAATTTATTCTTTTGAATTTCCCCGATTGACAATTTGAAAACCATAAATAGAATTCAGATTGAATAAAAGTCATTTAAACGATTATATGCTTTAAAGAGCATTCTTTAAATGATTTACATAAAATACAAGTGCGTTTTTCCAATTTTTAAACCTGATTTCTATTTCTGAAATTCTTAAATATGACAAATTGTTTCCGTTTACAAAAATGTAAAATAAAATCTAATCTTTGTTCATGTACAAGGTTTATTTTTAAAAATATTAAAAACATATACTTTAACTACTTATAGAAATCTGAAAATATATAATCAATAAATTATATTAAAAGTATATTCGAAAAAAAATATCAATTTTCGATAATTCAACTGCAAAATCAAATAAATTACAAAAATCGATATAGAAATTGTTGCAATATTAAAACTATTATAACTTTTTTAACAAGTTATAATAGTCTTAATATAAAATTGTTTTTTAAATAAATAACTTATATCAATATATTTATCATTTTTGACAGTCATGTGTTAATAACGTTCTAAATATTCAAAAATCAATTCAATTCTAATAAATTTTAAATTAGTTTAACGTACTTTTAATTTAAAAAACATTTAAATAAATAAACGACCAATAAAAAAAATAAATAAACAACATCTTAATATATTTCTTTTCTTTTTTTACCCTTCTGTGTAAAAAACATGCTACAAATTCAAAAACGTACTCTAATTTATATAATTTTCAAATTAATACAGCCTAATTTCATATTTGGATAAAATATAAACAGGATTGTAAAACAGCCAACGCCATGAAAATATCAATTATAATTATTTAAATAAATCACTCATCTTAATACATTTATTTCCTTTTCTGAAAATCGAAACATTTCTATATAAAAATGCGCTACAAACTGCAGACTCAAATTCGATTTCAATAAATTTTATAACGGTACGATCTAATTAAGTAAATGTACAAAAAAATATGAAAATACGGAAATTAATAATTATTCGATGAATTATCTCTGTCGAGTACAAGCCATTAAGATCTAGAATCGATTTCGGTTTTAATAAACATGTAATTAATATCAGTTATTCTTGTACACAAATGATATTTAAATATATATTTTAATATGTTTACAAAATGATGTAGTAAATAGTAAAAAAAATGAGAATATATATAAAAGAAATAAAATGATCGAACTAAACATTTAAAAAAAATGTATTTAAATAATAAAAGAATATTTTTCAATTTTAATATTCGATTTATTTATTATATAAATTTACTAGGAATATTTCTTGATAATTAACCTGCATATATTTCATTTCCGTTTATTATTTTTATCGAATAAGTGTTTTCATAGACTTATTTTCAATTGAAACAAATATTTAATTCTATCTAGGTACATATGTATCCATATGAAAACAAATACACATCATTTAAGGATTTTTAATGTGAAAATTTTGAATAATAAGCGATACTGATACATCATTAATGTTAACACGTGACAAATTTCCTACTGCTGGAACGAAAAACGAATACATTTCAAAGAGAAAAAACTTACCGGTAGTTGCTAGTTAATGGTCGACGCACTTAAATGAATATTTCTTTACAACAAACATAGTCTCTTCGGATCAATTAATCGGATCAGAAATTTATTTTACAAACAACGTCGATACAAACAAACGAACAGTACATGAATGTCACAATCCAGTGCCTATCTCGATCTCGTCAAATACTGAACATCGGACGCACGTTACAATCAACGCCGACTATGATTAATTGTTATTTATATGCAGTAATGCACCAATTACGGTTACGCACTGTTAATGACGTAATAATTATAAGAACGGGGGCGACTGTGTATAACGGGTGCGGCTGGATAAAACGGTCCACTCGGCGCCGGATGCTGCGCGGGACTGACGCCGGCGGCGGCGCTCACGTGAGACGCGTCATTATTGCGCTACGTCCCGCGTCTTTCACGCACACACATGCTCGCATAAGCACGCGTCGCTTCTGCGCGTGCAACAAGAGCGTTAAGTAAATTGCTCGCGGACCGAGCCGGACGCCTCGCGACGATATATCTTCATTTCTTGTCTGTGTGTTTTTTTTTTCGTTTTCGTGAGTGATACGAAAGCTCTACACAGTCGATATAGAAATATATTGAACCGATAAGTTTTGTCGAAGATTCTTTAATTAAGGGAGAATCAAATATATATATCCGTTCTGTGCACAAGAGAATCAATTTCTATAATGAAAACAATATTCCAGATGAAAACACAACACGTTCAGTTAACCGTTTTGCTTTAAAGAATTGTAAAAGATGACCAAAATCTAACAGAAATTCTATTGTACTCAATATTAAAATCCAATGAAATGTTTCAAAGGAAATGACTAAGACAAAAATATATAATTCGTTAATAAATACAACGTATACATAATCTAGTTTATTTCAGTTTCACAAAAGGACATTTCCACCATCAAACAATACCTGTTTGATTCTAGTAACAGGAATAGTAGAAAAATTAAACATTAAAATAAATAGATATATACTTGCAAATATTATACAGTACAAAAACTGGAAAAAAGCTGGAAATGTCATAAAGAATTTTGTAAAACGATTACATTAATTATGAAACATTAACAAGTACTCTACATAGATTGTTTTCATCGACTGTCACCAAAACATCCCGTTAGCCGAAACAAATATTAAACAACTGGATTAATTAATTTAATAAGAAAAGACTTAGGACACTAGTTTGTCTAATTCTACAATTTTTTAAAATTGCACCCATATAACTCTTATAATTCTATAGACTATACTTATATGTGAAAGATCTATAAAGATTTACAAATTTTCAATGTAAACTTCTAATATTTTTTACACCCTAATGGATAAATAATTGTATAACAAATATTTTTTTTTATAAAACGTTTACTTTGGATTAAGAATCTAGTCTTTCAAAATAAATGTTTGGGGATGAATGAATATAAAATTTATCAATCACTACTCTATTGAAATCATTAACGGAATATCTGCCAGTGAAAAAATTTTATTTAGAAATAGTTATGCCGTATAAAACTGATAACAATAATTAATCGAAAATTATCAAAAGATTGTTGATACATGCTTTTCAATAGAGGTTGTATTTGAAATACGTTACAATCTTTCATCTTAGAACAATTTAGAAGAAAACATCATCACTAAGTTAAGAAAAATATTGATTAATAGTAGATGAGGTAAAAATATAAAAAAACCGTTTGAAATTTGTTTTTTAAGAACGCACCGGACTCTTTATTTGTAAAATGTTGGAAGAACGGTTTATTGTTAAATCTTGAAGAGAATGATAATAATGTTTGTTTTAACATTGTTCAAATATTTATTTACAAAGTACATTATAGTTTTTCAATCACATTTTAATTTTAAAAAGATTTCTTTTTTGTAAAACGATTACCAATTCTTTCTTTTTACCCATTGCATCGTTTTTTTTCGATTTTGAATTATTTTCGATAATTATATGATTTATTGAATGTGAATTTTAATTACTAATTACACTACTTATTTTTATACATAACTGAATTCAAGGTTATTCGTAATTCTGGATTTATTAAATTAAAAACGTTGATACCATTTCAGAATATTAGACAAAAAAATAATGAAATAATTTGAGTTTTTTACTAAAAGTCACATATATACGAATTAAATGCTTCAGAATGGGATGGGAGTTAAAAATTAAAAATCGTAAATCAAAAAAATGTATCCAGAGCTTTATTGTTAAAAATAATAAAATAGAACTGAATCATAAATAATCAAAACACATAATTAATATTTTTAATTGGAAAAATCTCTAACATGGAATAGTTTATATTCATTTCGCTTGCTTTTACATAAAAAATAGATTATAAACTTAAACGATTTATTTTCGAATATAATTTAATAGGATTTTTTTATTCTTTATTCAATTTATTTACACAAATATTTCTCTTAATACTCGTGAATAGAATGAATAATGAACATATAAATATTTTAATTACTTTTTTAACATGTTATTTTTTGAATAATACTGTCATATTTATTAAAAAAATAGCGTATGATTCAAACAAATCTTTAAGTATTTTCATATTTTTTTTCTTAATGACAGTTGCGTACATTTTATATACACACTTATATCATTTTAAAAATAACATGTATATAATATTTCTTTCAGCTTCTTGTAACAAATACATTTGAAACAATATCTCTGTTATCATAAAATAGAAATAAATGTAGTTTTTTATAAAAAAAAAGTAAGAATTACATTGCAGTCGTCCATTTTTCGAACCGAATTTTCATTTCAATACTTAGCGCGCCATCTAGTATTAACTATAATTATTAATCGTAGCTATACTAAGAAATAGCAATAATAAGAACCGTTCCTCTTTAGAACACCAAATTCTATCTTCATCACGCGGTAGGCAGCGTGCTTGTCAAATATTTTATATACATTAAAATTATATAGAATTGGCGAACAATAAGTAATTTATTATAATCACAATAGCCCATTAAAAATATTATTGTTTTTAAAACAAAATATAAAGATTTTTTGTAATAAAAACATAAAACCACACCGCCCGTGTAATATATTTTATATCACAACACTTAAAATAACAATGAACTAGAAGAATACTAAAATTTTTGAAAACTATATCCGAATATATTAATAATTTTCGTAATATTCTTCCTCATTGTATATTATCCATTTTCTATCTGCCACTTCATTATTTTTCAATTAAAAATACATAAGTATATAAAAAGATTATTATTGTAATCCAATCTAGAAATATCTAACTACCCTTCCACTGTATAAGAATAACATCTTAATTTTCATTTTCCACAAAAATTTTATTTTATATCAACAATGGCTGTTTTGTAGACCAAACTGTGAACCCAAGATGAAATTTATTTTCTAGATATTTAGTTCACAACTAATAAATACAGGAGTATGATACAAGCACAAATACAAAATATTAAGAGGGTTGTAGTGGGAATTTCTGGTGGAGTTGATAGTGCTGTAGCTGCTCTACTTTTAAAACAGAATGGTAATTATAAAAAAACATTTTCAAATTATTTTTTCAGAATTTTTATTGAAAAACAAATTATTTGTATATTAATGTTTGTGTTGTTACGTGAACAGGGTTTGAAGTAGTGAGTGTGTTTATGAAGAATTGGGATGAAGTAGATGAAACTGGATACTGTACATCGAATAATGATTTTGAAGATGCAAGCCGTGTTTGTGATAAGTTAAATTTACATTTACACACAGTAAACTTTGTCAAAGAATATTGGAATTATGTTTTCAGGTATTAGTAATATTTGTATAAAGAATTGTAAAATTTTCTCAAATACAAATGATTCAAATATTATGTTCAATTTCAGCAATTTTATAACAGATTATGAAACAGGATATACACCAAACCCAGACATTCTATGTAATCAATATGTGAAATTTAACTGTTTCTATAAATATGCCAGAGAAAAACTTCAGGCAGATGCTATTGCTACTGGTCATTATGCTCAAACAAATTTTGGATCATTTTTAGAAAATTACAATGAAACTCAAAGTACACTTAACCTGTTAAAACTTAATTTCCAATTAAAAACATTTCACCCTTTTCTATTTGCTAGATGTGAAATTATTAACATCAGTAGACAAGCACAAAGATCAAACATTCTTTTTATCACAAATACCTCAGGAGGCTTTAAGAAGGACGATGTTTCCAATTGGCGGAATGACAAAAAGGGTCGTCAGACAAATTGCAGCTGAATATCAATTAAACAATGTTTCGAATAAACCCGATAGTACAGGGATTTGTTTTATTGGACGAAGGAAATTTAGTGAATTTATTTCCGAGGTTAGAATACCTAAATTTTCAACGCGTTAATTAATAATTTATGTGCGTGTATAATTTTCAGTACATACGTAATAAGCCGGGAAATTTCATAGACATTGATACTGGTGAAATAATCGGAACTCATAGTGGTATACATTTTTGGACCTTAGGACAAAATGCAAAGATATCAGGACAACTTAAACCGTATTTTATTGTACGAAAATGTCCTGACAGACAAACAATATATGTCGTAAGTGTTCTATATGATGAAATTGTTTAAATACTGTCAATTCCATATACTGAAATATGTTTAGGCTGCAGAAACGAATCACCCAGCACTCTTCTCACGATCGGTTTTTACTTCAAAACCACACTGGATTGATAATGAACCAGAATTATTAAAAAACAATAAGTTATTCGAATGCCAGTTTCGATTCCAACACACTAAACCACTGATAAACTGCCAAATTATTAAAAGTAATAATAATCAACTAATAGTAATTTTAGAACAGCCCCTTCGAGCTTTAACTGTTGGACAATATGCTGTTTTATATTTAAATAATGAATGTTTAGGAAGTGCTAGAATTTGTGTTACTGGACCGAGTTTGTATTTTTTAGATAAATTCTAAATTGTAGGATTGTAAATTTATGTTATTGATCGATATTTAAAGTGTTATAATAATAACTAGTAAGACTGATATTGTATAAGAAAATTACTTTTATAAATATATTACATACATACAAAAAGGAAAATATGTACATGTGTATGAGCTTATATAAGTGGATGTATTCTAACTGATACTTAAATTTCAATTCTCAAATGAAACATTTAAAAATTAATTTCAACGTTGATGATGGTATGTAAAAACTATTTTTCTTAATCTTTTATCTCCTATTCTGGCTACTATGTTTATATTTTTTATAATCATAACTAGACATGTCATGCCTTCTGCTGTACTCGTCTCTATCGAAATCAGTTCTTCTTACTTTACTAGAATCATGCTCTCTACTCTGATCACTTTCAATTTTAATTTTTCTTTTTTTATAAGACTCTTTACTTGAACTAGAATCAACATCACTTTTATTACTACTATCAGAATCTGAAGATTCTTTTCGTGACTTCTTTCTAAGTTTTTTCATTTTCTTTTTCTTCTTTTTATCTTTTTTATGTTTCTTTTCTTTCTTTTTTAATGATTTCTTTTTCTCACTTCCTCCAATACTTACAGGATCTATTGGTAATCTCTCTGGCAACTGAATATCTTCTGAAGAAACATCATCCCTACTTCTGATTTCATCCAAGTCTATTGGTAATACGGTGGTTTTTGTTACAAAAGATCCAGGTGCACACCCTTCGTTTTGTAATTTTCGTGTTTCATCATCAAGTTTCTTAGAATCTTTTGGCACTTTATAATCAGCCACATGATCAACACGAATAGTTCTTGAAAGTATCTGAAAATGTTATTTATATACTAATTTTTCAACAAACGTAAAAGTAAAATTTCTGGAAAAATTAAGAATGTTTTACCTTGATTCCATTCAAATTATCAACAGCAAGTATTGTTGATCGCTGATCTTCATAACACAGAAAACAAAATCCTTTTTGTTTACCAGTATCTTTATCTCTAATCAAATTAATATTTACAATTTCTCCATACCTACCAAAAATAATGTAAATTAAAATATATATACATTCATAGATACATGTACGTCTCTCTTCATTTTACATTACTTACTGAGAAAATACACAAATAATATCTCCTTCAGTTAAATCATATGGTAGTCCACCTACGAATATCCAAGCACTGTCTTTATATTGATCGTGCCAAGACGTTTTATTGCCCATTTTTAACTCTTGATCACTGAGCTTTTTTACATTTTTCATATTTCTATAAAAATATTTTTTTATATTTATATCATCATTTTGTACCACATTTTTTATCATATACTTACGTTAATGGATTCATATTTATTGATTGTGTTAACTTATAAATTAATGAAAAAATATTATT
The DNA here is from genome assembly GCA_034766995.1 of Acanthacorydalis orientalis. Lineage (NCBI taxonomy): Eukaryota > Metazoa > Arthropoda > Insecta > Megaloptera > Corydalidae > Acanthacorydalis > Acanthacorydalis orientalis. Next base: position 46,820,356 of record CM068317.1, read on the forward strand.
AACTTATTAATAAATTGGCTAATTGAAAATATTTAATATTTTCAAAATATAAACATGAAATATTCAAAACTATTGAACTAACATTAATTGCTTTCAAATAATTGACATTCGCTAATACATAACCTATAAAAAAATAACGATCAATATTGAATCCACAGTGGAAATAAAATTGCATTGATTACCATATTATCAATTTAATAACAAAATGAACGATAAGGTATATGAAAATTTAAAAATGCAATTTCATATTTAAACATATTATTAATGGGGCATCATGGATATTTTTCAGAAAAACTCAAGTCGTAATTCAATTCGCAACTGGTCTCCGTATGCGAAAATATATAATCCATTACAAATAGGTTCGATTGATGGAACCGATTGTGAACCACACGATCGAGCTATCATTCGTGCAGTTGAATCAGAATATTATCCAAATTGTCATGTAAAAGGGAAGCCAGAAAATACAATATTTGTTGCAAGGTTAAGTTTAAAAACGTCAAAAGAAACCCTTAAAGATTTATTTTCACAACATGGAAAAATACATAGATTAAGATTAGTTAAAGATATCGTGACTGGTACGCCAAAAGGCTATGCATTTATTGAATATGAACGTGAGAGAGATGCAGAAGAAGCATACAAGCATTTAAATAAGTATATACTAGATGGTAGTGAGATTTTTGTCGATTTTGAATGTGAAAGATTACTGAAAGGATGGAAACCGAGAAGACTTGGGGGAGGTTTTGGAGGAAAAAAAGAATCTGGACAATTGCGGTTTGGTGGCCGAGATAGACCTTTTAGAAAACCAATTATAATAGAACAAAATAGAAAATAAATCACACTTAAGCATGTATATATGTAAAAAAAATTTAAATATTTAAGTTATTAACATAAAACCTTTTTTGTATTTAATTTCATACTTGAATATTTTCAGGCCTGTTTTTATACAACATTAAAAATCAATTCTGATCCAAACGCAATCCTTAAGTTGCTCAAATACTGAAACTAATTTTAATTTATACTCGAAACATAATGAGATATCATTAAATAACAACAAACATTGAGAAAAATTACAGTCACATTTATTTTTAATTTGCACATACGCTTTAAAAATGACATTTTTAAAGTATAAATTTAAAATAGCTACTCAACTATATTGAACAAAGATCTTCAATTTATATTTTCTAAATTAATTTTAAGTGCTTAAAATATAACTTATATGAAATAAAAAAAATAAAACAAATACATTTATTTGAAGAAAAGAAAAAAATAACAAAAATACTACTTCTATAACTTGCTGTTATCAGTTTTATTCACACCTTTAGGTAGACCCTGAAAAAAAAGACAATATTTTTATAAATATAATGGCTTATATGGTGGAACTGACTTATAAATTCTTTATATATTTAGTGAAATTTAAATCATTTAATAGGCAGAAAAACAAATAACGAAACCATTACAGTATCTTAATTTTTTTTAAAAGAGAATCAGCAAAGAAATAAGAACGATGAACTTACGAGCTGTTTTAAAATTTTTCGTAAACGATGAACTTCTTTTTCCTGTAAATCATTTAACTGATCCATTTCATATTCTTGTGTGCCAGGTTGACAGCATATAGAAAATCTTTCGACTTCATTTAAATGTTTTATATCATCGTTAAATTTAGTTAATTCCTTATGAAAGACTTCTGCAAATGTTTTGTCAGGACCAATTTGAAATAAATTCTAAAAGAATATTTCATTAACAAAGATAATTTAAATTCATTGCTGTATTACAAAAACAATGAACGAGAATACACACTTTAAATTTCTGATACACGATATCAGCTTTGGCTCTAATATTTTCCGCTGCAACGAGGAACATATCTTTTTCTTCTTCACTTAAATTCCACATTTTTATATTTCCAATATAGCGCCTTAATCTTTTGATTACATCGACGACAAAAGGATGTTTCAGTAACATGATTTTATCAAAAGATAACGAAATTATGTCATCGACACATTTAATCGCTTCTTCCGTGTTAGCTTTATCTAAGCCTAAGTGAGCTTTTATCGAAGTCTCGCGTTCTATTAATTTGGCTTCAATCTGCAACCATTCTAATCTATCTTTCTTCCGCTGAATTATATATTCCTCCATCGCTCGACACCGTTGCTCAGTACTTAACTTTGGATTCAATATAAGTTTATCTTTATAATCTTCTGGATCGATCTCTCCCCTCTCTAATTGTGTCTTAAGTCGTAAAATATTTCGTAAAGCAGCTCTGTCTCCCATAATTTTGGTCTGTTCATGTTGTTCATGTGCAGGTCGACTTAAATTAAACTCGATCCCTACAAAATCACCTTTTGGCAAACGAGCAAGCACAACACGATTTTTATTGTGCTTTAAACCTATAAAAAAAAAGTATAATAATGAATACTGTTAGCACATTACTGTATAAAACAGAAATACTTATCAATAAAATTACTTCTAAGATACACATAAGGAAAAAAATATATAGACGTACACACATTTTTACATATTACAGAATATTATAATTTTTTTAATACATCTTACATAATATGAACATGAATATCGTTTTCGTTTACCTAATTCTGTATCCACTGCATACATATTAGTATCAAATTGTTTAACACCATTTGTAAATAACACTGCATTCCATAATAATTTTCTTAAAATGTCATCTTTATACAAAGTGTAAACAGGTTTATACATATAAGGATAATATAAATTTGTATTAGAAATTATAGTATTATGAGAAGAGTATAACACTTTTCTGTACCGAATATATTTAATAAATATTAACATTAAAATTACATACTGCATTAAATTTACACAATCAATATGAACTTTTTTTTGTTTCAAAACTTTTGTAGAAAACTGTAAAAAACTTAAATGCTTATAATAATACAAAACACAAAGAATATAACGACTTAGAAAAGACTTGTAATTTGCCTGTAATAAATTTAATTTATTACAGTTTTTATTAAACTTATATTTATTAGAATGTTCACAGTGGAAGCCATTAACATTTTCATTCAAGACAGAATTCATAGATAATTTATTTGAATCTTTTTTATATATTTTATTAAAATATTTAATTTCATTGACATACATAACTGTATACTCATTGCACACTTGATCATTTTTTAATTGAAATTCTGAATTGGGACTTAAAAGATAGTTCACAATATCAGTGTGTTCATTACTTTTTAATTCTAACTTCACAGGAGAAACTTCTGTCTGATCAGTTGGTTTTTCATTATGTACAGGATCTACTGAAAGAGCAAGTTTTAATTCAACTTTGTCTTTACTATCAATCTCCAAATTATATGTTTCAAATTCACGTTTTTTAAATGGAATAGTAGAATTATCATCATTTATTAAATTTCGTTTCTTTGGAGGTACTAAAAGTGTTCTATTTTGTTTATTTTTCGCATTAAGTCTTTGATACTTCTGCGGAATACAAGTACCCACTGGATTTATTTTATGTTCTGAATTCAGATTACAAATTGGGATCTGTACAGGAACTACTGAATAACTCTGAGTATCTGTTATTTCTGATTTATTTTGATTAGTTGAACTAATATTCACTTCAGTATCACTGTCTGCTTTCATATCTAACTTAACATTATTATTAAATTTAATATGTGGAGAACTGCAATCATTAATGTTTTCACTTTTCAAAGGCATATTCTTATGATCGAATCTATTTGCTATTAAAGGTTGAACGGTATTTGAAAGTTGTACAGTTGAATCCAAATTTTTTTCCTGACGTTTCCTTTTATTTATTTTATTGACATTAATTTGTTGACTACTTATTTTCGATTTTTTATTTGAACTCGAAATATTCAATTCCAAATTAGTGACCTTTTTTTTTGAAGGCACATTTAATTTTAAATAATCTTTGTTTTCAATTATTAATTCACTATTCATCACTGATTCTTTACTACAACAGGTGCATACATTTCTTGAATTTTTCCTACACTTACACACTTTCCTTATCGATTGTGTTTCTTCAGTAGGTAAATATTTATTTAAATTATTCTGATTTATATGTTTTTCAATACTAGTACACAACATATTTTTCAATTGATTTCTGGTAATTCTATTATTATTTGAAGATTTTATAATCAGATCATATTTTTTTTGAGTAATATTTATCTCTGAAGTGTGAATTGTTATTTCACCCACTTGGAACTTTTTAACAGATGCATTCTTTTTTTTATACAACTGAAAATTATTTGGATTCTTTTTCATTCCTTCATCATTAATTAATTCAATATTACTGTGAATTTGAGTTTTCATTTTAGAACTTTGAGAGTTTGCAGACAATATAATATTATCATTCATTTCTTTTTTATTTTTTAATTTCTGTGTCCTTGTTTTTAGTACTTGTGATATAATTTTAGTATCTTTAGTTTCTAGGACAGAATTATCAGATTTCATAATTTTGTTATTAAAAGAAATTGAACTCGACACTTTTCCATTACGACAAGCAATTCGATCATAAACATTTTTACGTAACGGTGTTTTCCGGGAAAATACACTAACGCTTTTCAAAACTTCTATCTCGTTTTTGATTCTTTTTTTTTTGCTTTGTCTCGTAACCTTACTTAACTCATTACCCTCAAAACTATTATCAATTTTATTATCTCTTTTAATATCCTTTATTACAGCATTATTCAAATGATATGTATTATCAAAGAGAGCATTGATTTGATCATTCTCTTGCTTCATACTATCAACATGCATGAAATCTACTTCATCTATCTGTAAATTTGTCATGGACATTACTTGTGGTGACGGACACCTTCTAGGCGAACAGCACCGAAGTTCAGTCATATTTTCAAAATCATCAGGCGATTCAAGTAACAAACCACTAAGTGTTTGTGAACTTTCAAGCATTTTGACATTAAGCCCACTTTCAATCTCTTTTTCTTTACTTCCCGAATCATTTAAATTATTATTTGCTTGAAAACTCAGATAATCCCTCTTTGTGGTTGAAAATAATTTTGATTTTTTATTAGCATATGTTTTTAGATTTTGAGTTTCTGATAAGCATACCTTAACATCAGAGCTGCTTACTGATATAGTATCCAAAGTAGTTCGAGATAAAAAACGAGTAAATGTAATTTGATCAGAACATCTATATTTTAATTGTTTCATATGAGATTTAGATTTGTTCATCAGAAGGTTGCATTTTGCATACGGATTGTACAACAATATAGTACCAGAGAAGCTGATAATATATCTTTTGCGGTATAATTTTGACAATGGTGTAGTCTTTTTCAAGACAATATCATTATTAGTTTTCTTTTGTACTATTTTACCTTTATGTGAGTCTTTCGTACATTCTTTTCTTTCATTAATTAATTTTTGATCACATAACCAATTAATTATTCTTTTATATTTATAGTTTTCCTTGAACAAAACACCACTGTTACACTCATTGTGTTTTAAAGGAAAACAAAACATTTTTTTCTGTTTTACTTCGTCATTTGTTTGGTTTGTATATGCAACATTTCTAATAGATGTTTCTAATCGTTTATTATTTCTTGGATTATTTTGAGGCATTTTCGTAAGAATGTTTTTTTTATTCATGTTTTTAAAAACGAATTTACTCTCATTATCATTTATTGTACTATTTTCACCAATATTATTCACTATGTGTTCGTTTGCATTATCATTGTTTGCTTGTAAAAGATTTGTTTCATCAAACAATGAATTTAAAGTTTCATTGTTATCTTTATTTTCTGATTTTAAAACATTTAAATTATAGCGGCCGCAGTTATCATGATGTGTATTTTCAATCTCATCAGTTAAATCACACTTGACAAAAGGATCTACGACGTCAATATTCAAGCCACTTTTATTCAATACGACATTAGATGTGCCATTTAATGAATTTAAACAAATAAATTCATAACTGTTAGATTCTTGACAGCTATCTGATGGTGGTTCCTTTTTTGAAACAACAGACTTATTGTCAACAAATTGGTCAGTTTCCTCAGCTTTATAAATAATAGATTTACCAGTGGATTTATTTGAGTTACTGGGTGATATGATTATTTTATTCAATGCTTCATGTTCTTCAAATGTTTTCATATCCACGCAAATATTTCCTTTTCCTGTCACAGATATGAGTAATTTTTCACAACTGTTTTGTTTATCGCTATTATGAACAACAATGTCATTACAAATATTTTTATTTGAAGATTTACTGTTATTTTGGTCTAAATCGGCATTATTATCAATTTCAGATTTAACTGATGAAGAGTAATTTTTTAAACTATTTTTGTCCTGAACATCATTGACAGAATTATATTCTTCTTTTTCTGTTTGAATATCTTTAAAATTACTTTCACGAAATTCTTCGGATTCTTCTGTTCTAACAACAATTTCTTCTTCTGGATTTATAACAGGAATTTCCAAAACGTTATTCAGTTCGGTTTTAATTTGCAATGTATCAACAATTTGATCACTGACTACCTCAGGTGATACATTATTATTTATTACTGTAATTGTATAAACATGTTCTGTTACTGAAGATTCAGTTATACCTCCAATAGTCACTGACTGTGGTATACCATACGCAGAGGTATCTTCTTGCTTTTCATTCTCTTCAGCCAAATATTCTTTCGGTATAATTATTTTATCAATCACTAATTTATCATCTTCACTTTCATTAATAATAATTTTTTGTTTACGTTTAGAAACTCTCTGATCATGTTTATGTTTAGAGATTGCAGAAGAACTGCCGCTTTCATCTTTTTTAATTAATAAATTACAAGAATTATTTAAATCATCAATGAAAATACTTGCAATTTTAGATTCACTATTACTTTGATTAGCAGACACACAATCAAAACTGTCTTGTATCACTCCTTCTTCTACAAGTGATGAACATTTTTTTGAATCTGTGTCTGTCGAAACAACATTTTGTTTAACGGACTGCCTAGCAAGTATCAGAGGTACATACTGAGCATATTTTTCATTTGTTCGCATTTCCTGTATGTCTTTTTCTGAACAAAATGTGTAATACGAATGGTTGGGGTAATGTGGAGTACATATAAGCAATAATTTACCATTTGAGTTTTTAACTATGACCCAATCTTGAAAAATTCTATGGCTACTTTTAAAATCTTCTTGAAAAAGTAGAGGAATATCTCTCAAAATCCTAGTCAAGGGAGATTCATCAAATTCATTTTTTTCTCCTTTAACATTTTTTATTTTTTGTTTTTTCACTTTGTTTAACATATATAATGCAGGTTTCTGTTTTACCTGTTTTACTGGATACTTTTTCGTTTTGTAGAAAAGTTCCTTTTGTTGTTCATGTGTAGTTTGTGTGGAATCTGACGCAGATTGCAATTTCTGTTTAGGTGGTCTCCCACGCTTATTTCGAACAATTTTTTTTCCACTAAGAGATGAATGAAGATAATCACTATTTTTGATCTTAAATGAAATATCTTCAATGTTATTTTTAAGCTCTTCTTTACTTAAAGGAGCTTCTTTGAAAGTACTTGTGACATCCTCACTTTGTATAATACAATAGCTGTTATTACAAGCAGGATCTGTATGTGCAAAATTGTTGACTTCTTTTAAAGTATTTTGTTTGAACTGTAACATCTCTAACGAAGTAACATCTGCTTTAAAGTTGTGAGATGGCAAAACAGATTTAGAGTTGAGCGAATCAATATCTTCACATGTAATTAGACTATTAACATTGCTGTTTCCTAATAATTCAGTTGCAATATTGGATTTCTGCAAAACTTCATTTGACTGATTGGCAGTAAATTCTTTTTTATCATTTATATTAGTCAACGAGTTCGAATACATATCTTGTAATTGGGGCCTAATTTCATCTGAAGAATACGTTTTATTAACAGTACTTAAAATATTCGATTTTTGATTTTCTCTCATATTTCTATCATATAAACTTAGAGTATCATTATAAATCTGATGATCATACAAATACTTCTTTGGCAATTCATTTATTGAATAATTCATATGCTTATCACCATCTGATAAAATATATTCTATTACATTCGGATATTTCTGAGATCCAAATGTATTCTGTTTATCTACTGTATTTATTTTATGATAGGGTAAATTTGAAAATCTGTCCATGCCAATCTGTTGGCCACTCGTACAATCGAAGTTATACTTATTTTGCAATTCATTTTTATTCTGGTTAAAGGTTTGTTCATTTATATTATTAACACTGTATCTAGGAATGAAAGTTTCATTTTGAAATGACGAATTACTCAATAGAGGATTAAATTTATTATACGAATTATTTGCACTATTACTTCTTTCATACGAATCTATCATAGATTCGTATGATGTTTTAGTAAATCCGCTTGAATAAAAATTATTCTTAAATCTATTATCATAATCTGCTGAATTTCTGTCAGACATTTTTGGAGATTTTGCACCCACATAAATTAAATTTTCACTTTTATTTGAAGTGCATGCATTAAAACAAGTACTGTGTTCGGACGGGTTATCTTTTTTATTAAAAACTGCTGTAGACTTGTGTCCACGGTTGTATGAAATATTATTATACGCACAAAAAAGGTCACTGTTATAACTTTCATATAAATCAAGCGTATTTTTTTGTAAATCCGTTCCTTTATCACAAGAAAAATCGTCGCGACAAAGCATTGTTGTAAAAGCACCTGTTACACTATCAATTAAATTATCTTCCATTTTCTGTTGTTACAAGCGAATTTTATTCGTTAAACATTTAAGCGTCTACTAAATCAGATGAAAAAAATACACGTAACTAAATGTTATAGCAATAATTACAATTTTTTAAAGAATTCAAACAACGAATGCCGCAACCACCTGCCATGGCATCTACAATGCCACTACTGTTAATACTGAATGGCCTTGATTGAACAGAGAACTAATCGACAGATCTCGAATTTTATTTTAACGACAACAATCGTGGAAGACGAAATAAATAATTAAGTACGTCAACCGAAATATTCATACACATTCAAACTGGCAAATACAACATCTTGAAAATATATGGTTACATAAAATTTTCAAGCAAGCAATCAAGTGCAATCTGCATTTCATTTTCAAATATTTACAAAGAACAGAAAATAGAAAAATAAAACAATAAACCGTACACATTAAATAAAACTAATAACAAATCTGCAATATTATAAATCACCTATCCTCCAAGAAGACATCAATGATTCTATTTTGATAATACACATACATTATTTTGTTTAAATTACGAAATAACTTAAACATTAATTTACAGTCATTTACAGTTCATAACTGATATGTATTTTTAAAACATATAATAGAACTCATATGTAATGGAAATCAATAATAAAAATCTACTCATCATTTTACTGAAAATCTTTCAAACTGAATTGAAATTTAATTTAAAAATTTTACATACAAAACTAGGGACTCTGCCCCCTACTTGCTACACTCACCAACCCCGTGGGGTTCCTCCTCCGTTCATTTCGCTCAATATAGTAATATATATAAATGTAAATATATATATATATATATATTATAATATGTCTATATAATCTTTCTAGCTGTTGAATGCTAGTGAGTGCATTCCTCTCATAAGTGTTTTGCAACGTTGTTGTTTCATGAATTTGTGCATTCCATTGTAGTTGTTATGATACCAATATCATAATTTTTTGTATAACTTCAGGTGTCATCATTAATAATAATTTAAAACAAAATATCTACACGCTTTTTTTAAGTTTTTTTGTACAATTTTTTTAAATTTTATAGAACATTTTTTTTAAATATAGATAGAAATATACTTTTTATTAAAAAAAACATACAGTTTAAATAAAGGCAATTTGACAGTTTCCAAATAAAAGCTGTATAAAACGGTTATATTTCCAAATAAAAACTGTATAAAACTGATATTTTTATAATTTACTTGTATTATGTATGTGTGTGTGTGTGTATATATATATATAAATTTTAATGTAAAATTAACAATTTCAACTCACCTAAATCAATCCTTTGTTGAGACAGGTTGTAGTTTTCTAGCTGTAATAAAAATGGACCAAATTAATATTTATAATATATTTTTTTCAGACCATTTCAATATCTGACTCAGTATCATCAACAAATATAATTTTTAGAAATTACAGGTGCAATAGGAGGTTTTTTTGTATTTTACTATATTAAATATTATTTTTACTATGATGATAACAATTATACTGATATTACAATGATCACAATTATGTTATTGTTTTCTTGTTAAATGTTATTTCTTGGAACAAGATTAAAGTAAAATATAAAACATTTATTGTCCATATTAACTTTAATATTATCTACGGAAATACAGTAAGATCCTTTAAGAAATTTAAGATTAATAAATGCTTATTAAACAATTTTAAACAAAACTTTAATTATTAAGATAGTATAATTCTAAGATATTTATCATGATTTCTAAGTAAATCATGCACCTGTCTATATATGTAACTATAAATATAAAATTAAAAAAGAATGATTCTAAATCAGACTAAAAATGAACTATTTTTTTAATTTTTATATTGTATATATAAAAAAAACACAAATAAATATGAAACCACATTAGATAAAAAATAGTTAAATTAAATATTTACCTCACATAACATACGATATATCTGCATAGCAGTTACTACTTCAAAAATTTCTTCTCTGAAATTAAAAATAAAATGTAATTATGCTATAACTAATATTATTTTATTCCATGAAAATATAACAACTTTTAACGTTTGTTCCTAATGTAATCCAAATACTTACAATACAATTTCACTTGAGTTATCATTTTTTTCTTTTTCATATACTTCTTTACTAATATTATGCTCTTTTACATCTGTTTCCTCGAATGATTTTTGTTTTTTTATCTCATTATTAACTGTTTCTTCAACTTGTTCCTTTTTAACTACAAATTCTTCTAAACTTTTCTGGCCAGGTGGTAAAACATTTTTACGATTAACTCCTATTGACGTACGCTTTATCTTAGCCTGTGGTTCAGAAATTTCATTGGCTGATTCTTCAGTATTTGCAGATAACTCTAATGCACGTTTGAGAATCTTTCTCTCAGCAAGTGTAGGTGGTTTTTCTTTCTTTGGCGAATTTACTTCATTTTTATTTTCGACATTATCTTTTTCATTTACCTACAAAATGAAAAGTGACATTTATATTTATTACAGAAAAATGCAAATGATAACAGCTGCTTTTCTAAAATGCTATAGTTAACAAAAAGAAATAATTAAAAAAACTTAAATACCTTAACTGATACTATACTTTCTGTATCATTTGCAAGTGTTAATTCAGCTTCTATTTCAATAATTGACTCCTTGAAATCTTTTTTTTTTGAATACTTTGGTGCAAACTGGTCCTTATATTCTCGATAATGATATAAATCATTTAGTTTTAAAACACCACTAAAAATATTGTTATATTTTACAATTCCAAGAGAAAAATTGACACATTTACATATAATAAAGAATATTATGTTTTATTAATAGAAACAAATTAATTCCAACTATAAACATTTTAACCCATTTGCATCACATGCAAGAATGAAAAATATGCCCTCATCACCAAATTACTTCCTGGGCGTATATATAAGCTCTGGTGACAATGGTAATGAAAATTGCACGTATATACATGCTTATGATGCAAATGGGTTAATAGAACTGTTAGAAAAAATCGCAGAAGACTTCTAGGCTGAAAGAAGTTCTCTCGGCTTTTCCTACTATTGTCTAGGAACACATTTATAAAGTTGTTTTATGATGTCTTTACAAAACAAAATTTTTTTTAAATGTTTCCATAGATCTTAAACCTCAAGAAATTCATAAAAAAAATACTTACGTTTCTTTTGTGCCATAAAAAGTAACGTGATACTTTTTGCCATTTATGTTGTCGATCTAAAAATATCGAAATTAAATAATAAATAAGGGTTAAAGATTTCTACACAAATGTTTACACATAATTTAATGTCAGGTTACCTTTGCTGGCCACGGCGGGTAACCCTTCACTTTGGCAAAAACCTTATCACCAGTTAAAAAATCCTTTTGAGTTTTCATTATAAAGGCCAAATTTCTCTTGTTTTTAACATAAACAAGCCATGATTTCTTATCAACCTGATATTAAAAAAAGATATTCAAATATACCACCATAAACATGACACACAAATAACCACTAACAGCTTATATTTGTTTCTAGAAACACAAAATCGATTTATCTCTACATACCAAAATATGCACAAGAAAACAGCAAAGAACTGATTTCTATGAACATAGATACAAATGATGAACTACTGATTGGTTATTTCAATTTTATCAGAACAATTCTTTATTTTTTCAATTGATAAACGAAAGAAAAATATACAAATTATTGCTATCAGCAAATTTAAGATATAAAAATACTTACAGATGCAAATCATCGACACAAAATTGCGAAATGGAAGAGAAGTTCAACAAGTGTCTTCGAAATCAAAACAATGCTTTTCTTTCAGGTATAATTCAATGACAGTAATAAAATTAACTTGTATTAAAAGTTCCAGTTCACTCATACTTGCAAATAAATTTATTAGTGATATACTCCATTTATTTTGATGTTTTTCTAAGACATTAATGAAGTAAAACTTTACTTTTAGTAAATCAAGTCACGTTTTTGTTTTACATTTAATTAAATCTACAATTGTCATTTTGACAAACTATTTCTGATATGGATATTAAAAACATACAAAAAAAAATTATTGTATTTATTAATCATTTACTTAAATAATTATACCAATTTCGAAATTCACGTATAAAAATACGTTATATTCCTTTATTTGCTTATATATTCTTATAAATTTCAATTTAACTTATACTTTCATTACTTCTAAACTGTTATATAATCATGATAAAATTTTAAATTCATAATCTATCTAAACATATAAAACTTTATAAGCAAATTAAGACTTATAAATTACTGTCAAGACATCTTATACATTTATTTTCTGAAATTTAAAATACTGCACAAACAGCTGGAGTAAATAATTTCCATAGTAAAAAAATACATTGCTACAAAATGTTTATTTTTAAAATTCAGTTATTTAATTCTTGTTATGGTTTTGTATAAGAAATAAATACACCAACACTTTTTTATTGTTATAAAAATACATATTTTATTTTGTCAATATACAATCATATCAATATCAAATAACAAATATTTTTTCATTGCAATTACATATTGTATTGACCATATAATAAAATAAATATAATGTAAAAAATAAAACTGCATGCATATACGTGCGTGTATATATATATATATATATATATATATATATATATATATATATGTATATATATATGTACAAATTTGTAAATTGTTGTATATAAAAAGGAATGTGAACTATAGTACAAATTTGGCATATTTTCTTTAAATATCAACACATTGAACAAGACTGCTGCAGTTGTTAATTATAATTAAATAAATAAATAATACATAAATTTTTGGTAGGTAACATGTCATATTTGAAATGGTAAAGAAATATATACTTATTCACATGCTATCAATACCATCTTAGTTAATATATAGAAAATACACTGATGGAGCAACATAATTTATTACAACTTTTAATCGAAAAAAAAACAAGCAGATATATGAATTATAATTATGTAATGAATTTAGTTACATTTTTTATCAGACATACAAACACTGATTCAATTGTTCTACTTTAGGGTAAATAAATTTTGTTACACTGAAAATATATTACAAAACATAGAGTAGCTGTCCTTAAATAGATGAAAAACAACATTTAAACACCCTTAATTCTCTAATTCATTAATCACACAAAACCATTATTTGTATTTAAAATAAATACATTTCTTTTACAATATTTTCTTTTGTGCAGATGTAGTGATAACAAATACAGTTACACACAAAATAATGTAAAATATAATACAAATTTACATTGTCAATCGTGTTTCTTCAAATCAAGTGCGATGAGCCTTAATACAAGCTACATGATAAACAAATACAAAAATGTTCATAATAAACCCTTAAATTAAGTATTTATAACCAAATGATATCTGAAATTAATATTTTTCTATTTTACTATTATAAAACTATTGGTTTTAATCATAATACACATATAATCATTTCAATAAATGGAAACAATAAGTGCAACTGTAGAAAACACAAATATTTTTTTTATAATAAGCAATTATTCTAAATAATAAAAATTTACAACTGAGCTAAATACAGAACTGTCAAATTCACTGTAACGTAAATTAAATTTGAATTTTATGTGTAGCATCGGTCGTAAATTTATAAAGCTATTTTACTATCGACTATAAAATTGCAAGTGATAAATTAATTTTAAAATCTCTGAAGTTGACTATCAAATTAAACAGTATTAGCATTTTAGTATAATTATTTATAATTGATAATAAATAATAAAATATATTATTATAAAAATATCATTTATAAAATAATATGAACTACATTAATAAAAGTAACTAAGAAAATAAAAACACCACCACTGAAATACTGATTTGTAAAGATCAATGGATCTTTTAGAATTCAATAATACTCCTTTAGATGTCCGTTTACATTTTTTTTAGTACCAAACAATATTTTGTACTAATGATATAAATAACATAAAATATAGCTCATGACATTCTTAATAAGACCATCTGTGAAACAAATGTCAGAGAAAAAATTCCAGACTTACAAGATTTTTAAAAGCTAATTAATGAATAGAAAATAGAAATATTCTACATCTATTCCAAATGAATCAAGATTACTTTTGTGCAATGATAATAAATACACGTATATAATTTGTTAATAAAATTTTACTTTTAACAAATGCAACTGAAGAAACTTGTAAAAATGTGTGTATATATATATATATATATATACACGATTGAAACACTTATCCATTTGCATGTTATCAAAAGACCATTATTAAATATTAATGACATTGATACTTTTCTCTTTTCCTGAGTCTCCTTAAAAACTACTTTAGTCATAAAAATAGTTTACCTTTACTGAAATTTGAAGTAAAAAAATAATTACTAAAATATTACATGTACATACTGAGTACATATACTTTTTTTATTAGTTGAAAATTCAAATACTTACAACGAGTGTTCAAACTAGATTAGTCATAAGATTGTATTATTGAGATGTAAGACTTTGATTTTGATTTAGCCAAACCAAGCATTTCACAAATAATTCATTCATAATAATTAAATATATTTTACCGATTTTATAAAATATATCATTATTATTTATTTACACTTCTAATAATGCTGTAAATAAACTATAAGAGTATAATACAACACACCACAGTAATTAGTTTATTTTCCTAGAAAATTATTAACATTTTGGTACACTATTAGCAATTTAGGTATTGTATAATACCCAGTAAATTATTTATTATTATGCTGGAACATATACTAAAAATGTCACTATTAAACATAGTTTTAAGTATCAAAGAATATAAAAGTACATCGTTTCAAAACACATTTTTTGTATGATAAAAACTTTCTTGATAATCATAATAGTAACTAACATTTGTAAATAAAATACCTATTTGTATTGATAATTTTAAACTGATTTTTAAAAATATTACCTTATATATAGACATACAATTTGATTATAAATTACAAAATCTAATATGAAAAACTTATAATTACTAATTTTGTTGCAATATAGTTTACCTCCATCATAAGTCTATCACAAAACAATAGGCAACGTGCAGTGAGCAAAAATCACATGACATTCAATTGGTTACTTTATAAACTGGATCATAAAGCATATTTTCTAATTTGGCAGTGTTATCAGCATTATACAATGCGAGACCTCCAATAAGAGCTACCAATGTCCTGTCTAACCACGTAACTGGGTTAGGATAAATAAGTCCACCTTCATAAAATCCTAAATGACCACCATGCGCTAATTCTACATATGCAATATTTGGATATTCTTCTGCATAATAAAATTATAAATAACATTATTACTATCCTTCAGAATTAATATAAAAAAAAATAAGTAACTCACCTGCAAATTTTTTAATAGGTTCTAAAAGTGGTTCTGGAACAATTGGATCATCTTTAGCATTTATAAATACCATAGGACATCTAATATTAGTTAAATAATTCACACTAGAACTCCACTTGTACATATCGTTTACAGAATTGAAATTATGTACTTTCCTAAAATTATATATTTTTTATTAAATAAATATATTTAGACAAATATAAATTCACAAATAAAACTTATACCTTGTATAAGCATCATCTAATTCTGGTAAAGTAGCAGCTGAAATAATTTCTCGTTCATTAAGTTGGTGACGTCTTTTCATATCTTCACTAAGTAGAATATGTCGATGTCGAAGAATAATAGCTTTCATACTTTCAGTCATCACATATAAATAAAAACGACGAAAATTTTGCCAATTTAATAACCATTTTGTTCCTCTGTTATGGACAAATATGAACAATTCATTAGTTACAGCCAAATTATATTAATCTCAAAAGATTTAATTTTTACATAAAGCAGTAAATTATTACAGATTGCAGAAGATGTGAAATAAGCAAAAGTTATAAACATTTATTACCAAAGCAGAGATTGTTTCTCAGTTTGAAATAGTTTTTTCATAATAATATAAAAGAACAATGTAAAAAATGTTTATTTCATAAATACATAAAAAAAAACAGTATTAAATATTATAAAAAAAAATAAAAAATAATTTTGGTTAGTTTTAAAACGCAAAATTTAAATTTATTTTGTTTTGCTTCTTTTGAAAAAATTGAGATAACAAAAAAATACCTTTATTGTAAAAACAAAACATTAATTTTATTGAACTTATACTGTACCTCACACCTTTTTACAAATTTACAATAAATACATTCATGTTTTACAGAGTATCACTAGAAATTAAAAACTATTTTACCGTGAAATAATATATACTAGCTGCAAAATTTAACTTCAAAGCAATATAAAAATAATCATCTATTAAATAAATTGAAATATGCAAGTGAAAACTGTTAAATAAAAATAGAAGCATGCTGGAAGTGCAAAGAAAATTATAAACAAAATAGCGTAACTTATTTTGTGCAATGATAATTTAAACTAATTATGAAATATGTGAATAGGCATACGTTTTATATAACCATGGCAACCATAGTGTGTAATTGGACGCACGCATAAGTTGAGAGAAGCTGGTGTATGTATCGCCCGACCTAAAACAAACGACACAAGCGTCGTCCAAGCTATTAGTGCTACTGTTTATGAATTTTCATTCGATAAACCAAATCATACAATGATTTTTTGAATATATTTACTTTTTTGATATATGTATATATATATATACAAATTTTATAAATAAAAATTGCAATTTATTTGTATAAAACACACATAAACGAGAAATTAAATTTGAAATAGTAAAAAGAAACAAAATGAAGAATTTTAATTTTAAGTACATTAACCAATAGAGTTCCTTTCCAATTAAAATTATTATCCTAATTATTTACACATACACAATTGTAAAAATATGTTGTTTATAAACAAATTCACATAAAACATTTATGTCTAACAAGAAATACATATCTAAATATTTTAAATTTAATACATAGATTGATTAAAAAGAATTTTAGAAGTTTAGAATAACAATATAAAACTAATAAGAATTCTATGCAAACATAAGTACAGAAAGACTATAAATTTCTAATTTTAATTCAATTTACATTAAACTATTTTTTTTTATTTTTCTAATGCATACTCGATACTTCTACATTGTTTTTAAAATCTAATTTAGAAGAATACTTTTTTATCAAACATTGAAAAAAAAAGAAATATATAACTATAAAAACAAAAATTATAATAAAATTGTGCTTCTTGTTTTCTGCACATAAACTATGCATTTCTCATACAGTGAAATATTTTAACCACTAAATATAAACATAACACACTGAAAGATTCAAAAGATATTGCATTCACTAAAGAACAATTTCAATAAATACAGATATTAATTTAATCATTATTGTTGAATGACTAACATATCATTTTTATTAATTGTTTAATAAAAAAAGGTGCATTTTTGCTTATAAAGTAAGTCAATAAAGATAACATAACAATAGGTTTTATGAAGAGATAAATACATAACTTTCATAATATACAACATTAATGTTTGTAATATAATTACCTATATTTAAAAATAAAGGATACCAAAAAAAGATGTCAAACATTAAATTAATAATCAATTTAATTACTCACATTACTATAATTTTTTATTAACAATACAATTACCTTCAAATAATACATTGTGATTTTATGATGATGAACAATTAATGAAAAATAAAAGAAAACAAATATTTCTTGATCATTATAAGAAACAATATTCTGTTTAAAAATAATCTTCTAATGGATTAAAGACTACAACAAATACATATTTACAAACAAGCATGGAAAATTATTATGTACATAACATAAAAAGTTCCAAAATATGTACATATTGTAAATTAAATGTTATATAGTCTCAATACCAAAGGAAAAAAATAAGAATATTATTATTATTGAGAAAATATAAAAATAAAACCTTTAACACTATAAGCAAAAGCAATTAACAAAGCATACAAGTGAAGCATATTCATAAATACATTATTTTTAATAAGCTATTAAGTGGTCTGTTTTATGTACATTTTATTATAAACATCTAAATTAGAAAAGAACATTCATACTAAATCTTTTACCAAAACAGATCAAACAATCCATACAACACTAATTTATATTTCTTTTTTAAATAAAATTATTTTATTTTTTACTGATTGTGAGTCCAATATATAAAATTTTATTTTATTTTTATCTCTATTCAATTATAAAATCTGTTGATATATTTCTGAATATAGTTTTAAAACAACATATATATTATAATGTAAATCATTATAAACTTAATGCTCTTATTTAAGTAACCATTATTTAGGTTGTCTATTGAATTCAAATAAAATCTAAATATTGTTTTGATTAAAATTAAGAAAAAATAATAACAGTATCTTCGATTTAATAATACAACTTTTAATACTGAACATAAACAAATTAATTTGTTAAATAAATCAAACCCCTAACATATTCTAGTAATAATAATATAATTAACATATGCACATATAGCAATATTTATAAAAAAATGGACACAATTTAACCACGATATACTAAATCACAGTATAGTTTACTTCAATGAATTTTACTAAAAAGCTGCTGGATTATTTTAAATATCCAGTTTTCTATGTAATTAATAACAAAAAAAAAGAAAACAAAACGAAGAGAATCAAGTTTTTAAACAATTAAACAGTACTTACTCTATGGCACAGTACCCTTGGCAGATAGAGATACCTCCTATTATATTTTTTGGCCTGTCACGGTCAATTTCACCCATATATTTAGTAATTATATTTCCACCAAGACTAAAACCAACACACACTATTTTTGTGTTTGGGTGTCTTTCAATGAGGCTG
This sequence comes from Acanthacorydalis orientalis, assembly GCA_034766995.1. Taxonomy (NCBI): domain Eukaryota; kingdom Metazoa; phylum Arthropoda; class Insecta; order Megaloptera; family Corydalidae; genus Acanthacorydalis; species Acanthacorydalis orientalis. The sequence goes on from CM068317.1 coordinate 46,839,843, forward strand.
GAAAGCATTTCATTATAATCACCTGTATGACCTAAAATAAGTATTTATTTTATAAAAAAATACCGGACTGTTCATCCATTAAATATCTTAAAAAAATAGTACGTAATCTTGAAGATAAAAAAATATATTCTCAATACCATATGTGAAAATTCGAGGTGCAGTTACAGGTACTGAATGAAGAGCACCGACATGATTTAAAACACATGCACGATATCCATGCATTTGAGCCCAATGAACAAATGTACGAATATATACACTTTCAGATGTATTACCAATTCCAGGACATATTGCTACTGTTATGTCATCTACAATATAATAAAAAATATTTCAAATATATGAACTATAAAAATTTAGAACTCTATTTTAAACAAAATTATCCATTCACAAACTAACTTATGTGTTATTACTGAAATTGACTAAAATACTTTAATATTTTTATATAGAAAATACATTTCACATTGATCGCTTAAATAATTAAATATACTGTCAATCATAAGACAGTTAAGAAAATCTAATAATGAAAGCATTATTATATTTGTTAACTTCTGAGAAATTTTATATGAAGTACAATAAGCTTTATATCAACATACAATTTAAATAATTATAATATACTCATTAAATAAGAACATTTTTATTTTGTTTGAACTAAAAAAAATAATAAAATATTCCACCTTCATGAAACATATCAAGTGGTTGATAAAGATCATATGTTAATGTAGTGTGATCGCCTAGATTAAGATAAACACGTTCCCCAATTGGCCATGGACAACGCACTCTTCCAATTACACTATGTACAATTGTTTGAACATGGCCACTAAAACCCCATAATCTTGTAGGAATGTACCTGAAATAAATGTGCAGAAAGTATTTTATTGGTTCAAAAAAATCCAAAATGCACAAACATATATATATATATATATATATATATATATATATATATATATATATATATATATATATATATATACAAGTCAATATTTTTATAAAAATCAATAAGATTTAATATTTAATTTATACTGCATATAAATAATAGACAAACTGTTCATATAATGACAGTGTATCAATAAATTATATATTCAATGTGAAAGAAACATCTGTCACAAGACTTAATATTTAATATCTGTATACCTATGTATGAACAAAAACTTACACACACAACCATACAAATATGTTTGTGTATATGCATAAGTATATTTAAAAAATTAAAAAGTATTCTATTTATATAAATCATTTTGACAATTAAACTATAAAAATGAATCTTACTTAACTAAGAAATTTAAGTTACTTACTGTAACTTAAATCTTTTCACAATAGATTTTAATTAGTGAATTATTCACTAAAATTACAATAAAATCAAGTATACATATTGTCAACAATTAATTATACAAATAAATGCAGCAAAATAAAAAAATATCTAATTGAATTATTTACATAAAAGGAAATTTTATTTTTTTAACTTGAATGAATGTATTGAACAATTTCAGAAATCCTTTGATGAAGGTAATTACTTTAAATGCTTACAAATAAAATTGTCATTATTATTCATATGAATATAAATTCATAAACCAGTATTTAATTTATGAGAAATTAATATTTTAACAAAAGACAATCAGGTATTGTTATTAATTCATTTACATAGTACATACTAATATATATGCAATTTACTAGCAAATGTTTTAATTATAAGACACATGTCATCATTATAATTCTAATACTTATTAGCAAAGGTCACAATCTATTAATTGACATTGACTTAACAGGTCAAGATATCAATATGTGGGTGCAGAACTTCAATTTCAAAAAGTATCTTTATTAAAACCATTACTTGTGTTGACAAAAAAATTATATATTACTTCAATAGTATATTTTTTTCAATACATTCATACACATGCACACATATGTGTGCATGCATGTGTATATAACAAATTTACAGGCAGTTTGAATTTATAGATATGAAAACAATAAATTAAAGTATTTTCAATTAATTTGATGTTAATTCAACTTAATTATACTATATCAGTATATAATAAAATAAAATTTTAATTAATGTTTATGATTAGTAAGTTCTTGATATGTAAATATATAAATTAATATTATACATACATATATATATATATATATATATATATATATATATATATATATATATATATATATATATATATATGTATATATAAGATAAAAATATTACAGTATGTATGTAAAAAATGTAATATTTACATAATTTATAATAACTATTAAAAAATTAAAGGATGTTTATATTTCTCTTAAACTGAACTTTATACCAGAATACTTAACAGATAATTGTATCTGTTTGGACTTTGATTATTTTTTAAAATAAAAATAATTGACTGTATAATAAACACACATTAACAGTGTATCAAATTGATTTAATGAATGAATTTCATTAAAATCAAATCAAATACACCGTGAATTAGTAAATCTAAATACTTTTATTAAATATATTTACAAACAGACCAATAAACTTACGGTTCTTGAACGAGCGGAGCAATTTTTAAAATAGTTTCTAGAAATATCGAATCTTTACACCAAACATTCGGCTTTTGCGGCTGGCTATTCACATTTAAAATACGAAACAATATCCACAATATCACAGCAAATGCCGCTAGAAGTGCCGTCGACATGATGGGTCCACCTTTTTCGAATACTTCTTTGAACAGGGACACGATTAAAACGATTTTTTTAACACTATATAACTAAACTACACAGCCTTATTCAGGCAATCTTTCTCCGACAACACTTTTTTCATTGACATTTCGCTTTATAACAACGGCGACTCGATCTGCAAATCTGATTGATTATTTAAATTAATTTTATTCATTATTTTTGAGGAGATTACTTAGCTCCCGCTAATAATACAAAAATGTTTCACTATTCACTGGACATTTCCATTTCAGATAAATTGACAGCTGGTTACGTCATTTTCCATCGCTGCATTATCAAGGTCTTAAAAAAATTGGAATAGGAGTGGGGATACTGGAACGATATGGAGCGAAAGAAATAAATGTGGCATTTAATATCTTTTTGTGAAAGATCACATGTACACTGAGTGTATAATTTATTTTTATTTACACGATTAAGCAACAAGTAAATATTTGAAAATAGAATATATGATTATACACTTAATAAATTCTTAGAAACTATCGTTTCATTCATTTCTGAATAATTTACAATCATAAGTTAGTCAACATAAATTTAGTAATACATTCGATTGTATTGTTTTATCTATATCTATAATTTTATTTCAAAAAACATCGTTAATTGAGAAAGGATGTATTTACACATGAAATTTTTTTATATTTATTCATATAGCCATTCACTTTAACTTTTCTAAATCGGAAAAAAATTTCTTATAATTATTAAATGCGATTTTCTAGAAACTTTGAATTAATATAATTACTTAAACGTAAAATCGGTTAAGAGAAGCGGAAAAATAATAATGCTAATAGTGAATAATGATCTTAAAAACGCTTTATTTACAAAACAGAATCAACAAAATAAGGTTAAGAAGAACAAACATTATTTACGTTTTTTTGCGTTATTAAACATTTAAATATAGACAAACTTTATTAGAAATAGTTTTTAATAATTACTCTACAGTGGTTCTAAAACAGCGGTAATTAAATTAATATTTATTTATTCTTTACATATTCTTCAAATATTGTCTCTTATACTGATATGATATATTTGAAGAAATATACAATTATATATATATATATATATGTTTTTTTTTAAAAAAAATACGAATTATTCTTTTTTCGAATGAAATCGTCAGGAAGGGTATTCTACTATTTACAATGAAACAAAATTTAAATAATAATAACTTAAATAACTGGCAATAAACGTATCATCAAAGAAAAAATAACTACAAATTCATGCTTAGATTACAAAATGTGACAAAATAATAATGTACTTTTAAATAGTGTCACACTTAGCGGCAGGAAGTGTACTTGAAATATACTTCCTATATGCAATTATGTCGTGCTAGACAAAAAAAATGAATAAAACACATGTTTTGTTATTGTTTTATGCACGAATAGTAACATGCATATACATATAAATATATATATATATATATATATATATATATGAATTGGGTAATTTTTTATAAAGGTTGACAGTAAATAAGTTTTTTTAAAGCCCTATTAATGAATAAATACTTAACGACAGATAAAATATAAAAAAAAAACACCAAAATTTACAAAATTTTATTTATTTTCATCAACATACTTATTATTACTTATCACAATGACAGTCAGAATGTTAACACAAATAAGTAGAGTAATGAGCGAGAACAAGAATACAATAAAAAAAGATAAATCTCTATGCATATATGACTAAAGTCGGAGTATTGTAGACAAAAACATGCATACATCATTTTTTATTTATACTTACTGACGCATATAACCCATACACTTACATAGTGCATGCATCTACTATGCATGTTTGTGTGTGTGTGTACGTGTATATATATATATATATATATATATATATATATATATATATATATATATATATATATATATATATATATATATATATATACATATACATAAATAAAAATAATTTATTTACTTTAATGTGCACACACGCATAGATAATCCCTTCAATGACATTTTTTTCTAACACTATCACACTGGCTTTTTATTTTCATTTTTTTAATAAGTAAAATTAATTTACATATCAATGACATATTTATTCTAAAAATTAACTATTTCTAGAAATATGTATATATATATATATATATATATATATATATATATATATATATATATATATATATATATACATACACATACATGGTTTTTAAACAATTTATATTTTTCTGTGACAATAAAATATTTACAATTAGTCTTCAATGAGCTTGCTACTACAGACTGTAAAGAATTTTAATAGAAATAAATAGTACGATCAACAGTACAATTATTAAAATTACACACTTTTTTTAAAAAAACTACTTTTAAATACGTTATTTTTGAAGAGAAAACAGTATTTGGTTTAGTGATATCATTTAATGGTTTAAACTGTTTTCTTAATACTGTGTCATTGGTGTTCAAAATATATTATCAAAAATATTAAGTGGTTTAATACAAATTACATTTAGATATCACTAGCCAATCTAAAATAATATTCCTGCAGAAATGTTAAACAATTTAATATATATATATATATATATATATATATATATATATATATATATATATATATATATATATATATATATATATTATATATTCATGTATATAAATATTTATTTCAAAGTGCACATTTATACAAACACGATTATAAATATAGATATAAATATATAGTTCTTCTATTTTGGATACATAAAGTTCTATTAAACTATGTGAATGTACACAAAAACAGTTTATTGCATTTTCTTTGGTACCAAAATTATGTTTAATAATAAATATATTAAGATTATCAAATCCTGAAAACTAAGTGTAACATCAAAAAAATGTATCATCAAAATGCTAAAAATATCTATATAGAATGGACCCCAGGTTGCAACTATTATCTTCTACAGAATCATTAGTCAATATAATTATATCAAAAAATGAAATAATTGTATAATACTTTATATTGGAATGAGTAGTTCAATAATAGATATTTTTTTTCAATACTTAAGTATTTGGATACTAATAAATAACATGCATTTTTGTGTCATATTATTGTTAAACAAAACCCCTTTATTTTAAAATTATAAACAATTATGTATAATAATTACATTGCTTACTTGACTAATCTTCATATTTGATAATAAAATATGATAAATTCCCATGATTTACCATGGTGTAAAATAGTATTAAATTATACAAACCATTAAAATATGAAATGATTTATGTCTACACATAATTGACACTTTTATGTATGTATGTATCTTTTGTAATTATTTTGTGAAGTTACTCATGGTTATCAAACACAAATTTACAAAATTTCCATTATTAGTTACACACAGATATTTATTTGGCAGTTAATAATATTGAATTTTATAATTCTCCTACTATACATTACTAATATTTCTTTTATAAATCTCGTTCTATATATAATTTTTAATAATTTCTAAAAAAATATTGTATACTATTATATAAAAAATAAAACAAAAAATATAGGATATATTTTACATTATATGAAGGCTTACTAGTATCATGATACAAAATTCAAAAATTGAATTATCCAAAATATCACAAAATAGTGACCTAAAAATCACAATAAAATTTTAAATTAAGTCTTAATATGCATTTACGATATATATATATATATATATATATATATATATATATATATATATATATATATATATATATATACATATATATACATGCAAGAAATATGTATTATAATTATTTCATTTATTGATTTGTTTAAATTATAAGTATCAAAAGTAGTCTATAATAAAATTATATATAGTGATGACTCATATATACGTACGTATGTATACATGTTATAAATTGAAGATATACTAGTTAATAATATTATATTACAGAGCCAATATACAATGTGGATACACTTGTTTTTATAACAGAATTTTAATTTTATAATGGTTTAGTAATAAAAATTAATTGAGCTTGAAAGATTTTTTTTGTTCAATATATGTAAAAAATTATATTATTTTGTAAATTAAATGAATCCATGTATAAAATAAATTTCAAGAGCAAATAAGTGCATATAGGAAAAGTACACTCTAAGAGTAATTTTTTCAATCCATTTAATAATCCAGACATAAAAATATTAACGTCTAATTTAGGCACTAATGTATCCAACATTGTTATTGGATATTTACTATTGTATGTTTGTACACACATACCTCATAAAAAGGGGAATCATTATTTACAAGTACTTTGCTACAAAACTAATGTTTTCTGCACACAATACGAAAACATTTATTGTAAATTATTTTGAATTTGTAATATCATTTAATATTTTATCTATTATGATAAAAATTAAAGAACAAACCTTTAAGATATAATTCCAATTACGGTAACTCAGAGGTATGGAGATGCAGTGGGAATGGTACTTTGGCAATATTGTATATCCAGCCTAAATGCTGACTATAATCAATTATAATTTAATTATTCTTAATGTATTCATTTGTATCTCTTCATACACGTCATAGATGTGTCTGAAATAAAATTAAAAGAAACACAGCGCATAAATTTTATATAATACACGAACAGATACACAATTATAAGAATATATGAAATGATATAAACAATGCAACTACATTAACAAAGACCAGACATTTCCCACAATTATATAAAATATTAAGGATTACCATTACAAATACGTATTATAAGAAATGAATAATTACTATCAATCGTACATCTACAAGCATTACCACAGATGTATGATTTTAAAATAGCTAGAGGCAATGCAACTTTAAATATTCTAATCATGCTAATCAAGCAAATGCAAGGTGCTCTTTATGTGTATGAGTGATTTTATGTACATGTGTGTATATATAAATATATGTATGTGTATATATATATATATAAACACACATATACATACATTCAACCACTCACTAAACACACATTCTTATTTTGCAAAATGATCATAGGAAAAACTGTGCTCATAATGTATCGTTTTTGCCTATTTTAATATTTCTAGATTGATTTTATACAAAATTATTTATATTATCTTCAAAAATTTCATTTTTCAATGATTTATGTTCAGAATGGAAATATTCAAAGCAACGTAATAAATATAAATTATACAATATATAAACATACATTTAAAACAATGCCAGGCAATAAGTTTAAAATTCTGCAAATACCTTGATTCATAAACACAGATTAAAATAATAAATAGAAACATTAGAGTGAAGTTTAATTACTGAAATATTAGAAATTAGTGAAAATAATGAAATATGTATATGTATATATATATATATTTTCCACCAATATATTTGTTTTTGTTTTCAAGCTCTTCACATTACTAACAGTATAGCATTCGTTTATTCTGTAAAAATAATCAGCAATAAATACACTTCATACATATATATTTTTTGAGTATTTAAATGATTATATCCAAGTTTTACATATAAATTTAATGTTTAAAATATATGTAATATACTAATTTGTATGAAAAAATTACTTTCAATGTTACGTACTATGCTTTTAACAATAAACAATAAATAATAGTTCCAAATATTTATAACAATTTTAAACTAAAATTTATGTTCAAGTGATCGTTATCAAAGTATCAACTGATATACTTATTTACATAAAAATATTAAATTCATTCAAAAACCTTTTCTAAGCAGCTATGTACTAGCTTCTTGTTATGAATAACAAGAAACATTTGTCTACTTAAATCAAATTTCAACTATAAAGACCATACAAGTGATATTACATAATTTTATTACATATACATATACCTATATAAATGGAATAAAAAAAGAAAATATATTGAGTTTGGTCATATAAAAAGTAATTTTTTTTATCAAACTACAATTCATATCTGCATACCTTTAGTTTCACATTTGTTTTATACAAGCAGCAGAATAATACAATTTTCCAATATGATAATGTGCCCTTCTACCAATATTATCTACACATTTAAAACGTGGTTCATTTATAAAATATAAAAGTTGCAATTTCACTATTACATTAACTGCTGATCATTTATTCGTTTGATATTTCATAAAAATTATAATCTAATTTCTTAAATTAACAATCAAATTATTACACATGTATATATTTTTAATACTGGCAGGTTATATCATATGTAAGTCACATTATATTTGATACTGTATTTTTTTTCAATACAGCAAGCAATAGTAGTAAATATTTTTTTAGAAAAGAACGATAATATGACTTGATATTTATTTTCAGTACAAAATTAAGCACAAGCACATATTCATTTCAAAAAAGCATACAGGTAATTTAATTGTGCTTAATATTTTTTTTTAAAACAAATAACAGTTTGTAAAATCCCACATATGAATAAATTTAACAGAATGTTATTTTATCTAAAAATTAAATTTAAAAACATATCACAATGTTATATCATTTTCTTTCTATTAAAACTATGTTAAGATTTGAACCTATATTTTTTTACAGTACAAATTTAATAATTTACTTCAATCAATACATATGTTGATAAAATAAAAAAGATTAAATCAAAAAATAAAAAAAATACATTTTTTTTACAAAATAGAAGTTTAGAAAGAATTTCAATTGAAAATTTCAAATTAACACACACATACTCTATATAAATTAAGAATATATCGATTACCAATAATGATTTATGTAAATAAATAAATAAATAATATACTTATAATCTATCTGAAACAAAAAAGCACTATTTTATAAACTCCGATTCACAAAACGATATGAAAATATATGTATACATTACCAAATCAATTATTTTGAAAAATTAGTACTTGAAACTTTTGTTATAATTATAATCAATAAATATTTCAGACAATCCATCAATTAATGCATTATACACATTTACAGAGCAAATGTTTCTAAGAAATGATCTACTTATTATAATCAATTATCGAATATAATAAAATACATATGTACAAAAAAATGTATTGGGGTATATTCAATATTCTTGAATAATAAAAACTATACTTAAACGTCATTTGATAATTTCCAATTTTGAATGTATTTAAAAAACATATCACTGCATAAAAGAATATCAAACGAAAAAATCATCATAGATCATAAGATCATTGAGTAACATTTGGTGTGAACTGATTTTTATATTGAAATAAAATAGCATCACAAAAATCATAAATGAGGAAATATAACCATTGTATAATATCTACTTTAATACACTGAGTATATAATTTTATTATCTATCTATAGACCGTTTATGTATATAATATACAAAACTATTTTATATATCGGGAACATACTTAAGCCAGGATTATTTAAGAAAAGTACTACATCCACCATATTATATGTTACAAGAGTAAATATCAGCAATGTACACATATTACACATATATTAACATAATATTCAAGTTTTATAAGTAATATCAATTTTTCAAATATTTAAGTCTTATTAAGTTTAATTTCAGTTCAAATGATACTATCAATGGTTTGAACTGAAATAACAATTCACATTAATTATGTAACGATATAGCAATTAAAAATTATCACAGTGATGTCGAAGTATGCATTTTACGGTTTACATTTATACACTTAAAATAGATACTCTAAAATTTATACCAATCATGAATAGTAAATAAACACAAGCTTTTTCGTTTCATTGCATGTATAAGGCATCGATGGAAGCCCTCGGTGAGATATGTATTGCAAAGAAAATAATCTATATTATTTTAGAAACTAGTATTATAAAAAAAATTATCATATTATTAATGGTACAAAAAAATATTGCATTTTAAACATTATTGAGTTTTGTTAAATAACCAAAAATTAATTTAAAGTCTTGAAAACAAAATTACTAATATGAGAAATTTAAATTCAGATCTAAAAACTCTTTATAAAGAAAAATTGTTTTCTGTACATTTACTGACATCAAAAAATATACAAAAAATACTATAATGAAGATGACATTGAGCAATGCAAAAATTAATAACAGTGGTTTTATTTCCTGATATTGAACTTAATTTATAAACTAGTTACTATACACTTTTACATAGATTTCAATTATTTCACATTAGCAGTGCATTGAACATTTTGTATTACATTAAATGTATGTGAAATGGTAACAGAAGTAAATATTTTATTTTACCACCTTTTTATTTATTTGCATTAAATAAGTCACAATTTCTAATTGGGCACAATGAACATTCAATAAATATAAACCAGTCTATAATTAATTACACTAAATTATTCACATTTAATAAAGCTAATTTCAGTTATGCAATTATTTTTTAAATAATTGTTGATATGAAAGAGATTATAATTTTATTTGATATTAGATGATCATTTGAGAAGAAAAAATATTCAGATCTTTAATTCTTTTGAAGAATTTATTTTTTTATCAGTTAGTTAATAAAAATAACCTGCACTTTTTATATGTTAGAATAAATTAAAGATATTTTACAAAAATTTAAAGGAACATACTTCATACATCACTTCTGACAGAAAATACAATCATACGACTGTATAACAATTTAACTAACATTATTTGCACCGCACGTAAGCAACATCTACTGAACACTGCGGTCGCTGTTAACACTTACATTACATACACATAAGTGTATTACATTTGAATGCATATGCATGCATGCATTTATGTACATGTGTATATTATGTATACACACACATACATACATACATATATATATATATATATATATATATATATATATATATATATATGAACATACACACTTACATACATACATGTATACATGCATACACAAATATACATACACATACACTATATGTGTGTACGTATATCCATACACACATATGTATGAATGTGTTGAATACGTGTTTGTATCTATGTATATGAATACCTAATACATATACATTAACAAAATAATTACATGAAAATAGGCATTTATATTACCATTCACTAAAAAGGCTCTTTTCATATTCATAATTTTAATTTTAATAATAAATTTAAATAATACTTTCACAGAATATGATTATATATTCAAATTGAATTGAATATAATATATACAAGTAAAAAAAAAAATTTTTTTTTCATTAAAAAATATGTGAATGTGGTCTTTATAAATAAAATTAACAGTCATTATTTTGTTATCTTAAATAAAATTGGAAGCAATAAATATTAATACAATATTTTTCTGCTTATTACTTTAGTATCATATTTTTCAAAATGCACAACTTTAACGGAATGCTGAAAAGAAGATAAATTAAAAGGTGTAATAAAGTACTGTTATAAAAATAGTATGAAAAATCATTACATAAACACATAAATAAAAAATGATCTTATGAAAACTAATAAGCATATAAATACAAATTTTTTGTTTCTAATATATTTAGTATACATTATTAAAAATCAGCAATTACTTTAAACCAATTAATGAATTATTAAAACTACTGCATACTGTTAACCATATAAAAACTTTATTTAAAAAAATTATACTATATTTTTACCTTGAAATAAAATTATATATATATATATATATATATATATATATATATATATATATATAATTAGCAAAATATTATACATAATATGAAATCAAGAAATCTGTATTTATGTCTGTATTTTTAAAAATTACTTCAAATTCAAATTAGTATAAAAAATAAGCGCATATGTTAAATATCAATCAAACTCACTTATGAATAAACAACACAGCATTCATTTATATGCATTTATTTTTCTGAACTAATTTGATATTGTAAAACATGTTGGATGTTAAAAAAATATCCTTAGTGTTAGTAATGTGTGAATAACATTTAAAACAATATCAACTAAATAAAATATATATATATATATATATATAAATACATATAAAATGACAAATTAATTAGATATGAAGTAAGTAAATGTGTAATCAAATTATTTCTCAAATGACTTAAAACTTATGCAGTGTTATTACACTGTAATCCATTAATGATGATATAATTGATGTGAATCCACTAAGATGCCAATTCTTCATCTATCATTCATAATCTGAGTCTACACGATCCTTCAATTGTTGCTGATTGATTTAATTCATTCCAGTAAGCATGAATTTTGTATATCATTAGATAATAGACCCCCACCATTTTGAATGCAATAATTCAAAATTTGTAATCCAATGGCAAGCATGTGCAGGAATAAAAACATATTTTTGAGTTTATTTTAATCATTTTTGGCCTATTACAATCACTGGTAGAATTAATTTTGAATTGCTTTTTTAAAAAAAATCTTTGAACAAACAAAAGCTCTGAAATTGAAAAAGAGATGGATATAAAATTATAATTTCATGTCAGATAAATAGATATTTGGAGTCTAGATGCGCGTCGACAGCTTAAGTCATTTATTAGCGCCTGACAATTTTATATCAGTTTGTTGACTTTAATATTATTTATGATGAGCGTTTATACTACATTTCCATCGCTTTTTCAATAACAGTGTAATAACACATTGAATTTTGCAGGAAACAAAAAGCATATGTGAAGCATTCCTTTAAAGTGCAGTCTTTTTAAAAACTTATGATTCCATGCTGTAATTGTAGACATTAATAATGTGTCCTTCAATTAAATATTGATACTGTCCTTAAAATATGTACAAACACAGTGGATGATAACAGTAGTAAATATTTAAGTTTATTCAAATGTGACTTATTCTACCTGGTTAATTATTTTAATTAAACCTTGCTAGTTAAATGTTAAACAAAACTGAAATGATCTTATATTATCATTATGAACAGTTATATGTGTACTTTGTTTGTTTCATGAAAATAATATAAATTACAATATTTCAGAATGAATGCATTAATTAAATTAATCTCCATTCAAAACTATTTCATATAGTTTAGGCAATTACTCGTATGAATATTTTATCAGTTGTGTGGAATTATATTAATTCCCAATTTTTCCAAATATTTAAACAAAATGATTTCTTAATAAACTTTTTTAATATACAGTTACACCACATTAATACTATTAAGTAAAAAAAACTATATTTAATAAAAAAAATAAGCATTCTGAAAAAATATAACTTCTTTCATGAAACTCATTTTGTGATACATTGGTGTCAAAATCAATGTTTAATTTTCAAAAAAATATGTATGTACATAAGCACACATAAAAGTGCTTATTTGAATAAACTCTTTTTCGAAAAAAAATAATCCAAATTTCATTTATCTTTAGGTGTATAAAAATGATGTCAAATTTGAATAACTAATCAAAATCCATGTGCATAATTAATAAACTCAACTAATGAACTGAAATTTTTATCTATGTTTAAATGTCAAAATATGTTTATAAAATGTTTAGACATCAATATATCACGGTATTGTGTAACATCCAAAAATATTATTATCAACTAACTCAAAAAAAGATATGTACAAATTCACACATACGCTCACATATAGACACATTAGAGTGCTTTTTTCACAAATATAAAAAATATTACACTTTGGCAGTAGTGGTCGTGATAGCAGTCGCACTCACCATCTCCGATGCGAGGCACATAGCAATATGCTCCACCTGAGCAACTTGCTTATTGCTTCGTTCTAATGTTCCCGTGCTGCTTGTTGAATGGGTGGCATGAGTTGTTACTGTAGTCGCACCTGTCATCGAACCAGCACGTGACACATGCCCTGTACGAACCGGGGTTGTTGGACAACCTTTGATTGAAGTATTTTTTCCATTTGTTTAACATGAATAATAATTTTATAAAATTGACAAGAATTTGAACATTAGTTCAACCGATCTATTCAAATATGGTAATCAAAATAACTGTACATGTATATCATACCTATATCTCCACTGCTGCTACTTTCTGTGAATGAAGGTGTACCTTCAGTCCATGTCGGTGTCGATCCTTCAACAGAATGAGGAGGTGTCCAAGCACCCCTTGTCCCTCCTCTACCAGAACTTCCTGATTCTACACTCAACGATGACTTATTTTCACATCGTGATTCTAATCTGATATCTGATATGCTGTCGAAACGATAAACACATATTAACCGAATGCAAACGCATACTTATCTCAAATTCTAACCTGACGGCTTCCTCTTTATATACACTGTTTTTAACAATCGTTGCACTGTGAGGTGACCGATGACGGCTAGTTCCTGAACTACCGGAACGACCCGAACTGCTTCCTGTTGAACGGACACTGCCCGACACACTATCATGTGTTCCAGGACCTGGTGTACGTGATTCCAACAGTAATAGTCGATCCGGTTGACGTAAAACATCTTCAAACGGGGGTGGGGGTGTCGAACATGACGGGGAAGGAGCTAAGCCTGTGCCATTATTATTTTATTGGTTATGGTTTGCCGGGGTCTAGCCGATATAATGATATCAAAAGCAGATGATTTTTATGTTATTAAAATTTAAAACGATAAATGATACAAATGTATACACCGGTAGACATAAAATACTTTTAAATTAATATAAATTTTTCATTACACTTCTTATAATTTACGAAAGCTTCGTAATTGATTTAAAACACACACATTTTATCAAATTATTACTGAATTACCATTAAAAGATTTATTTTATTCAATCAGTTATGAAATATTACTCCAATACAGAAGAAATTCGATTCAATTATCATAAGTTATTACTTAGCTTGTGATTTATATAGTTAAACTTTAAATATAATAAATGTATAGTACATAATAATTATTTTTTTAAATACTGTACTTAAAAATGTTTAAGAAAGCCAAAACAATTAAAAATATTAACAAAACTGAAAACTAAAAACATGCACTTGAGTCTTGAGAGCAACAAACCAAAGTAAGTAAAATAACTTAATTATCCTGAATTTTACCATATATACACACACACACACAAACATGTGCGTATATGCGCACACACACGCATACTCACGCACAATGTTTGTAGTACATTTATTTCAAAGTAATGTAAAATACAACAAAAATAATATTTAAGTGAAAATCATTTTTTATAAAACAAACTGAAACAATTAATTATTTTAAAACATAAATGTAATTATTTTAAAATTATTAACATATAATAACTGCTAGAGAATAAAAAAAAATAATAAGAATAAATTTTACTGCTATACACTTATGCTCAGTTTTATAAAATCTTTTATTTCTAATTATTTTAACCAAAAATATGAATATCTTTTTGATAATGTATTATCAGCTAAATATTTCATTACTGAAATGTTTATTTAAGATGTAAAAAAGAATTAAATAGACTTCATATTTCATTTGCATTAAATAAGTTTCATTAGATTAATCAATTTATTATAGTAGTGAAGATTTATTACTATTTTTATAATAATGCACAATAACTATAGTATAAAATATTTTAAGAAATATATAAAATAAATTAAATATATCAAGTCAAATATTTGGAATAATATATATTAGTTAATTGACAATTTATTAGCTATAATATTATAGATATCTAGTTACATTTATATATTTACCACAAATATACTTCTGTTAATAAACAATGATTCAGTACATTTTTTAAATATTAAACAAATTAATATAGTATTGGCTTGTTTATTTTTAGGGAAATATTAATTTATCTATTTTAAAAGTGAGAAATAAATTTTATAATTATATATTAAAATAAATGATTATTTTAAATTAAAACTGTGAATTATACCTGTCATATAATATGGGGTGAAATATTAATCAAACTTAGAAAATACACTTATAAATTCGATAAAAGTTATAAGAACATATATATAATATAATAGTAGATAATGTTAAATGAAAAAATGGTGTGGTTTAAACATAAATTAATTTGTGTTAAAAGCAAGATAGCATTTTAATATCATTTAAATACTTGTATAAAATATGAAACATTAGTTCTGAATGAGCAAAATTTTCCAAGTAACAAAAAATAAGCAACACTATTCACAATATCTCCAAACATACATAACAACTACATGATAAAGTTCAAATGAACAGTAAGAAAGCTTATAAGCATGAAATAACATTAACAAAAAGTACACAATGATGAAATAAATATTTTATAAGTCTTGTCACAAAACAAAATCAATTAAATAATATTGGTTTTAATTGATTTTTTCATTGAAATAGGACTTTCTGCTGAAGCTGTATACTGAAAAATAATGTCATTAAAATGAAACATATTTCTTAAACATAATCATTAAGATCACATGTTATGTTGGGATGATAACATTTTGATATGACATTCGTATTTTTATACTGATTTAAATTTTGTTGATCTTCAAAATGTTGAACAGGATTAGAGTCGTTCGGAGAACATTTTCTGATGTTTATTTTGTAGAATTCTTTTGTAGTTGCATCATCTTTGGAGTTAATACTTTCAAATTTTAAAATGTCTTTATATAAATTACTATCAGAGACTTTTCTTGAACTAATCTTAGATTTTTTTACCAGTAAACTGGGTGATTTTTTAAAGCTTTCTCTAACATTCAACTTTTCACTTTTTTGTGATATTTTCATTTCTTCTTGATTGCTTTTATCAAACATCATTTGTAGCTCTTTAACTCTGGTGCTACTTTCTATAATCTCACATGGGTTTTGTTTACTTGCAACCAATTTAAAATATGTATCTGATATTGGCTCTTTTGCTCTCTTATTCAAATGACTTATGCTTCTTTTCAAATTAACTGAACTATTTGCTTTACTCTGTTCTTGTAAATATTCTTTTTCTGTATTACAAAAAGATATTTTTTCCACTTGATCCTCTGTTACATTTTCTACATACTGGTTATGATTTTCATTAAACTTGTCCTTAGCATCACTATGAAATTTTGGAGATTTTGCTTTAGTTGATTTCTGATTAATTTTAGAAAATGATTTGTCCTTGATAAAATCAAAAACTCTATGATGAGCTTTAGAAAAACTCATAGTATGTCTCAAAACAGATAAATTATTGAAATCAAGTTTTTTTATCTGAAACACATCAGATGTAATATTTTCTTTAGGTGTTTTTTCCAAGGGTTCTGATGTAACTACAGTCTTATCATATGACTGATTTTTATTATATCTGCTACCCTGTACATCTGACAGAGGTATTAAATCAATATTTTTGAATTTATGTTCTATTTCTACTATGGGACTAGATTGTTTTCTTTTTTGTACATAATCATCGGGAAACTTTTTAACTATATGTTTTAAATGAGATTCATTAACATTAACAATTGTCGTTTCATTATAAAATCTATCTAATTTCACATTGGATTCATTTGTTATTTCTTGTGAACATACAATAACTGGAATATTATCATGCATGGATTTGAAGCTCTTATCATGCATAGAATTACAATCGTAATCAGAACGTAAACTGCCTGTATCATCAAACATGCTTCGTGCAAGGATAGAATCTGCGGGATTATCACAACAATCAAAAATGATATCCGCACCTTTTCCGCCACCAGAATCTTTCATCGATGATGAACCTCCACCTCTTTTCACTTTAGGTGATCCTCGTGGTGGAACAGGAGGAGGGATTTTACTTTTAATGGAAGAACCTGTCTCAGCAGGAGGAGATGTAGTCGTTTTATGAAGACCTTTCAAAACAACAGGATACAAAGGAACATTGCTTGTTGGAGGGGATGTTAAGGGTATATTTGATTGGGCTGCTGCAGGGGTGAATGTTGAAACTGGCTGAGAAGCACCGGCACCCTGTTGTTCAGTTGGACTTCCTGTGGTGTTGAGGTTATTATCGAATTTATGATCAGATGGATTTATCACAACGTAGAGCAACAATTATCATTGAGAATAATTCAAACGGGAAATTGATTTTTTTCATGTAGTCAATTCATATATATAAAAAACAATATATTGAAAGCAATGTTTTCAAATCAAAGTCGTATGTGGATGTCATGAAAATTAATAAATGATAATTACATGAAACAGATTGATACAATGATATATGTAAAAAGGTATTATGAGAATTTAAAATAATTATTAGAGTGAAAGGCCGATCCAAAGCCATACGTAAGCAGCATGAAAGAGAAAAGAAGCACATGAGAGTCTATGTACTGAAACTGTACGACCGGTTCATTAATATCAAGATTACAAAATTGTGTGCAGGTGTCATTCTAATAAAAACAAATAAAATACAATTTTGCTGTCTTGATAATAAAAATAAATATGACCTTTTTTTATTTTTGATGCCTATGATTAAATATATATTTATATATATATATATACGCATGATCTATTAAGCACTCACCCAATTTACTTCCATTTGCTTGATGTGTAGAACAGGATGCCTGACCTGAACATGAAATAAAAAAACAACCATCACCAATGAACATTTAGGAATGAAGTTATTAAGTGTTAAATATTTAGCAATAACGATATGAATTACTTAATTAATAATATATTAGCAAGAAAATAAAAATTTTGTAATACTAGATAACACAAATATGATATTAACATTGATATTATACAAAAATACTTACTAGAATATATAATTTACAAATCAATTTTATAAATGTAAAAAAATACAATTACTACAATTAAAACCAAGTTATTAAAAAGAAACGTAAGTAATGACGTCATTAACATTTTTTTTTAATTTAAAAATGGATTCTTTCATGAATGTAATTTACTATATGCAAACATTTCTTATGAAAGTGGAGTATATTTTCTAATATCATTAATTTTACTTATAAAAAAATAAAACACTTGAAAATTAAAGTCAAAACCGATTTAAATATAAAAAAAGGAAATTATAGACACACTGCAAATAATTAGACAATCTTACAAATTTAAAATGAAGACATAAAAAGACACTACACAAAAGCAACAACTCTTAAACAACAGCTTTTAAACTTTTAAAAAGTTACTTTCTTTTTTATTTTAGGTAATAAAAGCTATATGAAAATATATTGTAGAATTAAAAAAAATTTCTTCACTTACAGTTATCATAATCAGCCTCTTGTCTAAGTGGTCTGGATAATGATTTGCGTTTCGAAGGTGAATGTTTCAGTGCTGAAATTCAGAATAAAAGACTACAATAACTGTATAATGCGAATAAAACTTTTTTGATATAACAGATATATTTCTTATTACTGTATGCAACAAAACTAAATATTATTTATAACCAAATTAAAATGTGATTTAAGAAAGTATACATACTAAACAGAGAATTATAAATTTTGAAGACATGTAAGATAAAACAAATATGATATGCAATTTTATAGACTTCTCTAAAGTAATAATGTTCTATAAAGTTAAATTACTTTGGCATGAGTGAAATATACAAACTTATCAAGTCATAAACATTATGTATATATATATATATATATATATATATATATATATATATCTATTTTCAATGTCAATATTAAAAATAATATTTTTTGTTATATAACATTAAAAAATTCATTTACATTCTAACTCAAATATTAATGTAAAACAGCAAACAATACATTACCTTCATTGCTTTATTTTTTTTTAGGATATAACAATATAAAATATAAACAACAGCTCAATCCATTAAAATCTTATGCAACAATCAAAAATGAGACTTTTAATTGCCATAAACAGTACAGAAAAATGCTATTCAATCTCTACAAATTGTGAAAGTATAAAAAAATAATTATAAAACGTGAATAAGAACATTGAAACTTTGTTATATGTTATAGAATTATACTTTCAATAACAGAAAACACCCACCAAAATTCCACATCTATTAGAATAAAACAGTTATACTAAATACACATAACAACTCTATGCCATTTTAGAACATAATTCTCAAAACACCAAATTGTATTAAAAAGAAAAACAAACATGTGGAACATTTTTATTGTTTATATTCTACCATATTTTAAGATTTTAATAGACTATATTGTTTTAAATATTTTACAAAAAGTAATAATGTTCAATATTCATTCTACCTATATTAAATACAATAAGTTTTTTAAATTAATATTTGTGTTTTTTCTTTGCATAATATTAAATACAAACCAATCTACAATATTTTCATGTCCCACACTGCTTTGATTAAATTATAATACAAATATTAGACAATACTTAATATCATTATTAACATGCAATGAACCTGATAAACGAATTAAATGGGGTATATTGTATTTTAAAGTAAAATATAGAAGAAAAATATAAAACAATATTATTGGTAAAGTAAGAAACAAAAGAATGCTTTGGTGTATAATTTAAGTGTATTAAAAGTGTATTAAAGACACTAAGTGTTATACAAGCATTTAAAAAAATATATAAAATTAAAAAAAAACAACTTCCATAAACATAAGCGCACATAACAAGAAAATACACATACAATTTTTAAAAGGCAGATTAGTTTAAAATACAAACACATGGTTATCCTAACTGAAGTGTTGATAGATTACCTATGTAGCTGGTAACGAGGGTGCGGAACTTTCGATGGTTACCCTTTATTTCGGGCAGGTCCACTACAGGAGGCCAGGCATTTTCAACACACAGATACATAATGTTACACGACAAATAAACACCGTGAAGACATATTAAAGGGAAATAGGGTCTAACGTTCTCTATGAATTTTTAAACTTTTTTATTATTATAAAATTTATATATGAAAAAATAATCATTTTTTATTTATTATTTCAAATAACATTAATTGAACAATGACTTAAAATGAATATATATATATATATATATATATATATATATATATATATACATATACACACACAGTTAAAAATTACATAAAATGTTTAAAAATTCATGTTTTTATTTTGTTTATCCAACTTACTAAGAGAGATTGCAATAGCAATGATAATAAGCAACCTAGATAAAATAAAGAAAAGATTATATCAAAAATACTTCAAAAGAATATGTATATTTTATTGTGACAACTAAAATAAACTCTGTCATGAACAATAAAAAAAAATACTATTTTTATAGGTAGGAAGGTCAATTAAAAGGAATATAATTTAAGTGTTAATCTACAATCAAAAACAAAAATCAAATATTAATTTCAGAATCAGACATATTTAAAATAGGTTTGGTATTAGTGAAAAATATATTTTTTGTTGCACATTGTATATAAATGCGTACTTAAATCTAAACGAATTTTAAAAATGTCAAGTGTTAAAATTAATAATAAATATATTCTCATTAGTACTAAAATTTCTCTTTTTGAACAAAATAAAAATATTAATTTCATTTATTGAAAAACCAAATAGAATCAAAGAATAACAGTATTTTTGTAAAAAATTATATTATTCACCTTAATTAAAATAAATGTTTCAGTATCAAAAGTTCATAAAAGTTTTATTACAATTTTTGTTTATAAAGAAAATAAAAATAACTACTTATTAAATGTTGAATATAGCATTTATACAAAAAGATGAACATATAATTTCTCAAATGTAGCTATTTTTAGAAGTTGATAATTTTACTGGAAGCTAATTATACACTAAAAGAGGTTTAAATTAATAAAACATAAGAAACAAAAGTATACAAAGATAAAAAAGAAAAATGAAATTAAAGCCATGGAAAAATATTTTCATATTACTGACCCCCAGTCCATAAACAGTTAGTTAAACGGTGGAACATGTAAACACCTACTAAACATGAATATTTAGACACAAGAAAACAGTCAACAGAAAACATAAAACGTAAACATTATTTGATCCAAATAATAGATTTAGTCAAGTCAAATAAATTAAATATTTAAAAAGAAAAACATATACTCCTTCCTTAAACTTTATGTTAATCATTCTATTGTCAAATTTGAGTAAGATTCCATTATACTGCAATAAAGTCTCTTTATGAAAAACTGATATATTGTAACAAAAACTTACGTGACGGAATTTTCTTAAAAACGGTCTTAGCCATGAAATCTTGAAATCTTTGGGCATAAAAACTTGGTCGGTGGACAGAGACAGTATCCTGAAAGAAAGTTTACAATTTATACAACAAATAATATCTTTATTTCAACTTATTGTAAATTTTAGCATATTTAGCTACTATCAGTAAAATTTTTTTTCTTTCGGAAAATACTTACACCATCATGTATCATTGATTTCCATGTATGTTCCAATTTTTTCTTTAAGCGATAACTTTGAAGAATGTCAATTATACCGATAAATAAAAGTAATCTTTCCCCACGAGCACTCCTTGCTGGTATACCCCCAGATCTAAAATATTTTAATTTCTAATAAAAATATCTTCAAAATTTAAGAAACTTATAATAATAATTTACTTACGGAACATCTTCTTCTTCATCTATTGGTTCGCTTTCTGCTTGAATACTTTCCATAGCTGTTGAATGTGCTACAAGTCTTTGTCTGTTAATCGATCTACTCCTATTTAATACTGTAGATCCAGAAGTTGTTTCTCTTACTGCTGCACCTGCACCAATTTCTCGTTCCCTTTAAGATAAAAAGAAATTATAAAAAAAAAATAAAACCAATTGTTATCAAAATAATTTTTTACCTTTCTCTCTGTTGAAACATATTAGCCATTGCTGCTATTCTTTCATCACGCTCCCTTTCTCTCACTTTTTCAAGCAAACTATTCGCAGCTATCCGGTCATCTTTTTCAATTGTTTTTTCTGTATTAATAAAGGACAATGAAGGTGGTGCTTCTCCATCTGACATTGGCAAAGGAGTATCTGGCAGAGACCCTAATTCTGTTGTAAGATTTTGCTGCGAACGCCGTTCCTATAAGTTATAACTTTGTAATAACTGTATACAAATAAATAAATATAAAAAACTTTCTAGTAAATAACTTACCAATTTATCTTTTTGAGCTTGATCTAGATTATGAATTGCAACGAGTAAACTGTAGTCCATAATTTTAAAACTTTCTAATACACGACAGTCACGTTGAATTGTTTTAACTAAAGCATTATAAGTATCTGCCTCTAAGAACAAACCTTCGGAATGATGATCCATAAAATCTAAGTCTTTGAAAGTGGGTGATGATTTGTTCCTTTCTGACTTAGAAGCCTTCACAAAAATATTATTATTAAATGATTAACATTAGAAGTATAAAAATAAACTTAAAAATACACACTTATGAAAAAATAAAATGTGGCATTCGAAGTTTATTAACAAAACAAATTAGAAAAAAATTTTTTTTTATGTAATATTAAAAAACAATGTTTATATAAAAATGTATTTATATAATAATAATGCTAATTAATACTAGTTGTAAACATGGCAATAAACAGATTTCAAATGCAAATATATGAAACTTTAAAACAATTTTTACAAAAATCACCTTTCTCTTATATGTACTTCCTTTTAAATCATATTTCTGATGAAGGCGTATTGAACTTGGTAATAAGTTATTCATAGCAACCAAACGAACATTTTTACTATTACACTGATAACAATATAATCCAAAAAACTTTGGCAGTAGTGTACGTGGATTTTGATTTAAATTCATGTAATATCTAAAATAATACCAAATCATTTAAAGTACTGACATCAACAACTATTAAATATTTTATTATTTAAAAAATTACCCTGGTAATAATTTTTGTAAAAACTCTCCTTCTTTATGTTGTACTGTTTTAATAATAAATTCATCATCATCTGTTAAATAAAATATGGATCCACTGGCACCAGGATTAGACAATTCTCGCAGAGATGCTGAGCACATTGACATCTATTTATCATAAAAAGTAGTCATTCGGTAAAATGTAACATTCACATTAGTGTTTATTTTAAAAATAATTACATAGGTTGAAATTAATATAACATAAAATTACTTACTAAGAAATCATCTGGTTGGATTCCAAAGAGATCTCTAAAATATCGAAATGCAATTGGTGCATATGTTTTGAATCTAAATTCACTATAATGATGAGCAGGTGTGTGATTTGATCCTTCACTGGGAAAATTTGTTGTTTCAACAGTCATAAAATCTTGCATTAACAAATCACGTTCAGGTTTTGAAGCTAGACCACCAACAGCATGCTGAATACCTTAAATTCAAATAAAAAGTTCATAAACATCTACAAATTATCAAGTAATGAATAAAAAAATAAAATACACAAAAATCTCTGAATGAAATTACTTTAATCACTGTAATATTTATTTCAAAATTAATAAAATATTACAAAACTGAATGAAGTAAAAAAGAAAAAAGCTTTATACCAAATTGAAACACATTTATATCAAACTTGATTACAAAATGATGTACCATTTTTAATTATATAAAAAACAATTAAGTATTTAAGATTCTGAAGATCTATTTATAAAAAAAATATTTTAACACTGTTCTACCAAACTGGCTCTATTGATAAATATATTAATCATATGTATATTGATTTTCTAATTCCTATATTTTTCTTACATAACCAATATAATGTAGGTACTCTCTTGAGATATAGATAATTGATTGAATCGAGAGAATATATAAAATTAATTTAATGTTACCATATTCTACAAACATGAACACATAATATACATCAAGAACTAGAATTGAATTAAAATTTAGATACATAAAACATAATACTATAATTTAAACAACAGAAATATTATTCAACAAATATTTTAATAAGTATAGTAATGAAGTTAATTTATGTTATAGATGTTTTAAAAAATATCAAGCAGTGAAAGCATACATAATCATAATATAAAATGTATAAATAAAATAACAAATTATATGAAATAATATATTTTTAAAGAATATCTTTACATTAAATTACATTTAAATAACTATTTGGACTATATGAAATTCTCAGAAAAAATATACTAAACAATTATTTTTAAACCTGAAATGTAAAATTCTGCAAATAATGTGACACATCAGTCTCTATAAATAAAGTATAATGATGTATGAATGAAAATAATACATGTACTTAATTAAAAACTATCAGCATATATTTTTAATTTAGGATTTTTTAAATATCTTTTTTTCATTGTAGATAAATTATTTAGGATTTTAAAGTTTAAAAAAAGAGAAAAAGGAATGCATGCTAATAATAATTTTTGAAAAGAAACACATACTAATTTTCATTTTTACAGCAATTAAAAACATATTTACCAAGTTGAATTGATCCCATAATCTGCGTGGTCTGGATTTTTTTGTACGTGATCTCACCACCAACACCGACTCTTCGATGACCAATCTTGCGTTCTTTATCTGTACGACCAGGAGTTCGACCTGCCATGGCTCCCACGCTCTGAGGTCCACTTGTGATCGACACCTAGGTACATTTCATCATAAATATTTTGTATATATTTTTATACACAAATCAAATAAATCCAAAAATATTTTTTTTACAAAACTAACATTTTTGCTTACATTAAAAATATATTTAAAGAAAAGACGATTCTATATCAATATTTACACATATTTAAAAATTTCAAAAGTTGATTACTGAGATACTTACATCACCTGCAGTTTTATCCATATTTGCTTGATCTTTGTCTAAAACAAATACATGAGATTAATTTCCTTTTAATATTCTAGTTACATATAAGAAAATGCACTTTGAAAAATATGACATATGTGTTAATTATTCATAATTGTTATTCAAACAGAGACTACATTAGTTACTTATTTCTGATGTCATTAATATTCTACATATTTCTTTCTGTGGTTAAAAATACTTATACTAACTGATGATAAAAATTTACATAGTAAATATTTAATTCATGATAACAATAATAATTCTTTACTATTCTACTTTTTTCTATAAAAACTTGTTTTTTTTCATAAGCTAATATTTGAGATATACAAGCAAAGTAAATTATTTATTTGATTATAAAAAAATCAACACATCTATTTATTAAAATACTTTTTTTATAGATATTTTATATATCTATTATTATATAAGATGACCTATACATAGACCAATAAATACATTATTATCTATGAAGTATTATTGCTCAATTAGTTTTCATTAGTTTTATCATTTATTTTTAATTTCACAAAACTGTTTAATATCGAAATATATTTAAAGAAAAAAAATAAGAATTTAAACATTTGTACTTTCACCTTTATAAGTACATTATGTGTTCCTTTTCATTTTGTATAAAAATATTTACATTAGAATTGGTAAAAAATATAGATATGATGTAAAAGCTACCATTATTTTTATAAATAAATTAAATATAAATTTAAAGTTTAATATATTTTTAATTAAAACTGTATTTTAGATTTTTGTTCATCAAATGATTATCAGATAATGAATCTACTAAACAAAGGAAATTATAAAATATAATTAATATATTTTAATGTAACTATTTAAATATTGTTTTTTCATAGGCAGGCTATATAAAACATTCAAGCAGAATTTAAAAAAAATGTTACTTAATATGACCCAGAAAATAGTGCTAAATACCAAACCAATGAACTGTCAACTAATGTCAAATTGAAAAAGGGCAGAAACTGAATAATGAATGATGAACAAGATATTAATATACCTTCATTTTCTACGTCTGTCTCTTTATTGGCAATAGTAACACGATTGCTTTTCGTGGAAAAAGAACTTTCCGCAACATCCACCGTCCCCACAAAATCACCCGAAGCCATGTTGAAGAAATTGTCCAACACACCCTCAGTTTAGCGAAAACATTTTATCAACTGCATTACACTGTGTCACACTTTCATTGTAAACTGATGAATAATCGGCAGTTTTTGCAAAACAAATACTACATTTTTTCTTTAAATTATGAAGGAAGGCATACATGATTGATCCATGTCAAATGAAATTTCCTGGTTCGTACTCATAGGGAATTATAATTTGTAACAAGTTGTCACTCATTAGTCATATAGTTTGAAACCTATCCCCTCCCTTTCCGTATATATATATATATATATATATATATATATATATATATATATATATATATATATATATATATATATATATATATATATATATATATATATATCCTGTTTTAGAGATAAAAATGGTAAAAAGATATTTCATATCATTCCAATTTTTATATTATTAAAAAGCATAAATCAATTCAAATAATTATTTTATAACTTGAGTTTATTTAATAATCGTCGTTTATTATAGTAATCGTACTTTATTTTGTTAAGATTTAAAAAACAAAAAATACACTGTCTTTCTTTATAATTATACAAAAAAGGCAACATTAATTTAAAACTAACAGCAATAAAATATGATTTACTACTGCTGTTGTATGTGTATTGATTTTAATACATACAACACATCATAAGCTTTATTTTTTTTGGTATTTGAGTGTTTCCTTTTTAAATAATAAAACAGACCGGATTAAAGTATCGTTTGCGTTCAATTTTTTATTTTATTTAACTAACAGTTATGCTATTCTTATCAAGTAGAACTGTTGGTACATAAGCTTTTAAAACGTTTTTATGTCAATGTTTTATTATTCTGGAATTTAAATTATTTAAAGATAACTGACAATATACCTTTATAAAAACGTGTTTAAAAATCTATAAATCTAATTGTAATATTTTATGCTTCAATGTTTTCATAATTAATTTAAAAAAAATATTTTAGTAAATATTTACTTGATAAACATATTTGAACAACTAACAATTTTTATGTTAAATATATGCAATAAAAAATAAATAAGAAAATAAAAAGTATTTATTTGACATAAGAATATATATTACAATAAAAAAAAAGAATGATCATTTATTACATAAAATTATTTATTCATTTCTTCTGAGAAGATAATTGAAATGTATGCTTTTATATACATCAATTATAAGAGTAGTTTAATAAATGTATAAATTTGATAATATGTAAACATTAAGTACTATGTTTTAATATTATTATTATAATTATATTATTTATTATTTCTATGTCCAGTTTCAGTCAATAAACTTTCTAATACAATTTGAATATGACTATCAATGTATGGTTGAACTGCCCAACAAGTTGCATTGAATAATAATTCTTCTTTACTTTTACTATGAGCAATATTTTCTGATACAACTCTGAAAAAAATAACATATAAATAAAATTCAAGTTTTTATACATGAAAATAAATACCTTTTAACTTTTATTTCAATGTTGTATCCATTACTAATTATTTCTAAACTTTCTTCAACTTTTTTAATTGGCCATGTAATAAATGGGGGTTCTGTATTATTATGTAATTGTGTTACTGCTACTGTTCGAGTATAAATATCTGATAATGCTGAACTAATAATATCTAAAGAGTTAACAATTTGTGTTAAATTATCACAATACTTTTCCAAATCTGATAAATGTGTGTAATATTTTAAATTTTCCACTTTTAGTCTATAAACAAAAACAAACACACATACACACACACATATATATATATATATATATATATATATATATATATATATACACATATGTATATATAACTATTACATTACCTTACTATTTCTTTAATGATAGCAGCACCATTAATATGTAAATTATTCCATTGTTGTATATAATTATATGTTTCTGCAGCTAAGTCACGAATAATTCGTGGAAGACCAGTTAAATTTCTTTGGTTTATTGTAAGAACAGGGCTTTCTGATACTATAATATAAACATTTCTATATGATAACATACATATAATATAAATTAAAATATAATTTCAAAACTAATTAAACATTTATTTCAAAAAAGAAAATGAAAACATTAAAGAATGATAACATGTGAAATTAAAATTTTGAGTTAAAATGTATAAAATGCTTGATAAAAAAAATATCAATAAAACAAATTTTTGTATAAACGTACATTTGACAGCTACGAATCGATCATCATTTTTGTCTTTTTGTTTTTTTGGTGTTACGTACTGAGACATATTACAAAATTTTAATTATACCTTCAAAATTATTGCATTAATTTGTCCATCATGCATAATCTTAACCTAGAATAATCGTACATTGTACATAACCTAATCATGAAATGTTGTAAAAATTTCTTAAAGTATTTAAAAATATAAGCATAATTTAAGGAAAATGCAATTGTCAACAATGCAATTCTTAAAATTATTCAACTTTCAATTAAAGAAAGCCTATTCATCCATTTTTTATCCTAGTACTTCGAATTTTATACAATTTTGTAACCAACATACAGGTATCTCAGATATTGCTACTTTTTTTTATTAAATTTGAAAATCTTTTAAAAATATCTATAAATTTCGATAGATACGACAAAAATGTGCCCTACATTTACGGATTTAATATCACAACGTCGATTGGAATCAAAACGGAGTGTTGTTGTTCAAGTCCATTCAGCTCAGTCCTATGCTGAATTATATAAATATTGTTCCCAGTTCGGTATAATAAAAAGTATACATCATTACAGTTTAGGTGTAGAACCTTTGGTATGTAATAATCATTATCTTTTTTTTTAAAAAAAAAGCAGAGTTTATAATATACAATCTTTTCTAGCATTTTCTCATTGTAGAATTTAATTCACAATCAGAAGTTACAAAGGTTTTTTCTCATAGTTGTCACATATATGATAATGAACTAATATCACTTCCTGTCATTTCACCTTTTTTATGGTTTCGTGCAAATCAAAAACATAGTATGAAAAAAAAGAAAGTAGAAACACCGAACTTAGAATTAAGCGCTGAAAATGGAATTAAAATTGTATCGCAAGACAAAATAGTGCAGTTATTGAAACGGTCTCAACATATTTCAGATCAAATGACTACTTTGTTAGATCATACTAGTTTAGGTGAAACTGGAACACGTTTAAGGTTTTTGACTTGTAGGCAAATAGAATTAGCTCTTAGTGGTATGTTTCCTAATGTGACTGTGTTGCCCTTTGGTTCTTCTGTTAATAGTTTTGGGAAAGAAGGATGTGATTTAGATATTGTAATGCATTTTGATCCAAATTTGGCTCAGGTAGTTTATTATATATTATTTATTAAATATAAGTTTAACCAAATGAAGATTTTAGAATGAAACAAAACATCGTTTAGCTTTTCACAATAAAACTGCTTTGTTAAATGGAAGAACACAAACATTAAGACATATGGAATGTATAGCTGATGTACTTCAGCTTTTTTTTCCTGGTTGTGTAAATGTAAGAAGGATTTTACAAGCTCGTGTACCAATAATTAAGTTTACTCAAGAATATACAGGATTAGAATGTGATTTGAGTATGATAAATATGTATGTTTTATTTACACACGCATATGTATATATATATATATAAAAGTAAAATAAACATGTTTAAGATGTCATTGAACTAATTAAAATTTTCATAGGTCTGGAGTCTATATGTCAGATTTATTATATACATTGAACTCCATAGATAAAAGAATTTCTCCATTGGTTTTTACAGTGAAATATTGGGCAAAAAGCATTAATTTAACTGCAGTTTCACCAGGCCGTTGGATCACAAATTTTAGTTTAACTTTATTGATTTTAAATTTTCTACAACATTTAAAAATTCTGCCTAGTATCAAATTAATGATGAAATTAGCAGGTATACATGTTTTTATAAAAACCTTTATTACCAATTGTACATCTTCTTTATATTTTTTTAGATCCAAAAGACAAAGCTATAACAGAAGATGGACTCAATTGTACATTTCTTCATGATCTATCAAAACTTCCTAAAATTCAAAATCCAAATAATGATTCACTTGAATCTCTTTTACTTCAATTTTTTGAATATTATTCTTCTTTTGATTTCGCTACTAGAGCAATATCATTGAATGAGGGAAAAGATATTTCAAAACCTGATCAAAGTCCTTTATATATTGTTAATCCTTTAGAACAGCACTTGAATGTTAGCAAAAATGTCAGTCACGAAGAACTGGAGCGTTTGAGGATACAGTTGCGTAATGCAGCGTGGATGTTAGAATGTAATGAAATTAGTAAAAATAATTCAGGAAATAATTGGGGGTTATTATCAATTTGTAATTTTAATAAACATTCTATGTCATCAAGAGGTTTTGAACAAAATCGACTAATACAAGTGAAAAAACTTTTTGATAACAGTGAGAAGATTAACAATGATATAAAAAGCATACATACTGATTCAGATATCAAAAATGAATCTTTAAGAAAGAAAATAACACTTATAAAATTGGAAACTGCAAAGAATATAAAAAATATAGAGAAACAGGTTAAACAAAGTAAAACTGTAGAACGACGAAGATAATATTGTATGTATATTATTTAATTTTGTATTGTATGAAACAATAAAACGTTTTTATTCTGTAATTGTGTATATTGGAGTATGTTGTTTCGATATTTATTTCATAATATAAAATGTTAACAAAATTATTATTAATTTATACAATCATGTAAAGTAATGAATATTAAGTAGACTAAGTTATTCAACAAGAAAAAATGTTTTGTTTTCACAATAAAACTTATGAAAAAAAATATATATATTAATTGGTATTTACATTTTTGTTTTATATAAAGAGTAATATACAGCTGAGTTAGCTGTAGAAATCACCTGTAATTAATAAAGTATATTTTTTTAACCAGTAAATATTTGCATAAAGAAATTATTTTTACTAAGAAATGCAAAATGTCAGTTTTAAATACATATAACAATATATGTATGAATTTTTTAACACTGTTCTAATTTCTCAGTACACAATGTATTTCATTATAGTTTCTATATTTCAACTTAATATAAAAACATATAAATTATTTAATTTAAATAAACAAAACCACAAATCAAGAATTATACTAGTGACTTTCGCCTTTTTTTCCAGCAACACGTTTAAAATAGCCCATATTCGTAGTTGTAATAGGCGATCCTATAAATTGAACGTGATCAATTCGTGTGACTTCTGAACCCGATTGATTATCTTTGATGAACAATTGAATATTTAACACATTTTGAAATTTAACATAACGTAAGTTGACTGGATTTCCTTGCTCCAAATCTTCTTTTGTTAATCTGTATATTTTTTATAAAAAAATAGAATTTATTTAGAACTAATTTATTTTTTTAGTGTTCATAAAAATATCTATAAATGGTACATACTCAATGTCTTGAACAGAAGTATATGAATTAGCAAGATCAAAATCCAAAGTTCGAGGCT
Organism: Acanthacorydalis orientalis; assembly: GCA_034766995.1. Classification (NCBI taxonomy): domain Eukaryota; kingdom Metazoa; phylum Arthropoda; class Insecta; order Megaloptera; family Corydalidae; genus Acanthacorydalis; species Acanthacorydalis orientalis. The sequence continues at coordinate 46,872,362 of CM068317.1, forward strand.
GATTGATAAACAACTTCACATTCTTTGGCCCATTACCAACAGGACCTTTTATTCGAACACTATGAATTTTCACAGCTTGATTAAATGTCACAGAGAAAATTAGCTACAAAAAATATTAAATGAAAATCAATTATTAAATCATTTAAAAATAATTTACCTGTTCATCACAATCAGATTCCAGATATTTATTATTTCCTGATGATAAACACCCGTCAAACTGATGATCATCACTCTCGTTTAAACATTCACACTGTGTCTTATTAATGAACACACTCAAATCCATCTATAAAAAAAGATTAATGAAATTGTGATAAAAGTAATAAATTCAGATAAATTACATGTCCAGCAACTGCTGAGTCACCATCTTCTCCATCATCAGAACCATAAAGTTGTCTAATTTTATTTTCCAAACCTACTGCATCAGCTCCTTGAATACGATCGACTTTAGTCTACAATGGAATGATAAAATATGGTACATTTTTATTAACATGACACGCTTTGAGTAAATTCTACTTGTAATATTATGAAGGTAACTCTGATGTTTTAATAAAAAGTTAAACATATACATACTTTATTGCGATAAAATATAAATGTTGGCATAGAAGAAACACCTTGTGCTGAAGCTGTTTCCTGACATCTATCTACATCAACTTTCAAAAATATGGCTCGTGGATACTTGGTTGCGAATTGCTCAAAATGGGGGGCTATTCGTTGACACGGCCCACACCTGTAAATTTTTTTATACTCATTTATATATATATATATGTATGTGTGAAAAACGAGGTTAAATATACCAGGTAGCAGTAAAATCAACTACAACGAGTTTAGTTCCTGCTGCAGCAATTTCTGCTTGAAAATGTGATTCATCATTAATTGTACGAACAACACCCATTTTAAATGTAATTATTTAATAAAAATTTGACACTTTGTTAGCACAACTCAGCAGATATACTTTTTCGAAGATAATTATCTGCAATGTTACCAAACATATAAATAAATATACAGTCTTTATCTATACACAAAAAATTCAAAAAAATCTCGACTAAATATTGATACCTACTTTATTACAACTTAAAAAAAATGTTATAAAGTGCATAATGTAAGATTTGTAATGTTCTATTCAACAATGTCAATTTTTAAATAAATTTTTAAAAACGAGTATTACATATACATTTTATACTATTGTAAATAAAGGTTTATATATAAATGAAGCACCAATTGTTACTTAAGAAATTATATTTTATTTCAATTAAATTTCTCGAAATACATATAAATAAAGATATTTAATATGTTATTAACTACTTTTTATTTTTCTTTGATTTATCGTTTGGATTTGCTAAAGTTCCACCTAGGGCAAGTAGTTTTTCTTTCAATCCAAGTAAAACATTCACTTCTGGTTCCCAAACATTCTTTTCAACTCCACTGGACTTTAGTTTTCGTACTTTTTCACCCTAAAATATAAATGTATGTTTTAATGTATACAATCCTACATAAACGTTTTTTATTTAAACTTTATTTAATCAATACCTGTATAGAAATTTCTTTTTCAACTTCAACAATTTTATTTTGATTTTCGATGCTATTTTGACAATTTTCATTAGAATTTTGGGCTGTACTTTTAACTTTAGATTCTTCTTTTAATGTTGCAAGATATTTTTTTAAATGTAATAAAGTATCAACTTCAGGTTGCCATACTATTTTTTCAGCACCACTCGTTTTCAATTTTCGAACTTTGTCAGCCTGTATGTATTAAACAATACGTTAATTGATAATGGATATTTGAATTGAATATCATTTATTTTAAATTAATTATAAACAATCATTCACATTACTTTGTTTCATATATGTTTTAACTTGCCTGGTCAGCTACTGCCTTTTCTAAATCTAACAAATTGTTTCCAATAAGATTTAACATCTCAGGTGACTTATTTTTATGATTTGCAGTGTTATCCTGTTGACCACCATACTTAACTTTAAGGTCTTCAATTTTTATGAGATCAATTTTTGTAAATAATGGTGAAGGCTTTCCAATTTGATGACCAGCAGGCAGTAAAACACGAATCCTCATATTTCTACCATTAAAAAACATATCAAAACTATATATAATAAAATATATAAATATATACTTACGATGGTATTAAAATATCAGAGCTTTCAATAATATTGACTTGCTTTTTAAGTATACGACTTGTTTCTGGCATATATGGATGTATCAAAATAGCTAATGTACATGCTAAATTAGAACTGATACCTATGACTGTACCTGCTCTTTCTCTAAAAAAATCCAATATTTATATATATATATATATATATATATGTATGTATGCACTGGCCCATGTGGTATTATTTTACCTTTCAAGTTCTGTTCCTTTTAAGAGTAACCATGGCTGATTTGCTTGCATATACTGATTTCCGTGTCTTGAAATGGATAAAATATGTCTAATACCATCACGAAGACGACCTTTCTCTAATGCATTTGAATAGCTTATCATTTCACGATTACATAATGCCAGTAAAGTATAATCTTCATTGGTCAACTTCATTTCAGGAATTTTTGAATTGAAATTTTTCTCAACAAAAACCAAAGCTCTAATGAAAAAAAAAAATAGATAAAATAAAGGCTATATAAAATTCAGGAATGTTTTATTTGGATGTGTTATTTTCAAGAATTTCTATTTCAAAACTAATGAAAATAAAAAAAAGAATTACTCTTATCACCTATTCACAAAATTTCCAAGATTGTTTAACAGTTCTGAATTATTTTTTGTGGCTAAATCACTCCAGCTAAATGACGAATCCTGCGTTTCAGGACGAACATAAAGTAAATAAAATCTCCATACATCAGCCGGTATTCCAGTATCTTGTGCATCATTACCAAAAATTCCAATTCCACGCGATTTAGAAAACTTTCCATCTTCATAATTTAAATATTCTAAAAATAATAAATGATTTATTATATATATACTTTTACAAATAAATACATATGACATACCGGTCGCCATAATATTTGTAACTGTTGTATATCCTTGTTTAGATGCTAGTAATGTAGCTGGAAACATTACTGAATGAAATGGTACATTATCTTTTGCCATAAATTGAAATAGTTCAACTTTAGCACTGGGAGCAGAAACAGGCTCTGGACGCCACCATTTCAACCAATCTTTGGGGGCATATTTCTTTGTAATAGACATATATCCAATTGGAGCATCAAACCACACATAAAATACCTTTATAAACAATTTAATATATAAGTTTTGCTTAGTTTTTAATATTTAAATTAAAGAATAGATTGACTACAGTTACTACTTGATTTTATTTAATTTAGTATTTTAATTATATTTAAGTTTTTAATATTTAATTTTAACCATTTACTACATTTTAATTATACAAAAGAAATTGAATGAATACTTACTTTACTTTTATACTGATCTAAAGGTACAGGTATACCCCATTTTAAGTCGCGTGTAATACATCTAGGTTTCAGACCTTCTCTTAACCAGGTATTTCCTATCATTCGAGCATTATTTGACCATGCTGCAGATGAATGTTGCATCCATAATTTCAATACAGGTTCAATCTATAGAAAAAAAATTTTTATATGAAAATGACGACAAATTGTTAATGTAACAATATTAATATTTTAACAGTAAAAATACTAAATTCATTTATTACCTTAGGAAGATCTAAGAAAAACTGTTCTGAAGATTGTATTTTTGGAGTAGATGAACATAATTTACAACGAGGGTTTTTCAGTTCTGTTGAATTGACAAGTTTTCCACAACCATCACATTGGTCACCTCTGGCATCTTCATAATTACAGTTAGGATGTGGGCAACCGCCTTCAACAAAACGATCTGCTAAGAATCTTTCACATTTTGTACAAAAAAGTTGATCGACTGTCTGTGTTAAAATATAACCATTTGAAAGTAATTTTAGAAACATATCTTGACAAATTCTATAAGAAACAAACAGAGAATTAAAAATGCAATAAATTTGTATTTAAAGAAATGTTTGTAGACAATTTATTAAGCATACTCAGTTTGTTCTGATGTTGTAGTTCTACCAAAATAATCAAATCCAATACCAAACCAACGGTAAATATCATTGTGAATCTGAAAATACTTATCACATATTTGTTGCGGAGTCATATTTTCAGATAATGCTTTGGTTTCAGTTGCAGTTCCATATTCATCAGTACCACAAATGTATAAAGTATTATAATTACATAGTCGGCAGTACCTAAATAGATTTTTAAATTATAGTTTTAAAAAAAATATATATAAAAAGGATAACATCAATTTGTCAACAAGAATACCTTGCAAATACATCAGCTGAAAGAACACATCCAATAATATTTCCAAGATGTGGGACATTATTAACATAAGGAAGAGCTGATGTAATTAAAATATTTCTTTCATTTTCCACTGGTAAACTGGAATATAATTTAAATCAAAAAAGAGTTCAATATAACATAAAAAAATACATACACTGGATTAGAAAATGGTTTTCGAGAAGGAACTGTTTTTGCTCCATTAAGCCAGTTTTCTTCTGCTAATTTTAATTCCTCAGCTGTAACAGCATCACAATTTTGATGAGATGGTGAATTTAAATTCGATTCTGAAACTTCAGACGAACTGCTCGAACCATTTTTGACAGTAGAAAGCTGTGAAAATATTGTTCGGAATTGCATTGGTGTAGCTGAATTGATTGCAAGCAATACTTCAGAATTTGAGTTGATTGGTAGTTTCTTTAAAGCTTCCTACATAAACAAAATGATTTAATAAGTTTTTAAATCTTTATTATTACTGTGTATATTCAAAAAAGTATATAACCTTACTTTTATTTCCGGTAAATTAATTAAAATTTGAAACCAAGATGAAATTTTTATGTACTTTTCCAAATTATCTTTATTTGATTTATCAGTAAGTAAAGGATATAAAGAACTAAAGACACATATATCAGCAACAGTTATATTTGGCTAAAATGTAAGTAAGATTTAATAATTAAGTATGATTATTTTAATGTAAATGACTTTCTTACTCCGGTCATAAAACGATCCTTTTCTAAAAGCGATTCAATTTTTTTAAAACAAGTTAAAACACTTTTGTCAAGTACGTTGTTTTTTCCATAAGATGATGCTATTAATGCTGGTGTTAAGAGAGTACTTTCCCATTCAAGAATTTCATTCACTAAAGATTCAGTATTATTCGGTGGAGGAAATAGATATCGACTAGCAACATTAGATGAAAATATTTCTTTTCCAGAATTTAATTTCAATATAGGTAATCGTTTGATTATGCAGTCTGTTAATTCTAAAATAACATATTATTTTAACAGAAAGAAAAAAATATATTAACATAATAAACAAACCATATGGGTTAACTATTGTTAAGTTAACCTCTTTTTTCCCCAACAGTGCACTAATGATTACTTTAAGAGCTAAAGGGTTATTTTCGTTTGTTAAAATATTCATTTTATTTCCTTTTTATTTAGAGTTATTTAAATTAATATTTTGTACAAATCACCCATCAATAAAACACGTCAATAAAGGTGTGTTCTTTATCAAGAGCGACGATTAAAAGACCAAAATTTCATCAGAAACATTTTACAAAAATAAAAAAACCCAATGTAGAAGGTGAATCATATTGTAAAATATCATAAAATTAAAAAAAAACACAATATTATATAAAAATTAATTATTATTTACGTATTTAATGATTCGATATGTTTGTGTTTTTCTTAATATTTAGTAGAATACAAGTCAAGAATAAAAAATAAAATAATGTTATATTATTGTAAATTTATATAATTTGTTTTATTCTTTTAAATCATTTTTTTAAAAAAGAAAATACGTATTTATTTCAGTTTTTCTGCGTTGAGTCGATTATTTGAGATTATAATTTTTTAATGAATAAAATATATTTGTGTATTAAAAAGAATTTTTATTTTTTCTTTATTATTATTTGTAATACTACATTTTTAATTCATATATATATATATATATATTTAATACACTTCTTATATAAATTGTTAGCATTTTTTGAAACAAGTATTAAAAACTCGCTGTATTGATAAATTAATAATATTCGTAGATTAAAGAACTGTTAATGATACATTTTTGTCATTTACTTATTTATTAATTATTTATAAGATAGTCATATTTTGATATATTAAACTAATTTTGATTACTATTTTTTTTTTGGGTTCACGAGCGCGTTTTTGAAAAAAACAATTGAATTCTTGTGAATGCATTTGTTTTACTTGACAGGCAAATTTTCATAATGATACGTATGAATTGTTTATAGTTAGCTGTGTTAAGTTTACATTTAAAAATATTTATCAAACTGAATTTTTATAAAACTATTTGGAAATTATCTACTAGTTACATTTATCATGTAAGTATATCTTTTTGTAAATTAATTCTGTTCAATTTAATGTATGAATTATCAATATAACTGTTTGTAAATTTACACCCATCTATTTATTTTTAATAGTTTGTCAAAATATAAACTTCATGTATATATCAAATTGTTAATAATAATATATTACTTCATAACTATATATATGCTTATACTTACTTGTTTATAAAGAAGTATACTTTATGAAATAATGGACAATGAAGATATATTTAAAATTTTATTCATCAATTAAAGCAATAACAAACATTGTCATACAATCATAATTGTAAAACAGTGCAGTTGACATAGCTAAGCTAATAACTTTTTAAACATTTGTCGCAAGAAAACAATTTGAAATGTTTGTAGTGACAAACAGTAGCCTCATCAAGTTATATTTTAAGTTTTCAAATACTATCAATTAATTTTAATTGTGTGTACTTGTTTATGTTGTATGTATTAAAATGTATTGGAAATTAGGAACTAGAAAATAACTCGTTACAAAAAGATTTATAGAAAGTGAAGTTTATAATCTATGGAAATATTATATTTAATAACTGGTTCTATTCAGTATAGAAAACATCTCATTGACAATTAAAATATGCAGTTACTTAAAAAAGTTTATATATTCAACTTGATGTAATTATGTTAATTAACATTTACATTAAACTTTGGTTTTGTTTACTGTTTATATATATTACCTACTTTTTCTTTTAAACATTGGACATTTTTTAATTTTTAGCAATCTTCAACAAATATAAATATTTGCAGTATTTTTTTAACATTACATTTATTTATCTCTGATATAATAAAAATGATGTATTTTATTATTATGTTTATTTTTTCAATAAACCTTTTTAAATTCAATTATTACTTATTATATTAAATGCTTTTCATTTAATAATTTATTTTAGTTTTTTTGATAACTTACTTCAGAACATTACATATAAATATTTCTGTGCTTCTGTTATATCGATTTCACATATGACTTTTAATACGATATAATAAAACTAATTGTGAATTTTTATTATACGAAAACTCGGATGTTTTATAACATTTCAAATGTATTCCTTACAAAATGTTTACATAATATAAGCAAATTCATCAATTATTAAAACTACAATATTCAGTATATCAAAAATTATCATACTAATTATATATTATAAAAATTTGTAAATTGTAAACATATATAAAACATTGTATATGATATTATGTGTAAAAATTTTATTGTAGATCAATATTGGTGATTGACATTACATATAAATTAATAATTATTATATTATTAATTATGATAAATCAACTGAGATGAATTAGTTTTCAAACAAATATATTTTGGATGACTTCTTTTAAGAGAAGTGATGAACAAAATATACAGAGAAAAAAATTGTCTTTTGAGTAGTGACTAACATAAGTCAGTGGTGATTAATCTGCTAACATATAAATAAATCAGTTAAAAGTAATATCTTATTATAAAAATAGAGATAATTAGTTTTGTAACATGTAACATATATTTTAAGGCTTCATAATAAGTATTATTTTTTTTTCATTTTGTATTATTTTTTTTTAATAAGATACAACAAATACCTTACACATATGATTAGCAATATGTTCAAATTTTAATTTTGGACCACTAACTAAACAGATTGCACACCACTGTAACAACCATTTTTTTCAATACTTATTTTATAAACAACATATTTTAATATTATAAAATATTCGAATAAGACAATCAATTACGAATATTAACATATGTATGAAAACAAAGAAATTGACTAGATTACAGGATAAAATATGTGCATAAAATGCAACCATTTCCTTCATTTTGCAATTCATATCATTCAATATTAAAAAGTATGAAATTTTATCATAATTATCATACCATTATATAATCTGTATTAATAAATATCGTTTAAACTGATTATAAAAAACAATCAGTATTTTAATTTCTTATCAAACCGATTTAATCAAACAATTATGCTTATATAGTATAAATATGTAAGAATTATTACATAAATACAAGGTATATGTAGAATTGACACTCTGATTAAAAATAAAATTTAAAATTGTTTAAAATTTAATATATATATATATATATATATATATATATATATATGTTCAATAAATAGCGAAGTACACTAATAATAAAATAATTGGTAACACATTAAAAAATTTCAACCATTAAATCAATTATCACTTATTTAAGAATATTACTAACTGAAAGGAATCTGTATCATAGAATACCAATACAATAAAAAAATAACAAATAGGAAGGCAGAATAGTGCAGTCTTTAAGGGATAATTAATTTTTACAAATTATTAAAATCATTTTAATAATACAAGATGTAATTTGGAAATTGAATTTCTTGTAATAATATAACGTTATTAATATGTATAATACGAAGTTATACAATTCACATTCATTAAAAAACAGTGATGTACATATAAAATGTGTAAAACCTTTATATTTAATTAGAAGCCATTTTAATATGTACCCTTCTCATAAAAATAAGTTTAGGCTCTTAATTTCATTAGTACCATTCAAATACTTTTACCTGAATAATAAAAATAATGTTTTAGAATTCAGTTTCCATACAGTTATTTATAGACAGTTTAATAACTTTTTATGAAAACCATTGAGAAGAACTTCTTTGAAACATTCGATCAGATACTTAAATGGTTTCTGGCTTGTCAATTAAATCTTTTATAAGATTTTTCATTTGATAATATTCCAAACATACAGTTTTTCTGGGTTACATCTTACACATACACAAAAATTGGAATACCAATAATTTGGGAGATATTTCTTAATTTATGTATTTACATACAACTGGAATTGAAATTTCAAACACAACGAACAACATACAAATTTTTTATCGAAGTATCAAATATATTAAGCCTTAACTTTATTATTGAGAAGAACATTAGACCTTTTTGGTTGTTATTTTATTATAAATTGTAACTGTTAAAAATGTTGATAAATTGAATAACTGCAATAGCTGTGGAGAAATTCATTAAATTTGCATTATTAAATGCTTTAAAGGCGTAAATTTTCAAAGTGGTATAAAGTTGTAAATGGATTGTTTGTACGTATGTGCTCAGGAGCTAGCAGGTGGTTTGTAAAATCGTTGCACGAACTGAGTCAAATTGTACACCTGACCAGGTCCTTTATTAGGGTCCATCTGAATATAATCATCTAAATTGTGCGTTGATGCTGTGATAAATAAACAGTTATAGACTTTTCCAAAAAAAATACATCTTTTAAATAATAACTCTACACTAATCAATAACTTACTTGAAGTACAAATGGCAGGATGAGAAGGAGGTGGCTTAATCCAAGTTCCATCAAGTCTCTTCATATGTCTACGATCCGATGCAAAATTTTCTAGAAACTCCGAAGCCGAAATAACCCGAAAATATCTATAAATATTTTTTTTATACATTTATATTAATTTATAAACTGTTTTAACTTCAAAACTATTTATATATTTCAAACATATAGATACAAATAAATTAATACATATAAAGATATTTGAATAACTTACCGAAAGTAATCTGGTTTTAGTATGTGATCAGTTCTGAAAGTTTCTGTTACATACTTATGAACATAAGTTGGAAATGGTAGCTCTGAATCCAAATCAAACACTAAACATCTATCTTGTTGTGGATGGTATAGCAATATTACATGATAGTCCTAAAAATATCTTGTTAATGGTTTTTTCTTTTTTTTTGTTTTACAAATTACATGTAATATAGTTTATTAGCTTTATTTTTTAAACTTTTCTTAAAATTTTCAAATGAATAATGGAAATAAAACTATTACTTTCTTTCATATATGTGAAGAAAAAAATATTACTTACCCATATGACAAGCTTGTCATCATCTCGTCCAGCTTTTTGTCGCCATAAAGGTACAGTTCGACAAGAGTTAGACACAAATACCACATAGGAATGAGACAGTTCACTGGGATGCCTTTGTTTCACATCATGACATAAGTACCATACATTTTCTTCACTGCAATGCAGATAAAATATGTATGCCATTATCATTAATTAAAACATTGTTTATTTTATTTTTTTAATACAAATTAAAATAAATTTTACCAATAGAATGCAAATACATACTTATATATTTGGGAAGGGTAGAGCATTTAGATAAAAATATAAGTTTTTTTTTCATTATATAAATAAATTGAAATTCTTACCAATAACATGAAACATACAAGCAATCAGCCACTTTTGGGAATAAACTAATTATTTTCTTTATGTTTTGAACGGAACTGCTATCATTTCCGCATTGTGTTTTGTTATTAACTGCGCTTGAATCCGATGCCATTTTTCACAACCTAAGTTTGACGAATATACCGTAAGATAATTAATCTAATTCTGGTTATTGATGTACATATCAATTTAAATTCAGCTGTTTTATATCACAGTAAATAATTAGTACTTAAATAATAACATAAAGTCCGCATATTTGTTTACGACGGACATTATGTTGCCTACGACACTTTTATATATTTATCTGCATTGACACTTTTATATATTCTTCTTTTTCTTATTCTCGTTGGGTCGCTCTAACAGATGCGTCAATTTCTATGTTGTTTCGTTGGCTCGCCGTTGTATGTGTATAATGTTGTAACGGATGTCGTTTAACGAAAAGTAAATTTTTAGATTGTGTTATCTAGGACGGCCAGATGTTCCCATTAGAAAGCATAGCCCTGTTTCTATCCTTTCTATTTTTATTACTGTTCTCTGTCTTCCGGAAATCAATCATATGAAAACAAATTTAAATAGTTCATAAAATTAAATCAATGTTTTCATTGTTTCATAACTTTTTGATTGATTAATATACAGAAGTAGATAAAATAGAATATTTCGGATTGTAAATGTAATATATTCTTATTTAAACAAATGTGTAGTCGTGATATAAATGTGTAATAAAGTCATGAAAATATTTAGCAAATATGAAATATGTTAGAAATAATCGTTAATTTATTTTTACACAATGTATAGTGTTTTTCTTTTTTTAAAAAAATGGAAGGTATAAAACTATTATTTTAGCTGATTTTATTTTGGCCTTAGTAATTAGAAAATAAGTCTAAATACTTTGATTAATTTTCAAATAACAGTTAAAATGGCAAATATAAACATTTATTTGAAATTTTAGCATGAAAAAAATGTTGCCTGTCTGTTGACGAATTTTTATTCTGTTATTTATATTTATTAATACAAGAAGTGTACGCTACGAATGTTAAGTTGCCTACCTATTAGGCTTTTTTTGTTTTTAGTCGTAGTTGTAAAATGTGATAAAATAAATATTTAATTTATTATAATACAAGAGACATATATGTTAAAAGACAAATTGAATAGATTAGAGAGAATAGATGCTTAGATAGGATGCTAATAACTAAATTAGAATAGATGTTGTGTCAGGATCTATTTGCGTTCTTATGTAAATAAAATATTGTAGGTTATTCACATAAAGTTAGACAATATATTACGTTTTAATATATGAAATAGGACCACTTAATAAACTAATTATTTTAAATAGAAAATGTTTATATTTTGTAATTTATGAAATATAACAATTTTAGTGGTATTTACTTAAAGTGCTATGAAATATTTTAATTGTTATTTTTAAGTTAAATAATATTTTTATGATTTAAGTACATTAAAAAATTGAACTCAATTTTGTAATGAATAAATAACTATTTTATTTGATATTTGAATAATTTTGAATTTTATTTCGTATTAGTAAAAACTATTATTAGAATCAAAACGAAAACAAAGTGCTGACTTTAAACGAATGTCCATTAAATAAAGGACATGAATATCAATGACAATAATAACTAATCAATGCAAATACAAAAACGAAAAAGTTTTTAAAAGAATATTAACGGTTGAAGATTCGAATTTTCGAAATTTTATTTATTGGCGAAAAGATATGGAATTAAAATTTCGGGGTGCGTCCACGTTATCCCTTTGGCGTGTCGCGACGTCAACACGAGTATAAAAAAACCTGTTGGTTCTATTTTCTTCCGTCCTTGTTTTCGGTTTAACTAGAATGGGTTTAATTTTCTGAATAGAGATAAAAAAATACGTTTCTGATCCTCGTTTATGCAGACCTTTTTTCCCTATCACTTACTGCCACGTTGGTCGTGACGTGTGTAGTTACGGTATGGAGGTACGATGTACAGTGCCATCTGTTACATGCGCAATGAAGCAGCAACCACCGACCTTCTCACTCGCTACCCTCAATAACCAATAGTGAACAAACTCCGTGCAGCCGCGTTTGATATACCCGGTCATTGGTTCGAGTTACAACAATGCTGGGTGGCACAATGATCTACCATTTTAAACAACAATTGAGTTGAAATTCTGTTTTTTTTTAAAAAAAAAAAAATCTGTGTAAATAATAAGAAATTATAAAATTTCAAAGAGAATTAGTATAAGGTTATATCTTGTAATTTTATATTCAAGGGAGCAGAAATGATGATAAGCATTCGATACAATACAGAAAAAATCATTCAAAAATATAAACATGAATTTAAAAAACGAATAATTTTTGTTGAAATATTTCACAATTAGGATTCCGATAAATCATAATTCTACAAGGAAGTGTAGATTAAATAATTAAAATTGAGACATGGGAATAGTTTCAGGGTTTTTACAAAAGCAAAACTCATGAATAAATCGTATATGGTTGTTTGCTTGGAAATAGAAAATTACTTCAGTAAAAAATATTAATTATGCACACAGAACATAATATGAAACAATTGATTTTTAAGAAATTAAAAATCATGTTTAAAGTTTGATATTAAAAACAAAAAAAATTTTTTGTAGATTTGTTATATAAAAATTTTAAATGATTTATACTTTAATGAAGGTATTTGGATTTTTAAATCATTACAACACTTAAAGTATACGTTTGAAAAAATCAAGATAATAAAATAGAGACATAGAATTTAAGTTTGTTATAGGGACTTGATCTTTAACGATGACACAATTAATGAAGGGTGAAGCATAGAAAAACGTAAAGTAGGTAAAAAATGTTTTTGTCGTAATATTGAATCATTCCTAGCTAGTAAAAAATATATTCATTGCTTCAAATGGGTTTATTTTAACAAAGATTAAAATTAATTTAGATTCTACGGTACATTCGTTTTATTGTCAATAGTTTCGGTACAATCTTTATCAAATTTAAAAAAAAGAATTCTTTCTAAATATCGCATATTTTTAAAGAAATCAAATGAAGAAAATATAATATAGTATTTAATAACTTATGTGTGTTTTTGTATAATATACAATATATTTAAACAAGTAAAATTTGTATGTATGTATGTATGTATGTTTGTATGCATGTATGTAAGCATACAAATAAATTCACAGTTCAGATAGACTATAGCAACATTTTTCCGACGAATATCAGGGCAATGTGGCCGTTTTGTGTTCGAATGATTAAGCAAATTGCAACTGTGAGAGCAAGTCTCTTTCCAATTTTTTTTTTTTTTTTTGTAAAAAAAGAACTTGTTTTCGAACGATTTGTTGTCAGGAAAATTCTTTGCTTACATTGATATACGCGTTATCAAGGTTGGCTATGGTATCCTTTTTAGATTTATACTAACGGAGGGATCAATACTATAAATACTACGAAGCTTAGAATAGAATATCCTATTTGTCAGAGAAGAGTATCGGATTTCTTTTGCTTAATACGTGTACTTGGACTTATTTGACAGAAAAAAGTATTTCCGAAAATATACACACCTTTACATTCCGTACACACATACACAAATCATTTATATATATATATATATATATATATATATATATATATATATATTTGTTAGAAATATGGTTTTATATGAAATATTACTTTATGTGTACACAAAAGACTGATTATGATGTTAAAAATCTGTCGAATTTGTATTCACTTGTATATAATATCAATTATATACTTGCTTAATCAATTTCTGTAAATATTGATGCCTCAATAAGGTTCTTAATTTTCATAAATTTCTTTCAAAAATCTACTTCTAAAAAGGTAACGTCTTTAACTAAAGAATAAAATGATTGTAGATTTCAAAAATGTAATTTGTTCCAAGCTCAGATCTTTCTAAGTCTGAATATTTTATCATTAGATTTTTATATTTCATTATTCAATTAAATAAAAAAGTGAATTCAAAAATAAAAACAAAATATGCAAAAACACATGTAAAATAAAGATGTAAGTTTTAAAGGCCTTTTTGTTTTAAAATTCGCAACAAACTAATAAGAGATAATCTGGGTTAATTTAAATGTATCTGCTGAACTGAAAGAGCACAATTGATTTGATATAAACATATATGGCATAATAAATAATATATAAGTATGAAAATTATAAGTTGATTATCTTGGAGTACCTGTTGTCTAAGTAGAAATTGAATCTAATAGCTATGAAATAATTAGTACTGCATTAAAAAAAGATTAATATATAGGAAAATGAATAAGATGATACCATAACTTTTATTTACTGTTTATTTTTCTGAATTATTCATTTATGTAACATTTTTCTTACTATTATTCAGTGTTGTTTATTTATTAGTTCATAATAATATTTTTATTTTATTTAATGCTCCAAGTAAATTCATTATTCATTTATACTATTTATTTTCTACTATTCCGTAATGTAATTTAACGCGAAATAATATTTTTACTGCTTTCTGTGTATATTATTAAATATGGTGGTCAGATGTAAGGATAATATTAATATAATATTTTTACTTGTATAATTCGATTGTGGTATCGAGTAAAAAAGCATTTGGTTCGATTTAATATGAAATATTTGAATTTCAGTTTTATGTAGTTTGCACAACGAAAATTAATCACGAATGTATCGAAAAAAAGGAAACTCATGTAATAGAAAATTAAGTGAAAAATTATCGTTGCACAGTGTTCATTCTTTGGATACCGATGACGGTGCTCCGTCAATACCGATGACGATGTCGCCGGTGACGATGACACTAGCGCCATTGTCGACGTCAATGACGATGATGCTGTTGCTGATGATGATTGGGATGATGTTTTAGTTGATTAGGATGGTCGCGGCGGCAGGTGCGGGCGTTGCCTGTGAAACGCGGTCGGCCGACCGGCGGCGGCCTGATTGTGACATGTTAGCGGGCCATTTATCAAATCATGTATCGCTCCATGAGTTACGTTGATTGCTTGCGCGGCGCGCGCGCCCCCGTACCGCCCCCACGGCGACTGTTGTTTTGTTACTGTTGTTAAACGGACGGGATTGTTGACAGCACTCACTACTGCATCATGTAAATACCGGCACCGGGGGAGAGTTCACTACACACCTATTCACTATTTTAAATATCTTTTCGATATATCGTTCGAATAACATGCACGCATATACACGACGACCGTTATTGTGGTTCAATGGACACGTTTAATGGTGTAATTGAATCGCTAAACTACGGACGCCAATATTCTCAATGTTCGGCATTGTTTCTTTTTTATTGAACAATTATACATCTGTATACACACACATACATATACATGTACATATATATATATATATATATATATATATATATATATATATATATATATATATATTACATTCTTTTTGTTAATCCATTGCTGGATGAAGTTTTCATTAAACGTTTCTGTTTTTCAAATAGTTTTAACAATCGTTTCTTATTTATTGGCTAGATTTAAATATTTACAACGACTAGAATGCATATACATTTATATTAAATGTATCCACAGTTATATCTGGATACAAGTATTGTTAATAGATGCACTATGGATTATTAATGTAATTCAAACAGATTTACAATGACAACCGGCATTTACTAAGTTCATATCGACAAAATATAAAATCAGATCTGTGTATCAATCTTTTTTTTTGTATTTGTATGCTGATCAGTAAAATGATTAATTTCTTAGATTAATATATAATTCTTCTTGAAATAAATAACACAGATCTACACTAAACTTGTTTTTTGATTTTTTTCTATTGCTAATTTTTTTGATATTTACTTTTCCTTTGCGAGCCTAATCTTATACGGAACAAATGCATTCTTTTTCTAACATAAACATGACTGTTTTTATGTTGAACGTATAAGAATCGGTTGACATACATTTAACGCGAATCACCCCATTAATACTAATATTTATTTGAAACATAAATATTGTTGTAAGATTAGTTTCAGTCATCGAATATAATTTCATATGGCAACGAGATTACACAATGTGTGACGATAGTTTCTATAGCGTTCGCCACGTTTTTGGAGTAAATTATCGTTAGAATAATTGTTTTCATTAACACTTCATATACATTTCAATAAATTAGCACGGATGGAGACTGTTCTGGTGGAATTTCTGCATTGATAGAATTTAATTTTCGAACACACGCTGTGAGCGAACTGTTTGCTGAAATAACATTTTAAATTGATTGTACAGGAATATTACAAATCTAATCCTAATTAAAACACGATTTTCTTAAATCGTTCGTTTCGAACTAAACTACGACTGTTTTTGAAACGTGAAATTAAACACAAACAGATTTCATGGAAGTTAACGAACTGTGTGCTGTTCTTCTCACTTGTACACTTTTTTAATCATTTTTTTTGTACGTTTATTTAAAATTTTATTTCTGAACACTTTTTCTCATAAGTTATAAAATGTTAAAAAGATGGACGATAAACTTTCTTACTACTGAAAAACATTTTAGTAGTAAGAAAACCGAATAGTGTATAATTAAAGAATACTCTTAATAATAATTCAACATTTATTTATTAATAAACTAAATTTTACACTTATATATATAAATCTTAAATCACAATTGTGTATATAATAGATTTAGAATACTGAAAAAATATAAATAATATTAAAATTAAGTCCTAATCTAATGATATGACTAATGAGATGCAGTGACGGAATTGAAACTCTTATAATATATTGACTCTGGATTTCATTTAAGGGCATATTTATTCAACATCGTTTTCAGTTTTTCAAACACCTGGAAAAATAAACAATAATATTTACTTAAAAGTATATAGCAAGCATTTTAGGTTTACTATAAAATAAAAAAAGTTGTTCTTAAGATTATGAAACTAAATTGAATTAAATAATGATTTAACTTTTAAATTTTGTGAAGTAGTGTTTATTTTTTTTTAAATAATTTATATGCTACCAATTGTTGAAATAAAAAATTTTCTGATAAAATAGTAATGTATGAATAGTTTTCTGACAAGTGTTTTAATTTGAATATTTTTAAAAGTATGTTTCTATTATATATATATATATATATATATATATATATATATATATATATATATATATATATATATATATATATATATATAGGAATAGAATGTGTGCTTATAGAATATTTAATTATATATTCAATTATTTATTACTATTTTTTTAAAAACATAAAACAAAAGATGATTGTTGATTAATTGATCGTCTAATTTTTTTATGTTTATACTAAAATATATTGCAATAAAGAAATATAATGATTTAGATATTATTTAAAAGTGTTTATTGTATGTGTTCAATGTTTTCGAATAGTACAATTATTATTTCAAATGATTCTGTAAGAAATTATTTCACATAAAAATAGATTATAGTGTTTACATTTTTGAAGATTAGAATATATTTTGATATAAAACAAAGAGGTGTAGAAATTCAACGATTTTTTATATATGTTTTTGTGGATACGTTAACAATGTGTGTAATCAATATTTTTATGAAATGACCATAATTTAAATAAATGTAATTTATATCTACATTATTATTTTACTGTTGATAAAACTGACCTCCACAAACAGACATGCATTTCTTCTCTGATGTGAAATTATTTCCATTTCCATCGCATCCACCAAATTTGAATTCATGACAACGTTTTGTTGCAGGGTCGTAGCGCCAACGCGGTAACAATGCTCGACAATGTCCACGGACTGCTGGTAATTTGCACATTTTCTCACGTGGCAATACCGATGGATTTACGCCAGATGGTAAGTCATGTACATCACCTACAATAAATTTAATATTGAACGATGATCGATACAGAAATTAACTGGCATGAGAATGCCCAGCCAACGTTCCAATAATATTTCATTCATGTAGAAATTTTATAAAATCGACATTTTCCACACAGACTGAACGAATTAAATATGTGAAAATTTAATTTGCCGAGCAGAAACGTCAAGAGAATACGGGTTTAACATCTGAAGTAATCCTGTACGGAAATAACTTTCCGGGATACAGTTCTAATATGAATATAACAAAAAAAAAATATCATACCTTAACGAAATATTATTACACAAGTACATATTTTGCGATTTATTATCTTTTAAATGTTCACGTGTATATATTATTTTATTAAGGAACATAATTTATGGATATTATCTAAAAATCAATACGAAACGTACAACATGGGCGGATATGTGACGTGTATTTAATTTTGGTGCGTTTATAAAATTTAATTATAAAAAGGTGTAGATAAATATATATATATATATATATATATATATATATATATATATATACAAGTATTGGAATTTTCCTGCAGTTTAATATTACCAAGCCATATATATATATATATATATATATATATATATATATATATATATATATATATATATATGTATATAGTAGATTTTTAATCTAAAATTAAAAAAACATTATCACTTGTATATTGTTTTTGAAAACTGCAATAAGGCTTTGTATTTAGTACTGATTATTTCAAACTAATATAAATATATGTTTATTTATATCTGTTATTATCTATGAAATTATGAGTTTATTGTTGATATGTTATAGATAAACAAACGATTTTAGTTACTATACAAGCCATAAATGAATTTAATTAAAATTAATGTTTGTCGATTTAAAAAAAATATTTTCAAAATTAAATACGTTCAATTGTAAACTGAAAGAAATTCAGAAACGAATTCAATTTCAAATCGAAATATATTGAAAAATACAATTATCGTGCAAAGAAAAATACTTTAACATGAATTGAAATTTTGCATAATTGTTTATTCGATTTAGAAAAGGAAGTTTTGTAGAAAATGATGAAATATATGAGAATAAATATAAACAATACTTCTTATTGAAATAATACACTTGTTATATTGTGAATATAAGTCGTAATTTTATTATTTGGAAAAATATCTTTAACTAATAATTGTAATGAGGCAAGAAAAAAATCAAATGAAAATAAATAAAAATATTAGACATGTGTGTATATTTATCTGTAAACTTTTTTAATATTTTTATTTAAATAATTATTTTAGACAAGAAATATATATATATATATATATATATATATATACATATACATATATATATATATATATATATATATATATATATATATATATAATTTTTATGTAATATAAAGGACGGAATTGATTGGTTTTGCACAAGTGTAAATATAAACCGCGAATTATATCCATTTAAATAAAAATGTGCTAATTCATTAGTCTGAAAATGTAATAATGCATGTAGCTATTATCGATCCGTTCAATTCAAACGTGGAAATTTTTAAATTTAATGTACAGTTCCCGCAGACGTAATAACATCAACAGAATGATTAATTTGCATCGGTATACAGGAGCACATATTTGGATTAAAAAAAAATACATATGAAATATAATTTACTCACCGATTACTTCTGGTCGCGCATCTACAGCCGGTTTGGCAGTTGTCAAAGCCAATATTACAAATCCGATTACGGCGAACAGAATGAAATTTTCAATTTGTTTCGTATACATTTTGAAGTCAATACTGTTTGTGTTTTACAACGGGATACCACTTTTCCGAAATATTTTATTCGGCGGAAAATTATCCAGAAAAATTACAAAAAAAAAAAAATCTGCTCTTTCGTCGAAAAAATCCGATGTTACTCGCCCAACGAAAATAGTTAACTACGAGTTTCGAATTATTCGCACGGTGTTTAATATTTTCGACGGATATTTGTATAAATAATTTTTTTCGATATTTTTCGAACGCGAATTTCGAATTGTTTAAACGGCACGTGTGTGTGCGCTTGTGTGCGTGAACGTAACGGTAGATCGTTGTATACAAATATATATATTCGTATATTATATGCGAATGATGTTCACGAGATACGTGCTTTCGCTTTTATATTTATTTTTAGGTAGATAGTTGATCACCAAGAGGTGGTGGTATAACCTGTGTCTGCGGTTAGTAGGACATCGACATCTACCGGTATTTCTGTTTCACTTTAACGTGGCAACATGCACATACACACTTATGAAATCTTTACCGAAAATTCTGGATTTTACAGGTCATTATTCTGAAGTCATTTGATGTAAACATGTTGTTTTGTAAATAGAGTTATATTTTTTTTTCTAATGCACTATGCACTTATTACATATCAGTTCGATAAACAATAAACAAACAGGTGATGTATTATCATTGATGTACAGTTTTTATGTCTACAGTGTACGGTTTTCGTAATTGTTTAAATAGAGATCAAAGAAAATCTATTTTTATACAAACATGTGTATTTTTTGGGTTGAGTAACGAATTAATTACGAATTTTAAACGATTTTAAACGCGTAGCTAAGTTTGATTAATTATCATTGATTACTAATTGCTTTACAGCACTCATTTGAACACAGAATCTTTAACGTGCTTGTATAAAATTCATGTAAGTTATTTTTGTTTAATATTTTTCCTTCTAGTATAAATGATCATGAATAAAGTCTACAAAATGTATATTTATCTATTATAATTAATGAATGAATACAATTCAAACAGATTTAATAAGACAAATATGTGAATATAGCTTTGAATAAATCGTCATACAATAATAATACTGGAGTAACTGAAAATTCATAGTTCTTAGATAATCGTGTTTAAACATTTATTCATTAATTACGAATACTAAATACATTTTTGTAATGGAAATCATATTTCATGTAGTAAGAGTAAAACTGGAAAAAAATGTTATGTGAAAAATAAATACAGAAATAGATATAGATGGAAACAGAATAGATAACTGTTTTTCTAACTAATTTTAAAGTGGGACCGCTGTTATTATTTTTAAAAGGTTTCAGACCTTAATAGGTTTTTAGATAATATACAGAACTAGAAAAATGATACAATAAGTATCGATAAAAATTAGATTCACAAGATTGATAAGTTTCACTTTATAAATATTAAAAAAATATATATTTAATATGAACATTAAGAACTATAAATTAGTTTTTTCTTGTTATTTTATGGTTAAACTCGTATTTTTATTCACGAAACCATTAAAGTAGATTCCACTGAACATTTTTTAGGAAACATTGGAATAGATGATTTCCAAATATTCAACAAGACATTTCATTTATAATTTGTTATTGTTAGATCTGCAAAATTATTATTTTCTTGACTGGCCTTATAATATACTACCAGACTTTGATTTTCATTAAAAATTTCCATTTTTTATTTATACCAGTGTTGCATTAGTATAAGGAAATAAACATAAAAGGTGAAAATTGTTTCAACTGCAATGAAACATTTTGGTTAGTATTTCAAGGCACTTCTTTATTTAAATATTAGATCTAATTGATCTAAACTGTTTATACAGAAAATTTTGCCTAGAATAGCATGTTAAAATATTATGGATTTTACTCGGGACACTCTGTAGAGTTCATATTATAATTTAATATGCTTGTAGTCACGTATTTTTATTTAATTTATTTTGAAATACTGTCATAATCAGTAGTTATTAATCATTCAAGTCATTCATGGTATAAAAAGTGGTATAGCTTATACAATAAACATCGTAATGAGTGTATATATATATATATATATATATATATATATATATATATATATATGTTTAAATTAAAATTGAAAACATTTTTTATTAATTTTATATAAAAAGATAAAATGTTTTACATTCTTGATATATAAAAAAACAACAATTATTGCATTACTTATTTCGAATTTCAATGAAGAAGGAAATGTCTTTTACGAAATTAAAAAACGCATCTTTTAAATAAATTTCTTTTATGAGTAATTGTAAATACAAAATGTATTTCCCCGAACACGACCTTATTTCGGGAATAACTGTAGAACGACATCTTCATAAAAAATAAAGTATTGCATGGGAATTTTGCCGAACACAGTAATTGTGAGTTAATAGAAAGTTGCTCAACCGTCAACTACAAATATGTGTTAATGTTATAGATAGAAAAAATTGGGAACAAAGGTAAACGATCCATAATAATAATTAATTTCGGTCGTAGCACGAGATATGTTTTTTATAAACTGAAAAAAAATCCACGCTGCCTCGTTGAAAATAATCCGAACAGTTTCAATCGTTTTTAACTAAATTAACAGATTGAAGTCTGAAAAATAGACTGTGAATACAAAGTAACGTAAGTGAGAATATCAATCAAATAGTCGACGTGGATCAATGATTTTAAAAAAACCTGGAATTTAAAAGCTACTTGTTTTAAAATGAAGTAGCCGGTGGAATGAAACAGAAGTAAAATCAAATTAAATTGTATTCTAACGCCATTCACATACAATAACTAACTGTCATTAATTATTGTAATTCAGAGGTTGAATATTTTTGACAAAAAGTCAAATAAGTGATTTTGATATTATTTAAAAATTATTATTCGATACAGAATACATAAAAACACAAATATATCCATAAAAATTCACACACCCATATCTACCCACACACAGACGTGCATATATATATATATATATTTACATATATGTGTGTGTGTATATATGTATATAAACATTTATGTTTATGAGTTTAAATATTTTACTGCATTAAAATAAGAAATGAATTGTGTTAAATTTAATGATTTAAATGAAAAATCAATTATTTTTTTTATTGTTTCTTGTTCATGACATCAAAATAAATTGAAATAGAATTAACAGTTTCTCTTTCAAAAATTAATTCTTGCTTTTATTACAAGAACATCTAATGTATTAATAAACATATAAAAAGGAAACATTACAATTCGTTTCCATTTCTTTTTATTTTGTTGTAAATCTAAAACAAACGATAATTAATCTTTTACAAAACAATTTTATTTGAAAATAAAAATAGTTCGTGTTGTAATAAATGCATGAACATGTCAACACACAGAATAAATATTGATAAGATAAAAAAAGAATTATTTTATATTATAAAACAATCACCTTAAAGTGTTTGTCATATCCAAAACTAATCGAGTGTGTTTATTGACTTACAATTTTTTTTTTATTCTGTGATAAGGAAAAGTATCTGACTGCAACACAACCTAAAGCTGAACAAATCATATTTCACAGACTTCGACAACATTTTTTTTCAACTCGAATGTGAAAAATGTGCAATGTTTATAATGCTGCTTTTCGGACTCTATCGTTTTCGCCAGGAGAGATTATGCCAATTGCTTGACCAAAATATATAGCGTTTTTAAATGTTAAGTTTGGCACTTCGAAATCTTAAAACGACAAGAAAATATTTTAATTTAAAATAGAGTTATGATTGATTCAATTTAAAGCCACCGAATTGATTTTTGTATCCTATATTTACAGGAATTAGTCGGGTCTACGTTTTTTTTTTATTTATTTCCACTTTCGGGGCTTCAGTTATCTCTAAAGCAAGACTATGATTTAAAACTCCTGACTAAGGCACTGAAATAAATAATTGATAATGATGTAAATATTTTTTTTCTGTACTTTAATAAATATTATGTAGAAATATGCTTGATATATTACTGTTGCTGTATATTTTTAAAAATGTCGCAGTAGTTCTCATATATAAGTCATGAGGATTAGGAATTCTGTACAACTAGAGGATCTGATGATTTTATCACAAGTTGTATGAATAGTTATAACTTAGTACTTTCAATTCTTTTTCATATATATATACAGACTAATACTATTAACTGCTTGTATTGTAAAATATTATTAGTACGGGCAAGAATTATCATCATTCTCTAACGGTTTTCATAGGAGATGAACACTGACCATAGACAAAATTGGTAAACTGAACGCATCGCACGATCAGAAAGTAAACATCGATGGCCGTACGGTGGGATTATTTGCTGTACGTCAAAAATCATTCATTGTTGATACAAAGACCATGTGCACGCGTGTGTCACATGAATCGGGCCTGACGAAAACGTGACAACCAACTTCGCAACACTTTCATTACTCTCACCTCTCGTCTATTTTTAAGTTGTTGCTAATATAATAAACAACTTGTTTCGTCCCTCGGTCAAGCCCTGCTCAAGGCGAATTGTCCAAATGTATTCGTGATACTAAAAACAGACACGAGTTTGTCATGCAGTACAGATGACGCTAATCCAGTTTCTAAAAAGAGTGAACAGGTAGGTAGTTTCGTAAGATGTACTGTGTGCGTGCGTACACAAATTCTGTTCAGGAAATAATTTCACATCATGTATCGTTATGTGTCGATTCGATTTATAAGAAATAAAAATCAATCGATTTATGTTTAAAAAGTAACGTTTGTACGGATTGTTCATACGTTTAAATGTTGACAAGAACTGTTGAATTATAGACTTTAATCCGAGAAGGCTATCTATTTTTATTCTGTAGTTTTCAAATAAAAAATAGTTCTCGCTATTATTTTTGTATACAATAGTGTCTTTGTTTACAATAAAACGATTTTTTTAATAGCTCGTCTGTTACTTGTAAGAGTCGATTGAAATTTATTTCCTGAATACAAATATACACGGATAAAAATGCAATAAAAATAAGAACAGAATTCAAATAATACATACATGTAAATAAATTTCTATTGGACTTTTTCGAAGATTTGTCTGTTATATTTCCTAGTCTGGGTTTAGTATCGATTGATGTTCACCTTTTCCAAACTGATCGATCGAAGTTGAAATAAACAATTCAGTATGTGTGGGCTGAAACTTAAGGAAAATTTACAAGCTCTCAATCTTCATTTAAAAAAAGATCTCATACAGTACAAACATACCAAACACAAGCTGAATGTAAAAAGTTTACTGTACTATTCGACATTTAGAACGTAATTAATAGATTCTAACTTTCCGACAAATTGTGTTATTTTTTTAATGAATATCAACTGAAAATCAGCATTTTTTTTGTTTATAGGCCATTTATATCGAAAAGGCTTGTTCGTAGAACAATAATGTTTAGTGTTAGAAAACTTAAGAGTATGTTGGATAATTAAAAAAATATTAATTGGTGTTTGGTTCAAATTTATAACACTTTCATATATTTTATAGCAAGTAAAACTTTTTATTGAATAAAAGAATCAATTAATAAAGTACTTTATTTCTAAATAATAAAAATCTCAAATATAAAAACAGATTTTTGTTATTTAATTTTTATATGGGACGCACAGAACGTTGTTCTAAACGTAGACGTGAAAATGTCGCAATATTTTATCAATCAGTGTTCGATATTAAAGTTTTTTTTTTATAGAAATAATGAATTGATTTATTCTGCAAATACCTAAAAAAATGTTTTTATAAAAATTGAATTTCATTAAAAGAACGTTTAAATGGTTCAAGAAAAATGTACGGAATGACAGACCGGCGAGAGAATAATTCATGTATTAGAAAGTGGATAGGAAAATTACTGGCTCACATGTAGATTTGCATTCGATCTTTCGAGATTTACACATATTCTTAGAAGAATATTTAAATTAATTACTGAATGTGTAAAGAAATTTGAAATGAGGAAAAGGTTCTTTTTTCATTTGAAACTTGCATGACAAATATTGACCAAGATAATAATTTCATTTGTAACGAATTTTTTTCCGGGAAAGAATAGTAAGTTCAATACATATATATATATATATATATATATATAATTTTAGTCATTCGTTTGTATAAATACATAATTCTGACTGTAAAAGTTAATAATATTTTAAGTAAATACTGTTTTTTTTTTAATAATCACTTAAGCATGAAAAAGATCTAGCTGTAATCATTGATTCATTTATTTATTGTATTTATGTATATAGCTATTACAAGGCAGTTATTTACATTTTTTAAATGATAATATCAGTTAAAATTTTCAATATTTCACATTATTAGATTGCAAAATACAGAGAATACTTAAATTGACTGACATTAAATTATAAATATTAGGTGTAAAAATGAATTCTGTGCCTTTAAATTGAATCAGTCATAACTATGTTTTAAATTAAAATATTTTCTCGTTTGAAGTTACAACTTTAATATTAAAAACACTATGTATCTAAGTCAAGCAGTTGGCATAATCGTACAGAACAATAGTGAACACGATGGCATCCAAAAGATAGGATATTAGTCATTGCATACTTTTTGCATTCTACTTGAAAAAGATGATACCGAACCTGCGGAAATGTTTTGTCTAGCTTTAGAGAATAATATTGTGGCGCATAAAATATGAAAAAATATTCTAACATTGTGGAAGAGGTCTGAAAATTTATCACGACTTCTTCGACTCAAATCCGTCTTCTTTTTTGACAAGAGATTCGTCAGTCACCCGATAGATGGAGCAAAGTGATATAAAATAATGGGTGATAGTTTAAGGATTGAAATGTGTTCCATTTTTCCGTAAATAGACATTTATTTTCTAGAAAAGACACCAAATTAATTTGTGCACGTAATAAAAATACAGAGTTCCCACTATTGATTTAATTTTAAGCTAATACTAACTTTTTTATAGACAGTTTTTGTATCATGTTCTCTATATTATTTGATTTTTATGTTTTTAGTAATAAGGATAAGATTTTTATAATGTAACAAAGAATAAATGAAAACGAGGCAATAAATTATAATTCTATTTATTCATTCAATCAAAACGATTTTAATTTCATGCAGGATTGTATGAAATTGTAGATATTTCTTGCTTTTTTAATTTCAAGTGTCTTTAGAATGTCTAGGGATGTTTCATTTTTGACGTACGACTCTTTTAGATTATATACAAATTGCTTAATCTATCATATATTTTCATATCATTTTACATTAAAAAAAAAATAATTAAAGCATTCTGAAAAGTTTATTTTCATTGTACTCTACTTTGAGATTCCTAATTGTGATTTAGATATTTTTTCTTGTTTATCATGATATTCCGTGGGTAGATTTCGTTATAGAACGAAGGTGGATCTATTTATGTAATTAAAAAATATTTTTAACATTTTCGAATTTGATATTTGTATTGGTTTCGATCAAATCTCTTGAAAAAATCCATCGACGATTTGCTAATTTCAAAGATCTTACAGTAAAAGTGAGGCAGACATAGGAGAAAATAACGTATCGCGTTTGTGAATACAATTAAAATTTGAAAAAAAAAACAGTTAACCGAGAAACGCACGAGGATGAATATTTATGAAAATAAACAAGACAGACGAGAAGACTCTTATGCAACTGTGATCTCTGAGAATTCAATTACAACATCGCATACCTATCTCAACAATAACAATTAACCGAGTAGACAAGTTGAACGTACGAAATGGTCACGCTCTGAGCGAAATTCATAAAAATAGAATCCGAATGCACACGGCGTGCATACAATACGACAAGTAGGATGAAACTGTCGACCGAAAAATTTGAATGCCAAATTACAGGTTCGAACGTCACGAGTATTAGTGAAAGTAGCGTACGTGCGTCACGTCCAGCTGTAAAAAATCTGAATGACGTCGATGATTTCCGACGACCATCTACATAACTCTATATGGTACCACATGCGCCATGTCTTGTTTATTCAACAACAATCGGGATATCCCGATAATTTGAAATATACATTTTTTTTATTGCTTTTTTAAACAAATTTATTACCGTACGAGTGAAATTACAATTGAACTCATTTTAAATCAGGTTTGTGTAGGTGTTCGTACACACACACAAACACACACAAGCTTATATATATATATATATATATATATATATATATATATATATATATATATATATGTGTGTGTGTAATATGTATGAGTGTCAGTA
Organism: Acanthacorydalis orientalis; assembly: GCA_034766995.1. Classification (NCBI taxonomy): domain Eukaryota; kingdom Metazoa; phylum Arthropoda; class Insecta; order Megaloptera; family Corydalidae; genus Acanthacorydalis; species Acanthacorydalis orientalis. The sequence continues at coordinate 46,900,712 of CM068317.1, forward strand.
ATTTTTTCATGTTTGCGTGCGTGGTTTTTTTATGTGCACCTACCTATATTTATTTGGCATGATGTAGGTGAGAGTATGTGTGAATACTCATGACATGAAATGTTTTAACGTGCGTCAATGATACAGTGACCTAATCATGGAAACGAGACATTCGTCGACAATTATATTGACAATAACAAGAATAATAAAATAATTTTTACGCTCGAAACTCTTTATTGATTCTATTTTTTATTTAAAACGCACACAGGTGAAGAATATAAATATCCAATCGAACTGTTTGTATCTATTCACAGTTACTATTTATCGGTAAAAAATAGAATAATCAGTGTTTTTGTTTGAATGAACACGGCCGGTTTTTTTTTAAAAAAGTCCAGTTGAAAATATGAGCCAATTTTGGACTTATTAATAAATAATTTTGTTCATTACAATATACTTAATAAATAATTTTGTTCAGCACGAGTTATTTATTACAATATTGATATTCTTTATCGGAGATCAGACTTATACATAAATTCAATTGTTAACCGCAAGAAACAATCGGTTGTTGTACATTTCGTAGAATTCGAACAGGGAACAGGAAATGTGTGAAGACCTTGATTTGATATTCATGTATTTTTGATTAGTAATCTGGGATTTCATTTAATTTAAATAGTTTTGGAATGGAAGATTGCAATTAATATCAGGTTTTTATGCATGCATTACAAACAGAATATTCATTTACATGATTTTTATACATTTTTTTCCTTAATTTAACATTTATGATCGTTCTTATTAAAAGTAGAGCATGAAAGATAACATGCGATTTTTATCTTTCATGCTTTTTTGATAATTTATAAAATAAAAGAGCCCTTCTTGGTCAACCAAATTTGGTAAAATGCTGTTGTATCTTTTGAAAGTACAGTATATTTTCTAGAAAAATATATATGTTAAATTCAATAGATGATTTTCAGGAAATAAAGATTTTTTTATATAAAATATTAAAATTTTAATTAGCAGAAAAATATATTTTATTTTATTAAGTTTCGTGTGAGTTTAATGTTAGATATTAAAAAAACTGTATATAATAGGAGGAATGAAATAAAGCTGTTGATTTTGGATATTTATCGAATTTTTCTATTTTTAAAATCATCGATAATATAAATAAAATTGCACGTTTTACAAATAGATTTTAATATTGAAAATAAATCAGATTTATTTACATAAGAACATAATGTTTAAATTTTTCCTTTTTTAATGTACGATGCACCCATTTTGTATATCATTTAATAAATGAAAATATGACTTTATAAAGTATGATTAGTTAATTGAATTATTATTTTTTTTAAATAATAGATTTAGTATATTTATTATATATATATATATATATATATATATATATATATATATATATATGTATATGTGTGTGTGTGTGTGTGTGTATGTGTTGTGTGAATAAGTACAGTAGTTCATATTTTAAGGCGTACATTAAATGATGTTCTATTATTTTTGTCCAGTACCGTGAACGAGTGCTGAAGAAGCTGTGATAAATTGCATGTAAATTTAAATTGAAGAAAATACAAGATCTATCACATGACATTTTACATTTATTTCTTTGAGTATCCGACTTGCTCCGGCACCGTTTTTCAGACAGTTTGCAAATTTTTACAATGAAGTCAATTAACTTCCCTTCTTTTGACAGAATACTCCACTACTGGTGTAGAGACGTTCACTTCTGTGTTGTGTTACGAATTGCTGTGCTGTCACTTGATGGTCGCTTAAATATCATCGAATATCACTTTATATATATATATATCTCCATATATATGTGTGTATATATATATATATATATATATAAATATATATATGTATATATATATATATATATATAGGCATTGTTTTAATTTCGGAAATAATTAGTCATGCCGAACAGAAGTATTTATTGTTTTAATATATATATATATATATATATATATATATATAAACCTTTATTTACATCAATATCTAGTGTTTGTAAATTAGTTATTCTTATACGTGATCTTTTTGACGATCGTGTCTGGTTTTTTTGTACGCCAATATCGAAATTATTTCATCAATAAAACGTGCAAATAATAAATTCTAGTTAAATTAAGTATAAACAACAATATTTGTATTCAGCCCACTCGTCGGGATAATATTCTTTTTGTATGGCGGTATGTGAGTAATAGTAACTGAACCGTTAATGTACTCAACGGATAGCTGCACCGCCATAATTGTGATATTTATGAACACCCGTATGTCAGTCGTTTTTGTTTATTTTTAAACCGATCGAACACTTAAGGAACAATAATCCCACTTATAGGGTCTTCATGAAAATAATGTATGTGTATATATATATATATATATATATATATATATATATATATATATATATATATATATTATTTTTATTTACAAAAAAGAAGATCAATGTTGATGCAAGTAGGTTAATTTGGAAAGAGATATATGAGAGCGAAATATATGTGTATTTTTATATCAAATAATACACAAAATATATGCATAAAGATTTTTGTATAATACAAGAAATATCTAATAAATGAACAGGGAATAAAAAAAAGATAATTAAATGTATTCACTTTTCTTTTTATTTCTAAACTCTTACTTTCTATTTAAAATGAATAATTTTTGTTACATTATTAATTTGAATTGATTATTGATAAAATTCAATTTATTAAATAATTATCATTGATTTTACAGAGTATTTAGTAGTAGAAATATGCATGCAATAAAGTATTTTAACAACGCCAAAACTTTTTCAGATCTGAAAAATATTAAAAGAATAAATTATTGTTTAAATGTATACGAATTTGAAAATACAATTGTATTTTCATACCTATGATCCTTTTAAACAGTTATTCTTGGATCAGATGTCTGTTCTTCGTTATTAGTTTCGGTACGCGTGCCATACTTGGGTAAGTGTTAAACACTCTTTTCATTTTTGCTTGAGTCTTCAGTCTTCAGTATCTACATGTACTGAACTTAATAGTGGAAAACAGACACTTAGCTGGTCCAAAAGGACAAAAACAACCAGGTCAATGTTTACTAATTCTAAAAAAAATATATCAACTGATAGAAAAGTATTTCTAGAATATATATTTAATTTAATATTTAAATTAACATTCACTGAAACTTTTAAATATTTAATTAAACTTGAATATATAATTAATTGAAACAGAAAATGTTTAATGTAGAACGAGTAGTCATCATCCTCATTTTCATTATTAACATCATCTTTTTCTAAGCATATTCTGGTTTCAAATTTTAAGACTTTCGAATCTAATACGTTTAGAACTTTAACCATTTCTAAATTAATTTCTGATATTATCACGTTTATTTATATGCAATATTCAGTGATTTTTTTATAATTCTTAGATTTTATGTTGTTTTCCTTTCTTATAATATTTCACTCATTTCTATTTATTTTTTTTTAAATTGCTATTCTTGTATGTTTTGTATCTATTATCTCTTCTGGTTTTATGCTTTCCCTGTTTCTTTCTCTCTCTGTAATATTAAATGATAATTGAATCGGTTATTTTTAAAATTCTAAATTAATAAAAGTATATTGTGTTACTAGTGTGTGAAAACTCTATAGTAGGCTACTCTGAATGATATGTAATCATATTTCACAATAAGAGGAATGAGCTTGAACATCATCGATAAATAAAATGCCAGCTGCACTCTACAAAACGTATAAACAATTGAAAACTGTATTAAAAACATCCATTCGGATCGACAACACTTTTCTATACTTATTGACGTACAGAAACGTGACATTGTATGGGTCATTTGCATAGAATAAGTCAACGACTCGGACTTTCCCAGAAAAAATATTATCTCATTGCTTTATCGAAATTCGAATATTCATGTTATGTCATAGTTGTTTTGACCGAGCGGACTTTTTTAAAAGATTTTATCATATATGCGAATCAAAATAATATTGGTTCTTGCATCACAGCACAAAAAATCGCATATATATATATATATATATATATATATATATATTTATATATATATATATATATATATATATATATATATATATATATATATACATACGCGTATGACGAATTGCCAATGTCAGTGTTTGTGTATTTCACGGTCGATATTTTTTCAAAGAAACGAATACTTGTCAGATGAGTATCGGTTTCGATTCCGAATAATTAAATATTCTATGGCTACACGTACCTATAATCAGTCCGTCTATATATTTTATACTCTAAAACAATCATATCATAACGTATACAGAACGAATAAAACACGGTTTAAACAAGCGATGACAACTGAAGATAGCGAATCAACAATTCGTCTTTTATTTTTTAATACGCAGTGAATGATTCGAAGCGTGTGAAATTTGTGTGAAAATCAGTTTGATAATGCTTGAAAAAGTGATTCATAATTATTGATTAGTGTTTATATTGCAATGGTATGTCGTAGTTGATCATTTCTTATAATTATTTTGAATTTACTTCAGATTGACGAACATTTCAAAACAATGTATACAGGTAAAGGACGCTATCACAGTCTGTATTGTTATTTCGATGATACTGCTGTATATTAATCATAGTCTGTTATAATTTGTGTATTAATAATATTATTAATAAAAAGATTTTCAAGTGTCATTGATATAAGATTCTTTTCACTAATATTAATGTTTCAATTCAAATGAGAGATTGTTTCTTATCAGCACTTGTCACTTGTTTAGAAAGTCTAGACATTTCTATAATTTAATATATCTTTTTCTTATTATTTATGATAGACCGTATGTATGTTTAGTGTTTAATTCACATCATTGTAAATATATAAATATATATATATATATATATATATATATATATATATATATATTTGTGTGTGTTTGAATTATATATATATGTATGCATATATAAAAAAATGTTCATTCTTAAGTAGCACTTAAGAATGAAAAATTAAATAACCTTTAATACCTATTTTTAAACATATAACAATAAATATACTTTCTCCAATAAATAAAATGTATTTCGAGAAGGTAATAAAATATTTATTTTGAAAACATTTACATTTTTTTTTCAATAAGTCTTGTTTTATTGTTTAATTTTTAAATATATTTATTACTATAATCATCGATTTTTCAAAAAAAAAACTCATGCGGAGAGAAATATTTGCTATTAGACACATATGTACAGTTATTATCCGGCGAAATTAAAAAAAGAACATCAGATGTGAAGCAAATGGCCAATTAATGTATGTGTCATAAAATTTATATATTTTTTTACAACTAATGTTTAAATGTTAACTAATAATAAATTAAACTAATGTTTAATTTATATATACATATTCTATTGCAGATAAAATTGATAACGTAAATGAGTTTATACAGCTATATGAACATACGGCGAATTCTATGTGGATTATATATAAAACTTACATTTAAAAAAAAGATTTTAAATATGTTTTGATTTAATTTAGAATATTACAGGTTTTATACGGAATGTCATTTAAAGGAATTAAATCTGGAACATTAATAAATTTGGATAAAAAGGTAAATCTATATATAAATAAATGTAACAAAAATAAATAAAATTTTAAATTGAACCTGTGTATTTATTGTGATTTTATTCGAAGTTAAGATCTAAAAATTGTTACTAGTGTCTGTATGTAAATTTAATATAATAAAAATGGGTTTAGAAAAACATATACATTTTATTTTTATTTTAAAAAAGAATATAAACGTGGATATTTTTCCATGGTCAAACACATTGAGTAGTATGTAAGTTAATAAATGTAAAATAATAAAGTTTATTATTAAATATCTGTCTTTACTTTAATCTTATAATATGCGCTTCAAATTAATGATATTTATGTACTTTAAATGTATAACACATACTAATGTGTTTATACATTTTAATAGATTGTTGTAAAAGAACATATTTTCAATTTTGAAAAATGTATAGAAAACTGAATTTACTTATTTTTTTCAATATTTTTATAGAATGTTGACACGGGTGCTGTTTTAACGCTGAAAGGTAAATTAATATATAAGTAAGAGTTTTGTTAATACTAATAAAATTTTATATGTTTGTGTACTTTATTCGTTTTTACTTTAAAAATCATTTTTTCGATATGAGAAATTTATTAATTGTATATAAATTAACAAATGTATGTATTTAAATAGCTGGTATAATTTTAGGTTTAAATTTCTTTTAAGAACTGATGATATTTTAAGATTTTCTAGGTTATTTAAAACGAAAAAAAATAATTGTGTAGATAAATTAAATGATATGATTAATATTATGTATTTATTTAATATTATTATTAAATATATTCTTTGTTTATATTTGAAGGGATATATATATATATATATTTTTCGACTGTATAGTAAACTATTTAAATAATAATTTCATACAAGATGTAATATCTTATTCATGATTATTATTTAAATAATATTTTAGAAAAAAAACTTCATTTATTCAAATCTGATGATTTCATATCTTCGCGCTTGAATTCCATCAATTATCATTCTGATATTATGCGTCCCATGTTAAATTTATTATCTACCTTTTTGCCAGTACAAAAAAACCTCTGAATCGTTTGTAACGATAACTTGAATTTCAAGAATCTGTTGTCAGTGTCCCCGGCCGCGTAATTCACTTGCGGATCTCCTTTCATCTTCAGCAGACGGTCCGCTAATGCACAAGTAATGGAGACACAATGGCATCCAATTGCCGACGAAGTTATCACTGCAACCGTATCAGATATGTGGCCATGCCAATACGAGCAGATTTGTAACAACGTTTATTAAAAGAGACGTACAAATAGAGCATATCGTTATGATGTTTATTTTCGTTACAATATTTCTTTTTTTCCAGACTTGTTCCCGATAAGACATCAATTACTATTCTCGCAAATAGAGATGTTCGCTATCTTGAATTTTCACAGTTGATCTCAGAGTGGAATAAATCGTTCGTTGAAGATCATTCATTTTTTCGGCCGATTAATTTAGAAAAAAATAATAACAGGTTTGATCTTATTGAAATGTTAACCTTATTATTTATTTTCACTTGAAGCGATTAATTTTGTACAGGAAATAATTACAAATCAACAGTTTTTTATAAACCAAAATATCTTATAAAAACAACTCCGACTGAATAAAAGATTTAAAAGTAAATATCGTTGAATGTTTGAAGTGTTTTTCGAATAAATCTTTTGAATAATTCTTTGATTGAATGAAAGCTTCAAAATCTCTCTTGTCAATTTTTTGTTATATCTCAACTATTTTTCTTACATTCTTCAATCTGTTTCTTTCTATAAAGTTTGCATTTGACATTTTAGATATGTTTATAGACGTTCGATTGGCGTTGTAGTTAGAGAATCTTTGAAATGTTCATCAAATATTATTTTTTTAATTATATATATATATATTGGATTAGATTATTGTTGAACTAAAATAGATATATTTTCGTTTATATTTTTTCACGGACAGTTTTATTGAGAATTATCCAATTTTAATATTTGTAACACAATAATTGTATCTTATTTAAAAATAATTACTAGTCTAGTATGTAGAATAAAAATAATATGACTTTCTTGTTACTTGTAAAATTTCCTCTGGGTGTTTTTTTTTTATTTAGATTGAAATAAAAAAAAATAATGAGAATAATGTAAATATTATGTGTACAAATTAATTCGGTGCCCTTTCTCATAGAAAGTGAATGTGTACGAAAAAATAGAATACATTTCAAATCCTCAGAGTATCTCCCATTATTTTGTATAATTTTGTTCGATTTGTCAAATAGTAAATTAATTACAACACATAAAAATAATTAATGCTTTCGTTCAGTAACATAAAAATAAAACGAGTTCAACATGAAAATACGAATGACTATAATACGAGGAAGAATTACAACGTAGCAAGAAAATCAGCTTAAATATCGTTCACATACTAATAATGCTCCAAAGCATTTTTAGAACGTATCTATAGATAATATCAAAATGAAATAAATTAATTTTAAAGTCGAAACTCATTATGTATTACATTTATACTGTTATCGATTTTAATTTAATATATATATATATATATATATATATATATATATATATATATATATATATATAAACTGATTTATTAAAAGAAGACTTATTGTATCTTTATTTAAACACAATGAGTCGATCGTTAGTGGCGACAAGTTTCATCAAAGAGACTTTTAGTAAAGTCTTGATATCAAAATTTGTTTTAATGAAATATAAATCATAAATGCAACTATATATATATATATATATATATATATATATATATATATATATTAGTCTACTGAAATGTGATAATAATTGTAATTAAATTTTTATTACAACAGACTGCAAATTTCTATGAATTTTGATCATGGCATCGAGTCGTTTCCAGTACAAAAAATAAATATTTTTGGCTGTATTATTTCCCCGTTCTTTATTAAAATACTCTTTTTATCAACAAAAATATGTTTATAAATACACATGTCTTAAAATTATATATTTTTATTCATATAATTATCTAATAAAGTATTACATACGCTTCTTCTCGTGTACATGCCATTGAATAAAAACGTATAATAATAACCTCATTAAAATATGATTAGATTCTGTTCGTTCACATCGAATTAAGGACGATTTCTTTTTCTGGTAAACGCTTAAAGAAATTGTAAAAACCTCTACCTCACCGTCCTGGCCTTAATTGACTGTTGACGAGAGTAAATAATAGCTTGTCATAATCGAACATTTATGATGATTCTTAATTTTCTTTAACTTGAATCGCATGTGAATATATTTTTTAATATTTTGAAAATATTAGTACTTATATATATATATATATATATATATACATGTGGTCTGTGTGTGACTATATTTTTTTAAGTATACTTTAATACGATTAAAATATTTGATCTCTGCAGATTTTTATACACAAATATACAAAATTTGATGTAATATGTTTTTTTTTTATATCTGAGAGATGACCGTTTCTCTTAAATCATATAAAGGCATATAGTTTTGAGACAGGTTGGATGTTGGCAATGTATTTATTTTATAATATATTCATATAAAATAATGTATTAATCAGCTCGGTTCATTTTTCACCTACAGTAATGCAGGAAATTGAAACAAACCTTAATGTTTTACTTTATTCAAATAATTGTTTGTTTTTTCAAAATTTAGAGGTGTTTTTCTTGAGTTATTAATGACTTTATCGAAATATTAATTTAATTTTTTGTGTTAAAATTGAGAATTATTTTTTAAAGAAAGTTATTTTTTAAAAAAATGCTATCAGTGACATGATATATATATATATATATATATATATAATATATATATATATATATATATATATATAGAGAGAGAGAGAGAGAGATTAGGTAATATTTATGTTTTTTGAAAGATATATGTGTACACGAACGCACAAGCTCATGACATATTGAAAAAAGACACGAAAGAGTGAATAATTAGTTTCAGATATTTCAGTATTATTTATCAACGTTGATCCATATTTTCGTTGTGTCCGTGAACGTCGGGATAAGAAAATCCAGTACGGTCGACGTAGAAACATAGACCGCCTGACCGGTAGAACCGTTTTGTGATAAATTACGTAATGAAAGCTCTGACCGCTGGCCTTCGTGCTTGCGAGCAGCTCCACGAGTCGGATGCTGCTGTTGGTGTGTTCGCTCGTTGATGCTGGTTTTGCTTCGTTCGACATTCGAACAACATTCAGTCCTGTACACCGTGAAATGGAACCGGACAGACTGTTCGGTAATTGATATTTAGTTTATCGGCGAAATACATTTCCTCGTTTTTTTTTTTAACACAAAACGATGTTTTAATCAATTATAAAATTCCACATTCGTTCTCGAATATGTGTAAAATAATAAAGAGGGCACTCACATATATATATATATATATATCTCCTGTTTTATTCATTTAATAGAATATTTTATTTATCTATAAACTATTTACTCGTATATATCAATACTAGTTTGTGAACGAGTGTTACATTTCATTTTATGAAATGTTTATCTATCTTTCCATCTATCTATATATCTCTCTACCCATACACATATATATATATATATATATATATATATATATATATATACATTTATATAAGCATAATATAAAAAAAAACTGAGAAGTAATTGTGATTCATTTTGTATTTTTTCACATGTTTGTTCATAATATTCAAACACTATTTTCTTAGGAATAGAGATGGTGGATATTCAATTTCTATCTAATTTATTTCTATATTTTCATGTATTTACGCACTGCTAATATGAATTAAGAGCGTGCTACTTGAAACATGGCAATTTTTTTATTTTTTTTTCAACCGTTTCTCCTCAATATTGTATTTTTGTGCACGAGCGTATTGTGAAATTGAAACACTATTTCAATATTTTGTCAAGACAAATATTAAGAGTTGTAATATATCAAATTGTTTTCTAATCAATTATTATTATTTTATATATTTCTTTAAAAACAGGTTAAACCCAGTTTTTTTACTGTAAAGCCGCAAAGTCAAGTTTCAGCAGTGGGGTCAATTTTCAGTAAGCATTTTTTTGTGTACTATTGTGAGTGATGTGGATATTTTTCAATAATATATTATTTTTTTACTTTTATCTCCACCATTTGATAACATGGAATGAAGTGCTGGTTATTTTAAAGAGTGCGTTTTTTCAATTGCATTTTTTCAGTTGTGTTTTCTTTATTATTGCATTTAATTTTTTATTTTCGTCATAATTTTTAATTCAAGTTTATCTTTTGAATTTTGTAAATGAAATCAGGTTAAGCATGTCAGGCCTGATTAAGTTAGTTTTGATCTGCCTGTTGTGGTAGAAAATAAAACCCTTCCGATTAGATAAAACTGGACGATTATTTCGAATTCATCAATTCAATTTGTTTAATTTCTGATAATACTTCTTTGTCATTATTTTTCTTTGATAGACAGCAGCTTATAGAAAATGTTTTTCTTTTAATCCTATCAGACAGACAGAAATAACTGTCGAGGATACAAAACACAGACTTTGTGGTCGTTATAGTGGTTTTAATAGATAAATTCTAGTTTTTATTTCATATCATATTATTGTACTGGATTCATTTGTGTTTGTAATGATTAATTGATCGTAAAATTGGTCACTGTTAAATCGACTGAGTTTTATCTATATGTTCGTTGAAATTCATCAAATCTTTTCATGTATTTAATTAACTATAGTACAAGTATTAAAACGAATTATGTTTTATACCAGTTTTACATATTTTCATTTATTAAAAATAAAAAAAATGTACAATGACAAACTCGAAAATAATTTAAAAAATGAACAACATAAATAAACGTCTGTATACGTTGTAAACGTTAAACACAGCACAATATTTATTAAGTTGTCGATTTTATTGCAACGTTATAGATTTCCAATAAAATTGTATTTTATATATAAAAAAGAATATTATTGGTAGTAATGTTTGGTTATTTAATAAACGCTCGAAAGTATTGATTTTAAAATGGTCTGTAATAAAAAAATAAACAGATAAAACATGTCGTTTAACGATGTCGCTTCTATGTGTATGTGTGTGTGTGTATTTTTGTACATGCATTCGTGTTCGAATGCTTTCATTATTGCGATATTGTTTATTCTCGAAAGGTCATTATTTTTCCTATTTAATGATAGTTCATAGCGTACCGTAATTTTTCCCGGTCAAAAATTCGTAAAAAAGATTAATTATTATTTCATCTCGTTAAAAACTACACATATAGGTATTATATATATATATATATATATATATATATATATATATATGTATGAGTGTTGTTTATTTTAATATAAATTTTGTACATAAATCCAGAAAAATATTTTTTAGAAAAAATATTTTTATACAACTTATACATTTTATAAAGAAACAAGAAAATTTCAATTGATTAAAGGTATAAATATCAAAGTACAGTCGTTTGGAAAAGAAAAATATTAGTTAAAATAGTAAAACTTTATGTAATTTACCAAATAAATTTAGTTACATATTCGTCAGAATTTACATGAATGTAGGTTAGTTCAGGTAAATGTAATTTGTTTGTACGTTCCTTAATACATTAATACATGAATCAAAACAACATATTTTATTATAAATAATATAAATTGCATCTCCAACGTACACAGTTTTACTCTGTTAGTGAAACAATTACAACTATACTCTATTTTCGGTCATTATTTTCAGTTTGAGAATATTACCTGGTTTTGTTCTAGTAAATTTCGCATAGTCATGCTTTTTGCTTATCCTGTTTTTATCCGGTCCCGTTCAGTTCAGATAAGAGAGGTTCGGGAATGTAGTTATTTCATATATATATATATATATATATATATATAATATGCTAAATTATGTTCAAGAGAAAACAACACATTCATTTTTCGAAATATGGAATACATAAAATATGGTATGGTCTTTTTTCTATTCTTTTGTTTGAAAATTAATCGTTTCAATGTGTTATATTCAAATATATTAAATTATGTTCTGAAATCGAATTAAATAAATTAGTGCTTACATAAAATGGAAATTGTATTAAATTATAGATAATGGATTATAATTGATATTACTGTAAATTAATTGTAATCGAAACTAGCTTAAAATATTACCGGATAACTATTTATTAAGAGAAAACGTATAAAGCAAATACATGTATGGCTTATACACTGAAAAATAATTTATGGATTCGTTTATATTTTTTTTTTAAAGAGCACTGTGAAATTTTCGATTCGAAAAACGAGTTTTAGATTGTTTAATTTTTATTTAACTTTGTATTGCAGGCATTTTTCTATATATCTACTCTTTGAAATCAGAATAATTTGAAATTAGATATGCTGGTTATTTTTTATATATTTTTACTTTGCTTTTCTTACTGCTGTCTTTTTTATTTATTGTACCTTATTCCTTAATATATATTATTTTAATCTAAAGACATTTTTAACCTGTTCTATTCATTCTTTTCAATTCATAGCACTGTTGGTTAGTTATAAGCTTACAAAGAATGAAATTGTAAAAAAATAAAAATGAAAACGGGATTAAAATATTATTTATCTGACGATTAGTTGAAAACTTACTGAATGTTTAACCTTTCTATTATTTTATAGAAAATTATTTTCGATATTAAAATAATGAGAAGAGAAAGATTGGGTAATTTTAATACAAATAGAACAAAAATTTCCAGTCAAAAATCTTAGTTGCATGCCAGTGTGAATTTAATTTTATATTTTAGAGCCGTAGCCTAAATTTCACACTTTGAGTGTATTAGAAAAATAATAAATTGTTTATAAAAGTAATTTTCTGCCCATTTTTTATAATAAAATCTTAATGATTTTTCCTTTTCTTTTCACTGTTAAATACTTTATTGTTTTGATTATATGGAAATGTATGTTAAATGTTTTTAAGATAGATTTAAGCATTTTTTATATTTTTCTTTTCAAAACTAACTTTTTTTTATTTTAAATGAAAGCGTTATGGCCATTTGTATTTTTTAACTCTTGTAAATCTATTATTTTTTATGTTTTAATTCTTTTATTGTCGTTTAGGATATATTGTGTTTCCAATCGTTTGAAAAAATAATTTTAGTGTGTAAAAACTGATATAAAAATTACTATACAATTATTTTCCAAAGTTATTAATTCCACAAGTATGGTAATTTTAAATTGCAGTAAATTTTTATTAAAAAATAAATCTCAATTAAAAATTGAATTATTTTTTATAAATGTTTTTATATTAATTTATAGTCAATTTGAAATAATGAAAATAGTTTTGGATAAATGTTGATTCTATTACAATCTATTAACAGATATTCAGAGTTATTTTCGTGAAAATCTAAAAACTATTTTTCCATGTAGAAATCGATTATAAAAATTGTATTTTTTATAAAGTAAAATCATCAATAACGAAACATATTAACTTTCTCAGTTCAATCACTCTAAAACGATACTTTTTTTATAGTTTTCTTGAACTATCGATGATTGATTCTGAGGTAGGTAACAGAGCGTTATGAAACTTTCCCTCGCGCCAATCGTGTTACTTTCTTTTTAATTTCCACCGAAACGTTTATTTCTTCAATATAGTTAATTTTAAATATAATTATCGTGTTTTCATCATTTTATATTTACGAGTACTAAATAAAATAGTATACGTTTTGGACGATTTGAAAGTATTTTCAATAAAAGTTTATGATGTCGTTATTCATTTTTTTATGAAGATGTTTTTTTTTTGTAGTAAAACATATAATTGGAATTGATTTATGGAACTGTCGATTATTATTTTAACATTGGTAAATATAAATTAGTTAGATTTTAGACAGTGATTATAATTGGTCTACTTTTAATTGATTTTTTATATAATACTAACTTCTATTTGTGTTAATTTCAAATTTGATTAAATACAGGAATTATCATTTAAGAGAACAAAATTAAAGTCTATATTTTTTTTCGTTTCGAGCAAATTATGCGTGAAATGTTCTATGGAACGATTATAATGGATTCAATTTGTAAAAAAAGTTCAGAATGTTACTAGTTTCATAGTGCATAATAAATGTACTATTGCTGTTATTATAAACTACGATGCAAATTAATTAGATATTTGATTAAAATGCAAATGAGGTCTCCTGTAAGATACAAGGGTGTTGGTCTGCTTGTTGAATTATTAAATGGAGAGTTTTTCAAGTGTCGCAGACGATTCCATGTTGCAATTTCGATTTGGGTACACGTGTCCTGCGGCGATTCGCATCGTTTCCTCCGCGAATAAAACTTATTCGTCATGTTTTGTTAAAACGTATTTAAGCCTGTTTTTCGTACTACGTATTAACGCAAACCGCTAATAGTGAACAGTGATGCGAGCAACCGTGCCGACCGTCCGTCCGACCGACCGACCGACCGACCTTCGTGCTTTATACATACACACAGTTTTAAGCACAACTTTCGTAAAATCGATTGGTCAAACACGATTAATCACTATACGTGTACAGTGGCGCCATTTGCCGATACAGCGGCTGGATTGTCAATCAACATCTCCACGCTCGTCGACGATGGGTTCGTGTCCCTGTGCTGACGCCACCTGACGGGCAGACATGAAACTAACACTCTCGCCTGTCCGACGAAAACAGAACGGCTTTTCGTGTCAAGTACGTTTTAATGACTCGTTAATGAAACGAGCGATTATCTGCGGATTTGCATAATTTTCAACATATATTCGTGCGGATGTGTTATTTTGATGGTAAGTAATGAAAACGGCTATATGTGTACTTAGCAGAATATTTGCGTAAAACTGTAAGTCATTAATTATATAGGTGTTTGTGTGTGACTGACGTACAAATTATTCGATACTTATTTGCTGAGTATTGGGGATGTTCGGAATGACCACTAAATGTATTCGTCGATTTTATTCATTCGTTCATTCGTTTATTTTTTCAATTAGACACACTTTATATTAGACAGAAACTCGTATCGGCTTACATATTACACAAATCAATTCAGACGAGAGCGCATGCCGACGATATAAAAATATGATTATTTTTACTATAAGCTTCATCGACAATTTGAAAATAAATCTTATAAGTCACTTGTTTTTTAATTTCTTTCAGTTAATCCTTCGAAGATTTACCGCATGTGTCTCCATTATATCATTATTTCCTCTTTCTTCGTTAATTCGTGCAAGACGTAATATTTGGAATCTTTCATTAAATGATTTATATATTTAAATCTTAATCTTGCCTTGTAGTCCTTTTTTCTATATGTCCGTTAAGTATCGTATTTATCAACCCATTATTTTTCAAAATATGTTTTGTCAAACTATCTTTTCTCTTCTTCAGGTTATAGAATAGATTTTAATCACTTCTATTCCTTCTAGTTTTTCCTTTCATCCTGTTTGTTTGTCTCCCTTTTTGAAATTGTGATTATAATGTTGCTTTCGATACAAAATCTCGAATTTTTATAGATTTCATTGAAATAGGCAGCAAAAATTAAAACAATTTGCTTGAATTAATATCAATTTATACACGAGAGATGTTTGAAACCATTTATCTATCATCATATTGCAGTAAACGATTGTCAAATAAATATTTGCTTCTATTTTATATTTAAAATATTAGTGATATAAATAAATTAAGCAAATAGTTTAATAATCGATCAGAAGCTTATAGAAAAATCATATTATGTACATATATATATATATATGTACATAACTATTTACGGATGTATTTGTGTATATGATGTATGTATTTAATGATTGTATATCGATATGTAACAAACAAAACCAGTCTATTCACCCTAATCTATTTTAGGGTGATTGCGTTATCGGCAAACCATTTATCTAAAAGATCATATCAATACGAATGGATCGATCAATAAATTGTTATATAAATTATTCCTCCTAACGTAATTAATTTCGAAGTGTGTGCATTGGAGATGACTTAAATAGTTTTCAAAATTGTAATTGTAAAATAGATTACGTGTAGGTCGTGTTATGAAATATAAACATCAGCAATGTTGAAGTTTTATACGAATTCGTTGTTTATGGTTTTATGTATTGTTTGATTTGACGGGTTAAGTACAGAAAACATCATTTTGATGTATCAAACTGATAAAATAATTGTTATGTATCTCCTAATACGCCGATCATAGAATTTTTAATCAATCAATAAAACATTTTATGTTTGAATGGGAATTTTTGTATTTAAAAGCACAAATAGTGAATAGGCTTTCTATATGAAGAGTGACTTCTAGATGGAGTGTTTTTTTTTTAAAAAAAAAGTAATATTAATGTGTAGAAAGAGGGTCAAATTAATATTATGTTCTTTGTAATTGCTTCAGAGTCGTTAATTATATTTATGAATGATGAAAACGCAGCTTATTTTTAATAACGTCATCGTGCCGTTACTGCTCTTTTACAAATTTAATTTAAAATGCTGAAAACGTAACAGAAGTGTATGTTATCGTTATAATTCATTATTATCATCGCATTATCTACATATAAACTATATTAAACTGACGTCCATAAACCGATATCAGACGAGAATGCGTTTAAAAAAAATACTGCCATAAACGAATACTTTTCGACGCGTAATCTTCGATTTCGCAAACCGAAATTTTAATCATTAAACAACGCCTGGCCGTGAGCAAACACATAAATAAATTTTCCATAAAACACATGCAGTATTTTTCATCAACGAACCATCAACGCAAAGATTATATTTATATCACTTGGTGTTTCATTAATGGCATCGCTGTCACAAGCGATGAAATCCTGCAGCGCGCCCTAATGTACTAACCATTTCCACGGCTAATACTGATTTCACAAGGTGGCAACACCGCCATCATTTTCGACACTAAATTGTAACAAGCTGTGCGGAGATCGGAGCAGAGACGTTCGAGCGAAACGGCACCAAGCCGCCCGCGTTCGCGTGCGAACGGTGCAGAGCTAATGGTATGCAAGATGGTGTCTGCACCGAACAGGATGGGGTGGGCGAGTGGTGATCGGGAACGTATTTCGACAACTATGTGAACACTGTTCGCTTTTCGTGTATTTAACAACGGCAATGGTTGCATCAGGAGCAGCGCAGCACAGACATAGCCCATAATTCAGATGTCAGCAGGTCTGCGCTCGCTGTCAATGTTGAATCGTCGCATGAGCAGGAAACACAAGCGCACAAATGCAATGATGAAGTGCTCTGGAACTTATGGAGAAGACCATATCAATCGACTGTAAGGTGGATGTAACACAGACCGGCGTGAGAACGGAAAATGGGCGAAGGACACTCAATAGCTTTTCATTTCGCTCCAACATGTACACAAACACAGCCACAGTCATATATATATATATATATATATATAAATTGTAAAAAATATTTTTTACCTTAAGCCTCTTATATTATTTCATTCTCTCTATAACTACATATACCAGAAAAAATCTCTAAAAATAATTGTTAGTTTCGTTGACAACCTTAAAGTGAACCTGTATATTTTAGAAAACGATTTTTAAGTAAAATTTAAATTTTGATAATTTTAAGCTCAAGTGATGTACTTCTAGTTCTAATTGAGTTCATTTTTTGTTCAGATAGGATTTCAGTTTTGAAAGATAAACGAATAAGGTTATTTTGTCGTTACTCAATGGGAAATTGAATATACAATTATATTCATTTAATTTTCTTCTTAATTAGAACTGGTAGCATATTAGAATTAAAATCAACAAGAAACCTGGTATGCGAAGTAGAATGATTTCTATACAAGAATAGAAATCATTATGGAATACAAACTGGAACTAAATCATTCGAGACGAAATAGAAAAAGATATAAAAAAATTACTGTATAAACAAATAAAAGGTTTCGGGTTCGTCCGGGAATTGAACCCGGGACCTCTCGCACCCGAAGCGAGAATCATACCTCTAGACCAACGAACCGATGATAAACCGTTTTTTTAATAAAAAAATATCGAGTGTTTAATTAATGTAAAAGAAAATTTAATTAGTTTAAAACGGTTCAAAAAACATACATAAACACATACATACATAATACATACATACATATATATATATATATATATATATATATATATATATATATATATTCTTTATTATTAAACTATCGTCTAGAAATGATTAGTTCCTGTGTTTATTTATTAAAATTCAGAACATTGTTATTTTGCATTTTCAAAACATCAAATGAAATCAATAAATCAAATGTGGATATTCGGAATAATTTCCTATTTAATAGCTAATATAAATGGACATATTAATTAATTACTAATGAGTGCATTCGCTTGTATAACCATATTCAAGCCATTTGTTATGTATATTAATTTTATTTGCGGTATGTAATCGTCGGTGATAAAAAGATATTACATAAGTCAAATTCATAGATCAGTCAGTCGGTATTTCAAAATCGAACACTAATCTGTTCATTCGTTTCTTTTTTTCTGCAATTAAAAAATATCATTAATTTATTCGAATTGACGAGTCGTACTTTTTGGCGAACCTTGTACAGTTCGACTTCATTCATGGCAAGTTCATAAAAAAATCGTTCGATGTGTTTCCCGCTTAAAACATTCTGTCCCGTTTGTGTTTTGTTTGTATTCGTTTTAAAACTGTTGTTTGTTTGGCATTTTTTCGTTGTCGAGTTAAAAAGCTATGGAATTCAACGGGATATCTTTATTGTTACGATAATATATGTAGAAAAAGCTTTTTTTAAATGGTGGATTTCATTTTTTTCATTATGTGTACGTATATTGTTTTAAATATAAAAAAAAGCAGACGACAGTTCAATATAGCGAGCATTTTTTAAACATCGTATTTGTCGGCGTAAAATACTTATATTAATTAAATCTGCAATGTATATTTAATGAGTTTCGACACAAATGTACATATGTGCACAAATACATAAATACAAATGAACATACATACATACGTATATACATACATACATACATACATATATATATATATATATATATATATATATATATATATATATACATTTTTTGTTCCATAGTTGACTATGACATTTATAGTAATTTATGTATGTAGAAACCTTTTTCTATTGTTTTATTAATAATAATCTATCAGAGAAAAAGTATTTTTTTTATAAATCTTTTTAAAAATATTCATGTTCTATTTCTAAATATTTTTTTATAAGAACGAACTATATTTACATTAAATATAATTCGTGTAATGCAATTATTCATTATTTTTTCTCATTTAAAATTTAAGGAAAAAATATAATTAAAAAAGACTGTATTCCACAATTAAATGGCTATTGTATGATATTTGTGACAAGTGCCATTTTTCATTGTAGAATATTATATTTATTTGATGTAGATAATAATTAGCTTGACAAGTCATTTTAAAAATCATGTTCTTTTTAATTAATTTTCTTGTGGAGATTTTCTAATGAAAAGTTGAAAATTTAAAATCTTATAACTTTTTGATATTAATCAATTATTTAGACGAAAAATGGTAACATACAGCTAAAATTTGAACTATTATTTCTAAAAATAATGTTTTACAGCTCAATAATGATTTTATATATTTTTAGTTTTCGGTTGAAAATTCCTCTAGGTTAAAGTTGTTCACTTTCTGCTATAGAACAGTTTTTTTTTTATTATTAAAAATCGTGTTGAGTTGAAATAAATTTATTCAGTTACAAATCATTCATTTTATCTCTAAATTTTTTTAAATACCCAAATTGGAGATTTTTGTACCGAAAAATTTGATAAATGAAAAAGATGACAATTAAATTGCTTTACTTTTTAAAAGATTTATCAGATGTTTGGGTATCATGTTGAAAATTCAAATATAATTAATTTTTGGATTAACATTACTTTTTTCTACGAATAACATATTTTTCATTGATATTTTATTATTTTTAATGGTAATATTATGACTTTAGTTGAAAATGGACATATTTCGAAAAGCAAGACTTTTCAATAAATTTTATATATGAGAGGTCTTGCTGATTTTCGAGCAAGAAATGTAAAATCAAAATAACGAACATTCTTCTGATAGCAATCAATTATTTAGACCAAAAATAATTTTGTGCAGCTAAAATTTGACTTATTTTTTTTAAAAAAAATAATTCACATCTGAGAAACAATTTTGTTGTATACATTTAGTATCAAATTTAACTTTTCTGCAGAAAGAAATATTTATATTATTTGTTACTCAGATGAGATATATTTTGATTATTTCTGAAATTATTTACATTATAAATATTTTTTTAGAAAAAATAAGATTAAATAATTAACATTAATATGTAGTAATTTTATTAAATGTTCTGTAACATTTATACATTGCTAATATTGTTCAATGTATTAAGTCTGTATTAGCAAGAACTGGCTGGTCGTAACTGTTGCGAAGAGAAAGTAGTTTTTTAATGAAGAACGTATTTTTTATACTAGTTCTTTAATTAGACATTCACGTCGGCTCGTTGGTCTAGGGGTATGATTCTCGCTTTGGGTGCGAGAGGTCCCGGGTTCAAATCCCGGACGAGCCCGTAATTTTGCTTTATTTATTGCTGTATTGGAAGAATAAACCAAAACATTTAAAATTATATTAGAGAAGATTGTTTGAGGTTGACAGTGACTTTCTCCTACTTATCATTTATAAATAATCTATGAAAATCGTAATTTTATATTTTTAATACAATATTTTATATTACAGTTCAAATATTGTATAAAAACTTATAGTAGTTTTCATAACAGCTCATCTATGTTCCGAAATTCTAATTCTATAAGAAAAAGATTGTCTGAATGGTAAAAAAAATGTACTTAAACAAAAACATGTATTTAATTCAATATTGATATGAATTTCTTGTAATCTACAAAATTCTTGTAAAAATATTTAAGACAAATGACGAAATTCATTGAACTCCTTAATTCATTCATTAATTTCTATTAAGTTTTTATTTATAACAAACGACTTATTTCAAATAAATTGTACACATGTTCGCGTGGTAATAATACTGTTCCAAATATCGTTCAGAAAAATATATTATACTTCCGAACACCAGATGTACACCACCTACATTAAAAGTACAATCTGTATGACATTGGCGGGCTATGCGGGAAATCTTCAAGGTTGATTCTAGACATTTTATTGTTGATAACTGAATCTACCATAAAATTAAATAATAATTATTTTTTTTATCTATTTTTGAAACAATGTGTGGATGAACAGAACCATGGCTCGTTGATCTAGGGATAAGATTTTCGTTTCGGGTGCGTGAAGTTCCGGGTTCAAATAACAGACGAGCCCCGTATGCTTGAACCTATATATTAAAAAAAATATTAGAATTAATCTCTGAACAAAAGGATCGTAAGTTTTATATAAGAACTTACTGCAGGTATTTATATTGAATATGAATTTAACCAGAATTGTTTTAATTAATATTTTTCATATTTATTTATACAGACTGTGTGTAAATAAATAAATAAGAAATGTAATAAGAATATTAGTTAGAATAGATTTAAAAATTAAAACATACTTATTATAATATTTATTGTTTCAGGAAAGTCCATATTTATTATCAATATTATTTTTTATTTTCCTGGTTATCTTTATCCTTTTGAATAATTTGAGTTTCTGTTTTCTGCAAGTATCATTTAGGTTAATTTAATTAACTGTTATGTAAATCTACTTGAAGATGGTATACGTTCTAAAACTAGCAGTGGAAGACAGAAGATTAATTGTTACAAAAAATAAATCACTAGGTTTCTCTCTGCTCTCGCTCACTTGTCAATTATAAGTATGTCATGTAACCGAATGAAACAAACAATATTTTAAATTCATTTATGTCTATATAATGATTGCAGATATCTTGCAACGTGTTATTATATAATATATATATATATATATATATATATATATATATATATATTAGTATTTTTATATAATAATATCGCAGACAAATTGCAACGTGTTATTTTATATATGATATAAACATATTTGGGTACCATACAAACCTCGACGTCATAAATAAATAAGTCAACGTCATCGAATTTTTTGTGGATAATTTTTATTTTGTATATATAGAAAGATATATATATATATATATATATATATATATATATATATATGTAAGCGTGTGTATGTGCATGTGTTTTCATATCCGTAATGAAAATGTGTATTATAACTGTTTAGACTAAAAGAAAACATGATCTAGATAACGAGTACGACTTTTCAAATGAATATTCGTAAAAGTACATGCTCGTATATGTTTGCTTACATATATCGTATTACGTTAACTTATATTTTCCATTATGTTTGCTCAACGAGGCGCCAATGCAACGAGGGAAAAGGACAGATGCATCCTTGCTACGTTCCAATATATGTTAATGTCATCTATTAGTATATTTGTGTGACAGTATTGTCAAAATAAATAACAACGATATTAATGTTGGGACACAATGGGCGTGCTTGATCAAAACGGAGGGCGCAGTTGTTGTTAGAATTTAATTAAAATTTAAGAGCTTTCCCCGTAATTTAACGTGTTTTAAATCATTGTGAAATGTATGTCTTACATTATCCGAAATTCTGTTTCGACGGTGCCGTTTTCGTGCGATTTTTGTACGGGTTTTTGGGACGTTCCAGATTTCGAGATCGTTGATACAGATTTTTGTTCACGGATTAAGTATCGGCATTTAAATGTTTCCGTACATCGATATAGACATTCGAGTGTTTTAACAGTAACAATGTTTAATATATCGTTTAACATGTGTAACGATTGCTTGACAAGTTCGCAAGCTTTACAGAAAACTGTGATGTATGCTGACATATGTATTCATGTGTAAATTTTACATTATCGATTATTAACTTTGTTATTGATGGTTACGTTGATGGAATGAAATATCTTTACACTTAAATATATAATAAATCAATTGTTTTTTTTTTATTATTATTATTTAACAGATTTTTTTACATCATGTTTTGATTAGCTAGATATTATTGTTTGAATTTACTACATTAATTATGTTTAACGATTTGCTTCTGGATTATTTTTTTTTCTAAAAACGATTCAATTCCTCAGCTTCCATTATACATTCATATAAATGCAAAAAAAAACTATTCAGTTATATCTATGTATATTTAAAATATATAATAGAAACCACGAACAATCTGAATAAAAGTTTAAAAAATCATTATACAATAATTTAGATCGATGTGATTTAATTTGAAATAACTAAACAATAACATTTAGAAATTCATTCTTTCGTCAATGTCATGGTTAATTTTTGAGAATACTTAAAATTTCAATCTAAGAAACGTTTTTCAATGATTCAATTCTTGTATATAAATTCATAAGAAAGTAGTATACTATTATTTTGCTGTATTCTTTTCATTATTGTTGACACTTTTTTGATAAGATTCGAAATCTCGACCAAAGAAATGTATAATAGACAACCAAAAGAGTTGAAAATTCGAATAATTTCTATAATTATTCTATTCTCGAGTATAAAATCTGAAGAAAAATTGTAATATTATCTACATATATTTCTTTGTTTATTATGATTACTTTTTTTGAGAATATTTGCCGTTTCAACCGAAAAGTACATAATAAAGTAATAAATAGATTGAAAATTTATAGAATTCAAAGCAAAAAATAACGATTTGGTATCTGTGTAATTAATTTGAACAAATAACACAACGTTATTCAGCCAGACTTTTTATTTTTCACGGTTATATATTTTTTTTAAAAAAAATATTTAAAATGCCAGATGAAAGAATAAAGTAGAAATCGGATTGAAAATTCAGATAATTTCTCTAACGATTCAGTTTTTGTGCATTTAATTCAAATAATTAATAGAATATATATCTATATTTTTCTTATTATATTGTTCAGCTTTAATTTTTCAATTTCGGTAATTTTTAAAATTTCATTTCAAGAAATATATAACTGACAATCCAAACAATTTCTATAACGCAGTATTTTTCAAACTGAGTCGTTCTTTCTCTTAGGAGTCAGATTTTAAGAACCATAAATGTGATCTCAGTTATATATGACCGAATTTAAGAAAATCACAATTATATATATATATATATATATATATATATATATATATATATGCATAACATCTTCTATCTATAGTAAAATTGACAGTTCAGTCACAAAAATCCTGATTAGCTTATCTTTTATATTAAGATTTTCAGCGACTAAAGATGTTTACTATTTTTAAAGTTTGTAGTGTTTTATAAAACGTTTTTTTTTGTATTCTGAATTGAAATCAGTTGAATTAGTAGTGAAATAAAATTATTCATTCATATGTATATATATATATATATATATATATATATATATAAACTCGTTAATAATGTTTTCAATAAATACTGTCAAACAGGCAAGTTTATAAACTTTAACAAGGTGGAATTAATATGCAAATATATAGTTCAGTCTAATCGTTATGACTTAAGTTCGATCGTTCTTATATCGTCGACAAGGTAACGGTTTTAGCTCATTGTTGTTTTATTTATGACGTCCATACTATGCACACACACACTAACGCAACGTCGTTTGTCGCACTTTAGTTAGTTTGGCAGCCCTGTTTCGATTTTGCCGCTCTCGGTGTTGCGTTTAAGTTGGTTCTCCGCAGCGGTAGCTCCATTATATAATTAGTTTTGTAATCAATGGCAACGATACAAGCACCTGAGACACGACCGCCATATCTACACTGTTAATCAAGTTGAAAAGTACGAAATTACAATCTTTCTTCGATTGTTCGGCGAAGGAAACGATCATATTTAATAGAGCGTTCGAATATGAAAAGCGTGTTATGAGGAAATAGTGGTAAATTGAAAATGGCTAATGACAGAGTCGTACGTTTCGTTCGATGGATGGAATTCGAACGATGTGAATGTCTTTTAAGCGTGTATTTATTTTTTATTGTGACTTAAATCTTTCTGCTTTACAGTTACATCTATTGAACATTATTTTCTTATCATATTTATTTCTACTTACAGTCAAATATTATAACACAAATTTATTTACAAAAATATAACTGAGATACTTTATAATAACCAGGATAATAATTCTAAATATATGTAAACACACCGTGATTCCAGTAGTAGGGAATCTTTAAACTGAAAATTATTATCCGTCTTGAATTTGGTTATTTTTATTTATTTATGCACTGAAAAAAATTAACGTGGCAGGATACAGGAATATAATTCTTCAAATTGAATGTTTAATTAAATATTATTTTTATTTTATTTTATTCGTTTCGTTTCGAGGCTATTTTTCATTCTGTAAAATAGTCGAGTTATTATTTCCTTTCTTTAAAATTTAAATATTTTTCAAATTATTGAAATTATAAAAATTATATTTTTTTTCCAATCAATAAAATTTCTTCTAGAGCTTAAAAATGACTAAAGCACAGTTCGAAGAACTATGACGTTTTTTGGCTAGAAATATCGTGAATAAATTTTTATATAGATGTTTTAATATTTTTACAGCTTAAACTGTTATTATTTAGAAAAATATTCCTGACTCATTATTTTTGATCGATTAAAAATCATGATTTGCGGATAAACCTGAAACGATATATTCAAAGATTAAAATTATACAGGCAAATTCTATTTCGTATAATTAAGTATTATAGGTAACGGGAATTTTCTTAATATAAAATAATATAAAATTATTTTAATAGAATAAAAAATGTTTAAATAGTATTTAAATGAGAAATCTCTAAGTGATTTTCTAATTTTTCAATAAGCATGTATTTTCCAACCAATTAGAAAATTCTTTACTGAACTATCTATCTATTTCTCTCTTTCTATTAATCTATCTATCTACATCTCCTTCTCGTTCTTTCTCTCTCTCTATATGTATATATATATATATATATATATTTGTATGTAGCCATGTAAGTAAGTCAGAGAGACAAATATCGTACTAATAAAAAATATCATTTTTTTTTGTAAGGAAAAAAAACACTAAACTGTTCCGTGTTTCATAGGTAATCAAATTGTTAATATGCATCGTACGTAGGCATATCGTGCATTCCCACATTTTCCAGTTAAATCTCCTACCTCCGGTTTGATTTACAGTCAAAATAACCGCTTTCACAATCGACGACGTTGTATTAGCGAAGAAGCGCGCGCTCCAGCGTACGGTGGTATTTTTAATTGCTAATTGTTGTTACAAGAGCAATTAGTTTGTACACACAGAAGCTACACTGGTTAATTTAGGACCTGCATTATAAACCCATTACTAATTGAGATATTATGTAATGTGTATACACTTATATATTCGTGTGTGTGTGTGTGTGTGTATGGACGCGCGAGTGTCTGTTCGTCGCATAGCACGAAACAATTAAGGTTTTTAGAATATTGGCTGAAACCATCTTCACTTTTCTCTATGGTAGACGTACACGTAACAGGATGTTGTTTATATGTAGTGCGTACAGTAGTAGGTGGATGTTAAAAGGTAAAGTGGGTTTTTAGTTAATACATTTCAACAAATTTTCGTTAGTGTGTTAAATCGGTCGCCGGCAACACAAGAAGGTTACTTTCTTAACTACCTACATATATATGTCCTTCGATATACATACATATAGATATAGATTTTCTCATAGACGTTCTATATTTTCTTTCAATTTATTTTTGATTCAAGTAATATGATTAGAAACAAGTCTATCTTTTATTTCTTCTCATCTTTCGTTTATGTACTCACGCATTTATTTAAGAATTGAATGAGTATTGAAGACTGTACCGAGTACTGAAATATGTAATTTGATTTAATATGAAGGAGAAAATCACTGACACGCCTTACTACAGATACAGATATTATAGAAAATTTAACAAAACGATGATTAACAAAACAAAGTACTTGTTTGCAAGTTGATCGAGAAGCTTTTTAAATTTCAATGCTTCTGATTTCGGGTTCGATTTGTAGTTAATTATGAAAAAAAAGTTTTTATTTGAAAAGCGTTCAGATATATATTTTATATGAAAAAAAGAGTAATGTAAATTATAATTACAATTTTTTAACTGCATGTTGCTTTAAAAACATGTTTATAAAAATTCGGATTGAATCATAATTAGAAAATAAGTAGATTTCCTTACAAATTATAATTTATATGGTGCACTGATATGCAGCTATCAACGTTGAAAGGGTTGATATATTTCTGTAATCAAAATGAATATTTTTTGTTTATAATATTTGAAAAACTTGATTAGAGACAGGTTGGTAATTTTTATCGGCGAATTTCAATAAGAGAAGGAAAAAAACTAAGAACTGAATTAAATTCTGATTGAATGTTTTATTAACAAACACTTTCTGTATCATTTAATGATTTTGTTCATATTTTTGACAATTGATATTTTTATTTTCGGATAAAAATATCTAATCTCATATAAAATCTGCATGTTTTATTTAATTAATTGGAATTGAACTCTTGCAATAAATGAATTTTTGATTTTTTTGGAATTTAAACTCTAGTGAAAATGAATTTAATGAAATTCGATTTTATTAAATTCATGTATGTTCATATTTCTAGGCGAATGAAATTCTATCATATTTTAATAATGCAATCAAAGCTAAAATAAACTGTTCTGTTTAGGTCAGGTTGACTTGATTTTCAGTGAGTATATCATACATTTGCTGCGTACTAAAATAATTTACTTACATTAAAGAGCAGTATGTCGCATGTGTTCTTATTTTTTATTTTTATTCTGCGGAAAAAACTAGAAAACATCAAGTGTATCTTTTATTAATTTATTTTTTTATAAAATAGAGGATACACATTAATTTAACAGAGTTGGTTATATAAGCTTAGAATTTAGTTATTAATATGTAGTGAATATAAAGTAATTATTTTTTATAGAAATTGGAATGAAATATTTGAATATCCCCTTTAAACTTAACATTTATGGATAGACATTAGTTCCACATTGATTTCGTACGTTTAAAGAACAACATTCATATGTGTTTTGTACAAATTGAAAATTGTATTGTTCGAATCTTGCTACTACGAAATTCAATTCAATATCTGTTTCGAAATAGTGTACACTTAAAGATCTCTATTTTATTTTTTCACCGATCGAAAATGATTTATTTATATAGTCGAGAAATGCTCGTGAAAATTGTCAAAGTAACTATCCTCGTCGAATATCCAATAAGAGCGTTTCAGTTTACATGCACATGTATATAAAATACCCGCGTAACGATACAAATCCCATATCTGAGTGAAATTGATTCGGCTCCACGCGAGTAATAGTCCTCTAACATTTCACATGAAGAGCATTATTTATTCGTGTTTTAACTCGAAACAAACACCTGCTCTACACAGAAATGAGCGCAGAAATTTGCAATACAAATTAAAATACGAGAGGAATATGAAAGATTTTATATACGTATCAGACTGGGCCTTACTCTGAATAAATTGTAATTTTTCATTTGAATATTACATGCGCTCAAGTTGAACTCTGCGGATTATTTTAAGAGAGGTTAACATCGGTTTTAACACAAGTTGCGGTGGCTACTTTTTATGATGCTTTTAAAGCAAATTGTTGTTATATGTATTTGATTAGTGGCGGGTATTATTTTAAAGTGTATTGCTAATGGAACGATTTAAAAATGAAGCGGGGTTAATGAAACATGTATATACATAATGATAGTTTTATATAATATACATTTAAGTGGGTATCTTCGCTAAGTGGGAAATAATTTTGAACACGCTTTTACAGTAATTTGTAAATGTGATTGCTGAGCTTCTGTTGTCTGCTGAATTTTATGTTACAGTCAAATATTTACACATTTCATTCGACGATTCCGGTCATATTTATGGCGGTGGAATTAAATCTGAATAAATATACGTTTAAGATCGTTTTGTATTATTACAGTCATTATTTAAAAAAAATATACTATTTGAATGTGAAATTCATTTTATTAATAGAAAATAAACCTATGCGTTTAAATTGAATTAATCTGTATTAAATTAAAATATATTATCGTCATTGTAACGTTCCGAAGTGCCAAACTTAATATTTAAAAATACTATATATTTTCGATAAGCAGTCGGCATAACCACACAAAACAGTAATGAACCTGATGACTTCTGAAAAGTAGCATATTAAGCATTGCATATTTTTTTCATTCCAGTTGAAAAAATGCTGCCGAAGTCGCGGGAATGACTTGTTGAGCATTGGAGAAAAGAGTTGTGATGCATAAAACATGCAAAAATACTCAGCACGTGGGGTATCTCCAGGTGAACATTAGAGAATTTTTAGATAGATAGTAGAAAATTTAATATTCGAAAAAGAAAAGAACTGAAGAAATACTTTTATTCAGAATAATCACACTCTGTTATTAAATTATATCCTAATCATTTGTCAGATAATTAGATATAAAAGTGTTCTAATTAACAATTCTTCGTCTCTGTGATTACAGGATTTATGACTATAACACGTTATTATTTCTTGTAATCAGAATTGTAACTTTTTCAATATAAATCTGAACTGTTGATCCGTTTCTCGAGTTAATTTTATATATTAATACATTTTTAGTTCTTACCCTGCGTTTATATTTCTTTATTCATTTGATAATTCTTGTTATTCCATTCGAGTCGCATTTCGTCCATATTTTCTTTCTAATAAGCATTTATCGGTATCTAATTGTTTCTTATCCATTGACATTGTTTTGATATATTTGCATAAAATATACATTTTTTGTATAAAACATGCAAAAATAAAAACAGTGGAAGAAGAGCGAAAAAGCATTAAGATTTCAGCAACTCAGAGACGTCTTCTTTTTTTCGACAGGAGATTCGTGAGTTACTCGATAGTTAGAACAAAGTTATATATATATATATATATATATTAATAGGGGATTTTTTCAGGATTGAAATATGTATTCCATTTTTCTGAAAAAATATTCATTTCCTATGAAAAAAGGCACGGAACTAATTTGTACACCCGATAATTGGAATCTATAATTCGATTACAAAATCCTGTTGTACAGAATTATTCAATTTGCTGTGACTGACTTTAAATTAAATAAAAAACATCTAAGGTCTTGAAAAGATGGTTAGATTTTCATAAAATATGCATAAATTAAACTCCAAACAGCTCCGATTCTTCAGTCACCTGACAGACTGAGCAAAGATATATACAACATAATGGAGGATGTTTCGAGGATTGAAATGTATTCCATTTTTTCCGTAATGAAAAAGGCATATAATAATTATATTTTACTTTGAACGAAATTAATCTGACTAATTTTCGAATGCCCTCATTGGAGTCCTATGATTTGATTTTGTTACTCTTGAGTGTTTTTATATAATTTTCTATAAAGTGTTAAATAATAAAGTTGTAATTTTAAACGATACGAGTTGAAGTGTTATAGCCGTGGAGATTTCGAAAAACGTTTTTGTTCAGAATAAGAAACACAGAGCGGAAAATGAACGTTAAAAATCGTTTTCATACATTTTTTCGGTAAAAAGCCTTACACTCCGTAATCACTTTACACACGATTACTGTACAAATATCGAACGAGCCGTCCCGTCCACCTTCGGCGAGTATCAGCAACGATTGCCATTCGTTCGCCTTGTAAACTAGCCGTGAAATAAACAATAATACATTCGACAGATAACATTCAAATTGACACATTTTTCGATTAAATGTGTCGACAACAAGATAATGGCCGGGAATTGAAATGTCCGCGCGGCACTGCGACCGTTGCGAGAGGAAATGGTTTGTTTCTGTTATCTGTCTTTATGGACTTGTCCACTGCTTGTTGCTGGCTGCTGACCGATATCTACCGGTCGGCGGACTTGTTAAATAAAAAGCCTTATCAGAAGATTCGAATGTCCGGGAGTTGCCTGTTTTTGTGTTCGTTGTTTGTTGTCGTTGCGTTATTGTGTGGACTCGTGGTGCGTGTAACAAGTAATCGTTTCATGTACACTGGCTGCTTTTTTGTCGGATGTGTATTTTTTTAATACTGGAAATTTTGATAAAGTCATGATATATATATATATATATATATATATATATATATAATGTTACAAAATTTACATAGTTTTGATATAATAATTTTATGAACGAATGAGCATTTGAAAAAAGCTTAAGATATTAAAAAAAAACTATAATATGTAATTTATCTGTTGATAAGATAACACCTTTTATTTAGAATTTTAATATAGTTAATAGAAATAAAAATAATATTCAACGTTGATATTTTTTTTACAAATTGTTTTAAGCTTTAAAGCGCTCTTATACTATAATTGTATTTTTTTAGACTTTTATCTCTAGAGTACGTGTGGAAAAAGTTTAATATGTTTTTCATGAGTTGAGTATTTATTTACTTAGGGTTATCGATTCAAACGAAATGATGTTTCTAGTTTAAGGTTTGAGATTTATATAAATAAGACATATTTAGACAATGGTATGGATTAGATAAAAATTATTCTATTTATTGAAGTGGATGGATTTATGGGAAAAGAGTTTTCTTACTCGAGAACATGTTTTATATTTAATATTAGTTGGTGTATCCTCGATTACTCTTAACTTTTATCGATAAAATAATTGAATATAAAATAAAATTACATTGATAAACAACGATATTGTAGTTATCTTTACTCAAGCATTAAATAATAACCATTTGGTATAAAAATTTTTATTTAAACAATTTAATAATATATAAATCGAATTTATCTCTGTCTTTTAGTTTGTATTTAAAACGATTTTTCAGGAATTACTGATCCGATTTTCATGTGGCTTTTATCATACGATTCGTTGTTATCTTCAGAGTAATATTGGGTATAGAAGATGGACTTTATAAGATTTTCCAAAAACAAAGTCGTGTAGATATTATTAGCCTCCATTTTTTAACAATTTTGTATTTTAAAATGGCAGTACTCGAAATTGTGAATAAGAAAATTATGAATAATAAGGTTTTGATAAAAAAATATGGAAAATATTGTTAATTTACAGAAAAACTATATGTTGTGACGAATGGAAATAAATATTTTAAACTGCCTTTGTTATATAACATGTTTTAAGAATTGCTGAATTGATTTCAGTGAAATCTTTATAGAAATTTCGGAACTGTTGAAATATCTAAGAAAAATTGTAATTTATTTAACAAGAGCTCTAGAAAGTTTTTCATAAGTAAACTCGAGTAACAACAGAGACCGAAGCTAGAAGAATATAAAAGTAATATTTAAAATAATGTTTTTTAGAGGAAATTTTAGTTTTCAGTGAAAAAGCATTTACTTTTATGAAATTATTATTGATACAAAATAATTATTTGTCAAAAATGTGAATAATCTGTTATTTCAAAGTTTTTTTTTACTAGTTGTTGAATTATTTCAAGTCATGCATTTTTTTTTCAAGTTGAAAACCGAATTAATTAAAACGTTTAACTTTGTCACATTGGTCGTTTATGATTATGGATTAATTCACTTGGATAAGTGAATTAATAGCCTCGACATCATAAAAAGTATATTTTATCAAAATGTTATGACATATTCTTGTCTATTTTTTTATACTAATATATATTTTGATGACAATGTCATGTTCGTTAAAGCAATGGCAGAGATTTATAGACTTTATCTTCCTCTACTGTGGAGATGTCGGAAGAGGGGAGTTATTTTGAATATTTTTTTTTCAACATTGGGTAATATGTTGAGAAGATGCTAAAATTTACAGTTAATTATTTAAAGTATATAAAAGGTTTATATCTGAAGATCTTTCAAAAAATAGTGTTTTTCATATTGAATAGTAACCGCACGATTGTGAAACGTCTACGAGCTGAAATTCGTGAAAATAAATTCAAGAGATACGACGCGAATTCCATACAAACACTAAATTAATTTTAGAACTAGATCGTATCTATCAACCGCCATAGATCATAGACGGAATTCATCCGATACGAAACCGTGAAAGTTAGGATCCCTCCTGTCAACGCATTTCAACAGAGTATCAACCACCCACAGCATCACTGTGAGCATATTCATGTCATTGTTGTTTTGTCTCGCATCGCGACGTTGTCTTCAGACACCGCATAACAACCGTCATTCGGTTGTTGGCTAACAATGGCCGATGCTCTTTTCCCCGCCGGCAACGTCAGGCTCGGATTGTCAAGCATGAAACAAACATGTATCATTGCTGAGGCGTACTGAATGGAAAGCTCTGCAGTTTGGAAGAATGACAGATACTCAAATTAGGATCCTTTACATTTATGAAACCGTACACAGACAACAGGGCTTGTAACACACGGATGGTTTGAGTTAAAGCGCTTAATACAGTCTGAGTGAACGAGAAAAAAACCCATTTGTACGGTCTTGCGTACTGTACTTGCGTTTTCATTTTCGGTTAAATGATATTACTTGTAATTCGGTGATTTTTTGGGAGGGAACGTTCTTTTTCATTTGGTCGAAGTACATTTTAAATTCGTGTAGTTGGGGGCCATGTTTTTTTTTTAAATAAATCGTACGAATTAATTCAGTTTCAATTTTTTAAGTATGTTATTTGTTTCGACTGTTCAGAGAAAATTTACCTTTTTTACAACATCTTGTAATTGTTTATAATCTTTATATCGAGTCGTATTTAATCATTTTTTTTTCTTAAAAGATATGCGGTTTTTATAAACTGTTAAGTAGTAGTTTATTTAATTCTATAGAACTGTAATAGTAACATACTTTTCATCTGGTAAAAAAAGAATGCAATAATATTAGGTTGGTAGAAAAAGAACCGCTGTTTATGATCTTCAAATTTAAACACATTTAAAGCTTTTTTAATTTTCCTAGTTAAGGGGTCCAGAACTGTTGGATGACTAATGTCTAACTTTTGTGCAAGCTCTCGAAATG
Organism: Acanthacorydalis orientalis; assembly: GCA_034766995.1. Lineage (NCBI taxonomy): Eukaryota > Metazoa > Arthropoda > Insecta > Megaloptera > Corydalidae > Acanthacorydalis > Acanthacorydalis orientalis. The sequence goes on from CM068317.1 coordinate 46,935,029, forward strand.
TTGTGCGTTGTTTTGATTCAACTAATGAATTCAGTTAATCGTTATGAACTGGAGAAGGACGCCCGTAACTTTCTTTATCTTCAAAGCTCTCATCCCCGCCACAAAATCTTTGTAACCACCATTGCACCGTACATTCCTCAACAGTACCCACACCAAAAGCATCGTTTAGTTGACAAGCAGTTTTAGATGATTTACCATCTGTTTTGAACTCATACAAAAAAATGATCTTATTTGTTTCTTTTCCATCTTTAATTCAATAACCAAATTTGAAGCAAAATTAATAATAAAATCCAAGTCGATATTACCAAAATATAGGTTGAAAAATACACTTTAAAATGATATTAGCATGAACATTACGCAATGACACTTTCAGTGAAAAAAATATCGTTAGAATTCAAAACAAAAAACCGCAATTATTTTCATACCAACCTGATAAAATCTGTACCGAGCTAGACCAATTCGAAGAATGGTAGATAAATTAATGTTTGTTTTTATATCACTGTTCTCGTTTGCAATAATTCTTTTTAAGTCCAATAAATCAATCCTTTTCACATTGTTCTTTAGTTCAGTGTCTTTCTGTTTTATTGAAATTTATACTGCTAGAAGTTAAAGCCACTGTTTCAGTTCATTGTTGTTACCTGGACTGTTACTGTTCTTTATTTTAAGGTTTGTTTTAAACAAACACGTGTGAATATCTGATCAGATTCGATCTTTTTTTTGTTAGGTATTTATGAATCGTTTTTAATATCCGAACGTTTGATTTATTACACAATAGAATGTGATGTTGAATTCGAAACATTATTTATAATTGTATTTAACGTGAGAGATTTTTTTTATATATAAACGCGGATGAAAAATGATGTATTTATTTTCTCGTTTTTTGCTGGTAAATCGTACGTTATTGAGAAACCGCAACGGCTAAACGCCTATACACTTATTCTAAAACAGACAAAAGTATCGATTACTTGTACCACTACCACACACACTACATGTGTACGCGATTGCGGGCAGTACGTATGAAAAATCACCACGATTGGAGTGCCGTAAACGCGACCACCGATCTAAAATTGACGACACATAAGATCGAAAGCCGACATCTAGAAGAGTGGCTGGCCGTTTCGCCGTGTGTGTAAATCTCGTCGCTGTGTGGGTGCACTCGCCCGACACATGCATCCGAGCCGAAGACTACCTATATGTTTGGTGGCCGTTATTGACGGCGTGGCTGCAACGGCGGCCGACGTCGCCGGCTCTCCCCGCGGGCGCTCATTTCCTTGCTATTGTTTCTGAAACCACCGCGCCGGGCCGCCATGCGGTGACGCTGAAGGTCTGGTATTGTGGCGCTCGTATTCCTCACAACGTTGTCGTCGTCGTCGTCGTCGTGCGTTTGCACTGCCAGCACGTGCACGTGTGTCGACGTGCGACGTGCGCACGTCACACGATTCCGGGCCGAGTTTAATATCTGCGAACGGAATCGAAACTTTGTGTAATTAATAATAAAACAAAAATGTCGTACGGGTTTTATAGAAAATCGACCGGGACGTGTTTGTTCGAAACGGATTTCGAACACCAAGAGAGCATTTTATCTTTATATCATCTCTGTCACAAAATCTGCTCTTGTGAAATCCAAATCTAGAAGTGATTTATATGAATTTCTTAGGTTCATCTAAAAAATGACACGCACTTACTATGTATACACATTTATAGTTTTTTATATAATGATTTGTTTATAGACATGAAGATTTTTATATGAAATTCACAACGTCTGATTATTTAACACTTAACAATCCAGAAGTATTTAAGTTTGGTTACCGCTAAGTCCAAGTTATTTTTTATACGAAGAAAAATTATGTACTGAGAGGATTTTTATATCAGGTATTAAGAAAAAGATATTTATTTTTGATGAAAATTTTATTGTTATCTTTTCAAAGTAATACTCGTAATATAATGAGATGATTTAAGTTTTATATTTTTTCAGTGTGATATTTTTAAACCACTCGTCAATATGCACACCTGACTTGTGGGTGCAAGTGTCGCAATAAAATCTAGTTTCACGTCTTCCCCCTGCAACTTTTCATTCTCAACATACTATACAGTCTGTTCTAATCCCACTGTGCACGATTTAGAGTTTTGCATCTAGTCTTTGAAAGGTCTTACTCACTATAAGCTCGTCCTAGAGGTTTTTTCAATATTTGAAAATCATCTATTAATTGATTAACTAGTAGTTTTATAAATTCGAAATTGCTTTTTCTTCTCTTTTTGTATGGGTTTATATAGAAGGTAGGAACTGATTGCACATACTTTTAAGCTCCACAAGAATAGTTTTCGCTGCCATTTAAGTGATTTCATTAAGAAACAGTATTTTGCTATATATTGATCACCTCGATCAACACCGCCCATATCATTGGTATAGTTTAACACTACTTGAGGCCTACGGATTGTTACTTTTTCACCACTTTGTAATATTCTATTGGTGTAAATCATTTCTACTACATCTCAAGTACTAAGTAATGTTACAATCCTCCTGTCCTTCCATGAAACGTATTGTTTTTTCTTCAGACTACTATGTTTACTTTTGAAAATGTAGGGTTTTTTATTATAGTTGGTACATTTTTTATATTTGTTGATAATGTACCAGTAAGGTGACGTCCTATTTTCAATAATTCATTTGTCAAATATATAGTGGTACAATATCGGTCTGTGTATATGTGGTACATATTTTGGTGCAATAAACTCGGGATTCGACCTTATAAGTGTTATGCCGCGTATATTGCGGCTTTGGTCCGTTAGAGTTAACATTAAAATTGAAATCATTCTATTATACATGAATAAAATAAAAAATTACTGGTAAGATGTGTACAAAACTGTTAAAAATGAACAAATAGATTTAACTTTATTGTTTAAAAAATAAATTATTTTTTATTTTATTTTTCAAAATAAAATCAACACTTGCATGATCTAATAATCTCGCCTGAAACAATTCCCCACAATCAAACATCACTTTTACACATTTAAAGTAACGAATCAATTTAAAAAATGAATCGACACAGAACATACAAAATGTCACTTTGTAATCAAATACATATCCGATAAAAATTAAAAGAGCAGTGGGTGTCAATCAAGTAGATCAAGGTAATTAATAAATAACGATTATGAATCCATATCATACTTTATTTCATCTCAAGACAAACAAGTATTTTTTTTTGCAAAGTAATGACCTTCATTCTCAAAACTTGTATGTTTTTTAAAGATATTGTTTATGGATTTCAATAAAAAATTAAAATCCGCGACGTATTTTAAGAGACTTATTGACAAAAGGAGACCTTAACACTCCATTAGCTGTAACCGTGAACTAAATAAATACAATCGTCCTTTGACTATGCGATTTTATCGAAAAGAATCATCTGGTGAAATATTTATCGTTGACATTTTTTTTATATCAATGTTGATTACATCGTGTAAACTGAAGTACCTTCCAGTGTCGTATTTTGTATCGATAAGATTTAGAATTGAATGAAAAATAGAGGGTTTCATCAATAAACACTCAAACTGTCATAATTTCAAAAGTATTATTCATTTTATCGACTAGACAAATCACGAATTTAATTTAATAAAAAGTTAAGGAACTACCAGTTCAGACAAATCTTGTAAGGATTTACTGGAAATATGTAATTAAAACGTTTTTTTTCCAAAAAAAACACTATCTCGTTTCTTATCAGATCTTTATTATGAACTTATTATTTGTTTATATTTTGATAAACCATATTTATAATTTGCATTTAAAATTCGTATCAACTTCTTCAGCTTTGACTCATATATTTCAATATTGAATTAACCCATTCTTTAAAGTTAACTTTACTACAGTACTTACTTTATTGTTTTTATTATTTAATGTTATTTTATACAATTAATGAAATCGTAAACAGTCAATTTCATTATCACTCGTAACAATTCGCATTTGATTTAATTTACACAACATTAATTCCGTTCATAAGTTCTGAAACAACTATTTACGAACTAATTTGAACTGTTTATGTTATAATATAAATCTTTATATATATATATATATATATATATATATATATAAATTGTTTGTGTGTTGACATTAAAAATCAGTAAGTGAGAGAGACTTCGTTAAAAATACACAAATATATATTTATAGAGGCGTGAATACATGCACAATCGACGTTTATAAATAAATTGCATTGTAGAGATTCTATAATTGGCTATTATGTTGTTTGAATGATTTTCAATGAAAATTTCAATTTATTACATAAAAGAATATATATAAATGAAGCGATCGTGATGAAATATCATAAATATCCGTGCATAAAAATTAAGTAACCTTCGTGTAAATGACATTAGAAGTAAAAAAACCCGAAAGTTCGATTAGTTTTCATTTCGAATTAATAAATAATTTCATTTATTAATGTTTGAATATTGATAGAGGTTATACGTTCACTTATGAATAACAGAGCTGTTGTAAATTCATCGAATTAATTGCAGAACAATTTGTAGTTTTTGACGGATTCGTTTGTAAATAATTCAGTTGGATCACTTTGAGATTGAAATAACAATAAATGAGAGTAAAAAGAATCGTTCTATTCGATTCATTTAGCTGAGAGTTTATTTCTTTTATGATTTGTTTTGATTTTCGTTACCTTCAAGTAGATCTTCAATTCGGTTCTTCTTCTGTATAAAATATCACTCTGTTACCAAAAAGTGGTCGCGCTACTATGCGTGCGTTTTATTCATTCTCTGATTGGTTGATATCGGTCCCGTGGTCTCTGTTCTGATTGGTTGATGATCAGCGTTCTGTATCACGGTAAAACGAAAGAGGGCATACGATTTCAGTGCAAAACTGATCTGAAATTTATTCAAAATATTGTATTCGCTGAAGTTTTAGGTTAAAAATATTGTTACACATTTTAACATTGTGTTTTATTATGTTAATTTTTTTATACACTTTTCCAATAAAAATTTTACAACTTACATTTTATGCAAATTATTTCTGTGTATGATTTGTTAATTTTTATTATTTTTTTAAGAGAGAAGCGGGTATTACCTAGCGGGGACCGAACACTCCCGGGGGTTGGCAAGTACAGCAAGTAGGGAGCCCGGCTGACTAATTTCTATAAAAATATTTTTCTTCAAAAGATTTTTATTAAACTTAGCACTACGAAGATGATATAATTACCGTCAATATGTCAATAATTAAGAATCAGAATGATCAATAATCAAATTATTAATTTTGTGGTTAGAAAAACGTTTGTTTAACTCAAGAAAAGTTAATATAAATTTGTGAAAATAAAGCAATATTTTTAACGAAGAAACGAATGTAAATATATTTCATTCATTGAAAATAAACCATATTTTCTATTAATGGTAAATAAAGACTCCAAAAAATGTACCTTCAATCAATTATAAGGTGCCAGAAAATGACACAAGTGCTGAAACAGATTCTATTGAAAGACTTGATAAATTATCCAACGGCTAAAAATCGGCAAAGAATATTAAGTTTCGATTTTATCATCGTTTTAGTAATGTAAATAAAATAAATTTAAATAAAAAAATTATTAATTAAAAAAATTATTAAAATAAATAATAATAAATTTAAATTTAGTAATGTAAATAAAATAAATTTTATCATCGTTGTAGTAATCTAAATAAAATAAAATATTAATGAACGCCAGTTCAGTTAATATAAATAAATCGTGACAAAAGAAACTGTATAATAATATATATATATATATATATATATATATATATATATATATATATATATCTAATTAATTTTATTATAATATCGAATCAAAAAATATCAACATCTTTTTTATTGAAATGTTTTAAAAGCTTCACTTAGAAAAAAGTATATGACACAAACACACATATACATACATACATATATATATATATATATATATATATATATATATATATATATATATGTACATATGTATATAATAAAAAGTTTATAAAACATTAAACATTTCCACATTCCATTTTTGCAACAATATTTATATAACTTGTTTTTCATTCACCGGCTGACTTCTGTGCGACTATCATAGACATTGTATGGACGCTCAATAGACGATTATATTTTTATTACAACTAGAACATCGTTTTTATTGACAATTCTATTTTAATGCCTGTACTCATTATAGCAATTCAATAACATCAGCCTGTACGACCCACAATAAAAAAGTTATCTTTTAATTAGCGGAAATGTCAACTGTACGGATTTTTTTAATGAATTCAATGCAAGTTTGTTTATTTATAAGTTTATTTTTTCAGTTTTTATTAGTACCAGTTAGATGTTTTATACATTTTTTTAAGAAACTGTTTATTCGGATAATAAGAAAAGGGAATTATTCGAAGGAATTAGAAATATCTATCAATATTTTTACAACGATTCTCGTGTAGAATGGAAATTTAACAATGTACTGGTTTATGAAAATCGGAATGAGTTTGCATGGAAAAAAATGATATAATTTTTTATACGAAACACACTAGCAGATCTAATATTTCACTTTTCGTTCAATTTCACTGTTATATGAAGTATGTGATTCTGCATGTTTTTGATAAGCTTAGCATTTTCCATTTAAATGGTGTAGTCAAATAGGAATATAAGATATTGTTTAAATAGTTTTTTCTTTATTTTTGTAATTTAAACGATGGTAATATTTATTTAAATAAAATCGAGAAATTATTTTTTAGTAGTTACTAGGTGTAAAAATGATTCTGTGCCTTTAAATTGAATCAATCATAACTCTATTTTACATTAAAATATTTTCTTATCGTTTTGAAAATTTCAATTGCCATCTTTAAAATTTAAAACTATTATACATCTTCGACAAGTAGGTGTCATAACCTCACAAAACAATAATGAACGTGATGACGTCAGAAAAGCAGCATATTAAGTATTGCATTTTTTTGCTTTAAATTGAAAAAATGCTACGAAATCTGTGAAAATGATTTGTTCGACTTTAGGGTTGTGGAAAACTTAAAAACAGTGGAAGAGGTTCGAAAATCCATTATGGTTTCATCGACTCAAATCCACCATTTTTTTTCATCAAGCTATTCGTCAGTTGACTGACAGACGGATCAAAATTATATAAAATAATGAGGAATATTTTGATGATTGAAATGTATTTCATTTTTTTGTAAACATTCATTATCTATAAAAATGGCACCGAATCAATTTGTACACCTAACAAAATATTGTTTTACAGCAATCGTTTCTTTGAAAAATTAAATATTTAAATAGTTTATGGATTGATTAAAATAATTTATTTTTTAAAAAATATCACTCTTCTCGTACATTTAGAGGTCAAATTTTCAACAGTAACATCCCAAAGGACATCAGCTGAGAAATACACTGCATGAAAAGGAAACAGGTAAAAGGAACAATTTGCAATGTTTTATTATTTTTATTAGAGGTCGACTGTATTTGTCTTCACACTTTTAACAGAGACAGTCTGTGTTTTCAGTTTGGAATATATAAATATTTCAGGTATAAATTTAGACGAATAAAGTAAGAAGTAACAAAACAGTTTTAGGATAATTTTTAAGACTGGTTTATAAATGAAACTAAAAAATATTTTGACACTTTTCATTTATTTCCCTACGCAGAAAGTATGTGATTTTAAAACTGGTTTCATTTCATGTAAAATAGACAGATTAATTAGTGGCGTATAAGACCAGAAATTTTTATTTAAATTATTTCTTAATATATGTTTCAAAATATATGTGTAAGGTATTAATAATATTTTTTAACTCTGTTTCTGTGTACTTCTTTTTCAATATCATCTTTTAGAAGTAGGAAAGCGTTGAGCTTGTCTGTGCACTGAAGAAATTTTGGAATTTATCGAAAAAATATAAAAATTAAAAAAATCCATGTGTAATTTATGTAATAGTTTCAAAATATTGAGATAAATATCTTTTTACAAAATTTTTTATCTCAATATTTGACTCGACTCGACTTTTTTCATCTCAGGTCAATATTTTTCAATAAATTGTTATCGATCATTTTTGATTGCTGTTTATGCAATCTTCGATGGCAATTTGATCATTTTCACTGTGTTAATGTGCATAAAAATCAGATTTTTCTATGCTTTGAAGTAAAAACACTATTTATGAAAATAAAATTAGGCAGCGTCAGACATGTTTTGCAACAATTATATTTTTATTTGAAAAATGTATTTGAATTTTTAAAAAAATTGAATATTTATCAATTATTCAATGTTTTAAAATGTATGATTATTATACGAGAAAAAAATTGTAAAATAAATAGTGTCAGTAGTTTACCATTCATAAAAGATTAATCCAACAATTTTTGTAGATAAAAATAACTTCAGCCGAAAAATATTAGAAAATTTCAAGTAATGATATATATGTTCAATTCTATATATTGATGTATTTTTTCATTATATATATATATATATATATATATATATATATATATATATATATGCAAATCTGTCTGCACATAAAATGTTATTAAATACAGAAATTTTAATTAAATTTCCATTTGAAACAATTTTCTGTCTCATATTTACTTCATAAAATATCTGCACGTGAAATAATTTATATATATATATATATATACATGTGTGTGTGTGTGTGTAAATAATATATTGATTTGGTTAAATTTTGTTATTCGTATTTGATGTTCTTCGTACAATTTAAATAAACACAATAAATTTGCTTATATTTTTATTATTGTTTATTTATGATATTTAATTAAATAATTTAATGAAGGAAACAATTAATAATACACACACAAGTATATATATATATATATACATATATATATATATATATATATATATATATATATATATATATATATATATATATATATATAAATTGAAATATAAAGTAATTATTATCAAAACAGACTAATTTTATTAATTAATAATTTTGAATGGTACTTATTTGTACTCTGCTAATTTCTTATTATTCATGATCTCAAGAAAATAAACGAATGTCTATTTTTGTGGTTTTAGATAATTCTTAAAGAGTTTTATAATTTATTAATCATAAAAATACGTTTAAAATGTTATATGAAATAACTGTATAATGGAATGAAAGAGGATTCTTTTGGTTTTCAGCTCAAATAAATATTTTTTAGGTTTTTATTCAAAGTCTTTATGAATAATTTTTCCTCTCTGTAGTCTTATCTTTTGACAAGACTCATTCTTGTTTACATTTATAATATACATCCCGGTTCTCTTTTTGGAGTTTCTCTGGTTCTGTTTTTAATTTTCAATTTGTTATATTTGTTATCGACTAGAAGAAGTTTCAGAAAACTCAGGTCTTTCTTTTTATTTCTTTTATACGACACCTTATGGTCTATTCTTTTTGATATAAATGTAATATCCTGTAAGGTTCTTGCAGTATTAGTTACATATTTTAGTATTTAATATTTTTAATTGAAATTGTAATTGAAAGAGTTTGATGTTTTATAGCTATGCGAGTCTATTTAAACTGAACCGGTACGTCCGTACACTTTTCTGGTATAAATGAAAAAAAAAGCTTGTTTCATTTCCATACAGATGTAGCAGCGTACTCCACATACGTTTTTAATGTAACATCATGAACTTACCAAACGGAAATAAAGTAAATATTTCGGAACGTGTTTTCGGTACGTGCGGCCGCGACCTGTTTGAAATATTTCACCTAATAATAATAGATAAAACAATCCATAAATTTATCTTGCTTAGCGGCGGCAAAAAAAAAAAATACCTGCCCCGTTCGCATTGGACGAAAACCGCAATAAAACCGACGAATAAAAGAAAATGGTTAATTTATTCACAACTGGCCAATGTTTAATATTAATTACGGGCGTGCACATTAATCACACCACGTTTTATATGCGAGGCTTTGTTAGATAATAAAATATTTGCTGATTTTCCAACACGTACCAGCATGTGTTAGCAATCCGACCATTTCACAGCCTGTTGAATGCAGTCTTGATATGTAGGGTACTTTTATCTCTACGCGTTTATTTTGCGTTGTAATCACCATAAAATGTAACTAAAGCACGGCGATGACAGAAAGAGTGAAACTTATGTGTAAGACAATGTAATACACATTCTATTGATGGTCACAACATCAACACCAGTGGTGGCTTTTACATCTCTACCTTCGGGGGCATTTCCTTCACTTATGCATGGAAATCGCTCAATTATTTTTTCTGATATATATATATATATATATATATATATATATAAACACACACACACACATACATACGTATAGAATCATGTTTGTAAACGTACTATAAATTTTAAATGAGGTCGAATTCAGTCGATAAATGAATAAGTAACGAGCCTTTAATTAAATATTTTCTTTTGTATAATTACTTGAAATACTATTATAAAGACACAATTAAAAAATAAAGTTTCTGTAATGTTTAGCACCATACCAAGATCGCACTAGTTAAATTATAAATATTAAGTTTTTTTTTTTATTAAACTTTGAACTGATTAACAAGTGTTTTCTTCATAAGTGATTATTGATAATGAAAACAAATCCGTATCTATGTACAGAAAATGAAAAAATATCTTATCAGAATGTACGTATCAAAATTTAGACACAGTTAAATATTTTGATAAAGAAGAAATTGCATTAATGGAATAATTCTTCATTTGTAAAATAAATATGTTGCATTATTATAATAGCAGTTATGAGTGTTGATTTATAATGGGCGACAAGTAACAAAAACGTTTTTATTTTATTCTCAAATTATTTGAAACCAATTCATTACTTCATTAAATAATATATAAAAAATATCTAAAAATATTATATTGTCTAATACAAGAGTAAAAAAATTTAAAAAAATCCAATAAATAAAATCACTTATTTCATATTTTTTAGCTGTATGTGCAACAAAAAAATCTACATGCAATACACTATTTTAGAAAAAAATAATTACAATTAAGACATAATTTTTTACACAACAAATTCTCAAAAGTACAGCCGAGAGAATTATTTTTGTTCAATTATTCATTTCATCGAAAGTACGTTATGTGTTTCATCTAATTCTTCATTTTTGATGGATTTCCGTATTAATGTACAGTCTTTATTGGGAATGATTCATCTTTGAAAGTTGGATGAAGATTTATTCTTGTTCTTGTATGGAAAAACATTCAGAACGATGACTGGGTATTGATTTATTGAACGAGTCAGTAACAAACAAGGGTTGAAAATCATAGGTTTTTTTATGGAAGAAAATATTCTTTTCCTCTATCTATCTATCTGTCTATATCCATATATCTATCTCTTTCTTTGTATACTTACATATATATATATATATATATATATATATATAATAACTTGTTTACTAGAAAAGTATGGATGTCTATATCTTTATAAAATTAAGGTTGTCGTTTTCTGCATGTTGCTAGAATTTCTAATAATAAAAAGTGTGCATTGTTTTCACAAACGAATTATTCTTTCATCCTATAAACTTCAATAGTTGTTTTCTGGTCAACAATGTTCAGTTTTATTGATAATAATTTTTTGTATCGCTATTCATGTGAATTTAGATCGGGAGGACATTTTTCTCAGACCGTTTGTACCTTAACGCTCTAAGAATGATGGGCTTGTCATCGAAATGCATATAAGCAACAATCAGAAATGATCAATATTTATCTATTGAACATTTTTGATCAGAAGGAATGTTGTTTGCGCGATGAAAGAATAATTCATTCGAAAATTTAGCCACAGTGCCGGAAATAGATTGTGAAATATGCGTCGTCTTCTAAAAAGCGAGATAGCACAGATCTGATTGTTTGTTAAAATTATTTTAACAGTTTTTATTTCTTTTTGAATAAGTTCTAATTTATTCCTCAATTTAATCCAGCAGTTTGCTTTTTTACATTTTCATTGTCTCGTATATTCTTTTTCATTTTTGAACTTGATTGCGAATGGTCTAATTGTCAGTTAGATTAGAAAAATACCTACTTCTATAATTGAAATCTATTCCATATATCTAAAAACGAACGGATTTTTAAATTGCATTATAGAGAAACAGAAAATAACACACACTATTAACAGTACAGATAATCGAATTTGTCTTGCAAAGTCTATTTTATTCAAATTTTTGTTTATATCGACTTAGATACTGTTTAATTTCAAATTAAGGAAATAATTTATTTAAGAACAGGTTTAATTTTTGATTTGATTACATAAGAAACTATTCAATTATTATAGGTACACCGTTTGAGATTATTTTATAGTTTTTACAATTATTTTTCTTTATGTGCAGTTTTTAAATAACAAAAAATTCAAGTTGATTAAATCTATTATTTGCATCTTAGCTTCCTGTATACTTTGTGTTTACATATATTACATATATATATATATATATATATATATATATATATATGTATAAGAAAAAGCAAACAGAAAATTTCACCTCCAGTATGAAAACAAAAACAACTTAAACAAAAGCATTTCCATCGAATATCACTATATCGCTTTGTATGCATTTCACCAATGCAGCGAGCACCACGTTTTTAAAATACTTCTCTTCAATATGTGTACATTTTTTTTACTTGTGTACGTATTTTCGTAATACGCCCGCTAATTAGAAACCATTGTTACTTGAAACTAAGTCCCTAGCGAGTCTAACAATGTATAGTTTGCGTTTTGAGTGTTAATTATCGATTTTCTTTAATTCGCAGTAGTTCCAAGCGAGAGAGAATCACACACATATATATATATATATATATATATATATATATATATATATATATATATATATATACATTTATGAGTATATATATGTATGTATATATGTTTATGTATATGTATGTATGTACATGGGAGGTAAAGTGTATACATGTAGGTATAGAGCGTCAGTACTAACATCCGATATGAAATGTGCCGGATTATATTCTAGTTAGTGTTTTTTATGTTCACTCGTAAAAAATAATTACTTTGCGTTGTTATTTATGTATATATTTCGGTATATTAGCAGGAGATTGAAAAGACGTGGTCGCGCTTCTAAATATAGATAATGAAACGGCGCATAAGCGTTCTGTTTATTTTTCATATCATTATTTACAATAATGTAACGCGGAATCGATCGACGCCGTTCCTGAATGCGCCTTCTATCGTTCTGTTCTGACATCATTATCATATTAATTAAAAAAATATTTGCTATTGTTATAAACCGTGTCAGTTAGTTAATAAGTTTATCATTTCTCATCACATACTCACATATATATATATATATATATATATATATATATATATATATATATAAGTATGTATGTGAAACAAAAATTTTTTTGTTCATTTTCGCTGACATTCACTTGTTCGCATGTCTGTTAAAAAGAGATATTCGCATTTAGTTTTATATGTGTATATTTGAAAAGTTTTTATGTTCTGCTAATGACTTGTTTGATGTTCGAGTGTTGCTGATGGGTTTAATGTTTAATTTGTATGTTTTACGTCTTGAGGTACGAAATGTCGATAAAGGTGATATTAGATTGAAGAGAAAAACTATAGAGGAAAACCGAGATTCGAATTATAAATCAGATATTGGAGAATTTCAAATGCGATTCCTTCGAAGAAATGTAAGTGGAAAGCAGAAATAAGAAACTATATTGTGATTGTATATTTTTGATACAAAATACTAATATTTTACTATTATAGATCTCTAAGTGTTATTAACAGTTTATTTTATTTATCAATTTCTCTTAGTAAAATAAAAATAAACTTTTCTTCTCTGAAAAGAAACGTCTAAAAGTATCCAGACTAAAAATTATCAGTTTATAAGAAGCCATGCGTGTGCTTACAAGCAATACTGATATTAGATGACCGTTTGTTCAACAAACTGTTCTGTAACGAGTCCCAAAAGAAGCGGACTAAATGTTCCCGGATGAGAATTGATAATTCTCTTTAACACGCAAGGTCAAACATACTGTAACATATATAAAACACTGAAAAGAATTATGTCGAAAATATCTATATAAATAATATTGATTGCTCTTTATCTACTTTTATTTAAGTCCGAAAAAGTTTGTATGAAAGTTTCTTCCCCATGTTTGTATTTTTTTTTTGTTAAAGTGTAACTTTAATTTGTACTCAATAGCATTTTGTGGCGCGATGAGAAGTGGGTTTTTTTTAATCTATTGACACTGAATATAGTTTCATTAAATCATAGTTAAGAGTAAAGAAATCGAATTTAAAAATTAGTCCATTAACACATCACAAGCTGATTTTAGAAACAATATAATTATTATAAAATATGGAATCTTGCTTCAATTTTTCTTAATACTAAATGTTAGATTATTTTGTATCATTGTTATTTTCTTTGTATATAAGAAAATAATTTGATATTGAATTGCTTTTCTCGAAATTTATATTTTGCGGTAGAAATATTCTTAGAATTATCCTCTCTCTCTCTCTCTCTCTATATATATATATATATATATGTGTGTGTGTGTGTGATTGTGTATCTGTATTGATGTCCTTAGACAGACGTAACGATTTCAAAGTCATCAAAAGTTTTCATTATGAATGTTTCACATAATTATTTACCGTTTCGATGCAATTCCTTAGTCTGTAATTTGTAACGTATCTTGCAATCAAGGAATATTCATCGTCGAGTTTTTGTGTTCGCCGTACCGGAAATATATACTCGAAATATCATATAAGATGGGGATACAAATAGGATTGAAAAAGAACCTTGTCTGTTTCTAGAAACGTCATATTTCATCTGACCTGTTGCGTCGACGACAACGAGGAAGACGCCGAGACGCGAAGAAAAACTATCATCGGTTTTTAATTCGTCCGCGTCACATGCGATTGTTTTGTGCGGATCGACTCAGTGTTGCAAAAATGAAACTTTTATGATTGTTTATATTATCATATATATGATCTTGCGTTATATGTAGTCGTATGCGTATGTACGGAGGCACATAGCACATTCACTATTAGTGAAAGTTGGAGAGCATGTTAAAATCAGTTAACGTTTTTAATCAGTATCGTTGGCTCGTTGGTCTAGGGGTATGATTCTCGCTTTGGGTGCGAGAGGTCCCGGGTTCAAATCCCGGACGAGCCCGTTTCTTTTTGCTATTATTGTTTATTACAATAGTTGAAAATTAAACTAAAACATTTAAACTCATATTGAAGAGGATCGTATGATGTTAATAACGAGTTTAATTTATTTGTATGTCATAAGTGGTAGATAAAAGATTAATCACATCACCTTTTATGGTTTATTTTATACAGAAAAACCGTTTAGTAAATAAAAAAGAAAAATAAAATGATATACAATACTTCAAGTATTATTTGTAAACATCATAACCCAATGTGCAAGGTAAAAATATTTTTTTTTTGTTATTTACTGCAAGTTTCACATGTGACATTATTTGTGTTTAAATTTATTTTCTTGAAATTTATTCTTGATCTTGCATCTATATATTTTTATATTTTTTGGTACTGCTAGTTGTCATTGGGACGTTTTCATATTATGTTATAAACATGATCTTTTCAAACACGGATCTAATTTTCATAGAAATTCTAGATTTCATAAGGCTGACGAATGGTGAAATTTCCAGTTAAAAAAACGTTCAAAACCTCTTTCCAAATAAAAAGATAACTGTGAAATTTATGTACAATTGTAAGCGAACCTTATAAATTAATATTGTAGTTATTGAAAGATGTTTTAAAAGAGATAGAATATTAAAAGGCGTTTTAACGAATATAGCGTTTAAATTGATTTTCACCGACAAAAATCCATAATACAATTTAAAATGTGTTTGATTTAACGTAATATGTTTTCGTTCTCGAAATATATATTTATCAAATGAAAAATATTACTCGAACACAGTCAAATTACATGTAGGAGTGAAGACTAAACATCATATCTATATTCAAATGATCGATTTTTTTTATTCTTACACATTTTCTTATTTGGTCCCAGATACCATCGACAGAAATGAGATTTTCACGGCCGTGTCGCGATCGTTCGAGAGAGAGAGGCGCACGTCGCGCCGCCTACGAACGTGTTGTTATTTTCTTTTAGTGTTTCGGCATGAGCCATTGTTCGTGAAGTGAATGATTTTATAGACTCTTATAAAGTGTATTTACATTATATTATGAGCGTGTCTCTTCACGGACTTCTTATTCGCTCTGCCTACCAACCTCCTTTCAATAATGTGAGATGGTTGCGAGCTATTTATCCGGAAGTAAAATTTACACTAGAAAAAAGTACACGGCGGATTTATTATAAATTTTATTCACGTTCGACTTGTTTGCATTTCGTGACACTTCTCACTGTCCTAATATCAAATCGCTTCGAACGTGTGTGTATTTAAATAAAGAAAAAATCGACTTGTTAGATATAAAAAAGATCATCTGTTCGACACGGAATCAAATAAAGAGCGTCGGATTTTAAATAAACCTCAGATGTATGTCGTCTGAATAGATGTGATAAATATTTTAAATGCATATTTTAATGATGTAGTTTATATCGGTTTCGAGCACGTTATGATAAGTTCGGAGAGAGCAGGAAGTTAACGTGTCAGTTCCTTTTATTGTCTCGAGAATGCTCTGTACGAGACTTTAATTAAAAAATACTCCGTTAATTAAAAACACCCACTCTAATTAATTCAGAATTCCATCTTAGTTGACAACGAACAGATATAAACTTAGAAACATATTTAATGCTGTGTTTATTTTAATTATGTGTTAATATTTAGTTATATATCAACACACGTTATATATATATATATATATATATATATATATATGTGTGTGTGTGTGTGTGTATAAATATAATTAAGTATTCATAAACAAAGAATAGCTTATTACTTTAGTCAGAGACAATTTTATTAAAACAAATTTATCAAGGAAAGTTAATTAATTAATTTTGTATAATTAAGAGTTCTTCTTTCAAAATGTCTATTATTCAATTAACACTTGAATTTTCAAATATTATATATATATATATAATTAAAAAATATTTAGTGTTTTAATTATAAGAAATCATTTCTTAGTTCTGAATTTCATTTCGATGAAATTTTAATCAAAAAATAATATTAAATTCAAATACACTTCAAGATAAGTCAAATCATTATCAGGGGTACTACAAGGAGAAAGGCTTTATTTTTTTACACATCTGCCTTCAGTTTGCTAAAAATATAGCTGAAATGAATAATTGAATGATAGAAAATAAATTATTTAATAAAAAAAATATGAAACAACAGAATTCACTAATAAATTTCCTTGGTCAGTATGAACATTTTTCGATTAGAAAATCAAGTTGTAATTATTTTTTTAATGAATGTGTTATAAATTTAAATCTAATTTTGTGTAAATTCTTGTCCTGAAAATTGGTTTATAAAAGTGATTTTCTAAAAATTTGATTAGAGAGGATGTATTTTTCAAAATTAAATAAATAGATAAAAATATATCAGGATCGATTTATACATAATTTTATTTATCAGATAGTTTTTGAAGGTGTATATTTGGAAAAGTGACTTCCATTCAAGGATAAACTATGATGGATTTTTTTGACATACTTGGAATATTTTAAGCTATTTTATTCAGACATTTCAAGAAACGATTAAACTATGGTCAGAGAACTGTACAAAATCGATTATTAAAATAATTAATCATTGATTAATGAACATTTTAATCCATAATGTTTTTGTGATTACACTTGTAGAATTATTTTTTAGTCATTTGATGTAATGCATTTAATTTAATTACATGTATTAACTAAGAGCATAAATATCACAGAATTTTCATTTAACAAAACTGTACATTTTTGATACGCTTTAGAAATAGACAATAATTAATTACGGGATGTTTCGGTGAGAGGAAATGTTGTGGTGTCAATTCAAGAGTAAAAGTGAATTTAGCCACAGTGCCAAATTCCAATTTACTTTAACCTTTCTCAACTGATTTGAAAATTCGATTCGTATAAAATAATCAACGATCGTATCATTTGAATCAATAACATATTTCTAGATACGGCGACGATTTTAATAATCCCGCCAGGGAAAAAAACGTTCCTGAACCACACAAATCGATCGGCGTTTTATACAGATATTTCCTTTTGAACTCATTTTCCGTTATTTATTTTATGTTCACTCATCAAGATTTTAGCTGCGTTATATGTGTTTAGAGAGGAGGAGAACTTGCCCGAAGGTCTATATATTTGATGAAGAAAGTTGTGTTATCTGCATATAAATCATGCTGAATATTGATGGGCCGAGAAACATCATTGACGGCGAACATAAACGGATAGCATAAGACGGCATGCTTCGGATGACATCTCTCACAATTCGAACGCGGACGTTACCGACGAATCGAATCGAACGCAAGAGAAAAACTAATAGTTATGTATTAGTCACGTAGAATATAAGGCTCGTATTAATCGTGCGGAGGGAGGAAACTAATTTTAGTTTTGTAAACTTGTAAGTTGTCGAATAATGGACGCAATAACTGTCTCTCTTAGGACGTACGTAAAGACGAATAAATAAAAATTAATACATCTCGCGTGTAATCCGTACAATTTGAATATCGGGGTATTAAAACGAGACAGAATGCGATACGGAGTGAGCGAGTTACGATAAAGACGTTTTCGTGTTTGTACGCGGGGCGCTAGGAAAGTTTTTCTGTACGTTAACATAGTATGAATGAACAGAGATAGGTGTATGTTCTTGTCGAGACGTCTGCCATTCGTATGCACAAAAATCACAATTCAAGCATTTTTTTTTTCAGTCTGTGCTGAATATTTGTTCAGGAAAGATAAGGTGTCAACTGTGTCGAGACTATAGTACGATGATTGTCCTTCCTTAATGACTGCAGAACGATGATAAAATAATTTACAAAATTTCTATTTCGATTTTGAATGCCATTCATGTTTGAAACGGCCAGTGGGAGTAAGACTTTTAGACAATGTAGCCGATGTTCAAATTTTAATTAAACAGAATGTCCATAAAAGATAAAACAATTGTATATTTCCCAAGTGCTTTAACATCTGTCTGTCTGTTTGCTTTTCGTGATTTCTGATTAATTTTATGTTGAAAATCACTAAAAGTTTTGCAGGTTAATACAAGTGGGAGATAAAGAATATGCCGATGTGTCCAAACAAAATAAGTCATCCGAACTTTTAAAAATTAGTAACTAGTTCTTCTAGTATGATAACGTTCTGGCACATGGAGTTCATGTTAGACAGGAGTTCCTGAAAATTTACGGTATGCAAATACTGGGGTTTAAGGTTTTCTGTACAGTTGGTATTTTGGCTTTTATGATTCTTGATTATTTCCATAGAGCCAAAAATCAACCGATACGATACGTTCTGCAGATGAAGACCAGCTGATTGCGGCGCGAGATACTGCTGAAGCACACGAGAGTGGTGATTTTTTAACGATCGGTGCGGATATACGATGAAATGTATAGAGCGGATGGAAAATACTCGAAGAGAGTACAATAAACGCAGCTGCGCGACAAAACTTTCCCAGCGCCATACTTATATGTGTATTTTATTTCATTTTATTATTTTTCCGTGCCGCCCGGACGATACAGTGTAATACTGCACAGAACCACCGGCGTCCTCTTCTTTCTAGGCATCGCGGGGTTTATCTACTTTGCGTCATCTTCAAAAAATAATACGAAGTGAATACCTTCACGGTCGCGTCACACCTGCGTCACGAAACTACTTAATTCCGTCTCGCTCGGGCGCGCGGACCCGCGCGTGTCTCCGTCCCGCTCCCGCCGCGCACTTAATTCCATCACTGTCACTTCCGTGCCGCGACACTAGTGTCCGCTTGTTCCTACCCCGGTACTTAAACTTGTCTTTTTTGTTGTAGATTGTTTTGGATATTGCTCGTTTTTTGTTTCGTCTTGTTACTAAGATTTATTTTTTTTCTACTCGTGTAAAAGCATGTCTAATCTCTTTTTAAACTACATTTAGTACGATTTATATCGGAGTTTGTCTTCTGTTATTATTCAGTGTGGGTATCTTATTTAGTATATAAAAAAAAGTTAAATTTATTCGAAATGTTTTAATTCAGTTTGAAATATGTAACGTTTAAGTTGAAATTTATTTGTTCCGTTGCGGTTTTCGTGATGTATACTTTGTTATTCGCCGCCGCGCTGCCTGGACAAAAACTCGACTGGTTGCGTTCACAGAACACAAGTTGTGTGTGTGTGTGTGTTCGTGTCATTTCGTCGAGACTGGAGTGTGACGGACACGCACCGTTTTATCACTTGTATTTATTCTGTCGGTAATTAATTTGATTTAAACTTGGCTCGGTTGACCTTTTACATCTTTAAAAGGACCCAGTGAAAACTATCGACTGATGTTGTTCCTGTAAGAAGTTCAACCGACGTATTAGCGGAAGAATAGCATATAAGCGCTGTCTGTATTCTCTTTGTTTCATTTGTCGATTTCAAGTACGAAAAAATACTAAACACATATATTTCTAGCAGGCAACTCGTTTTATGTTACTTTTTTCCTATAGTTTATTTTTTTAAAGTAAAATACAGGTCCCTGCATGATTTGTTGCAACAATACAGAATATATAAATATTCTAATAGACCCAATATTTATATATGAGGACAAGTCAAAAAATAAAAAAAGATTTCACAAAAAAAATGTTTATTTTATCCTACATAGACATTTTTAGACACACTTTTCATCGATTTTGATATAGTTGATCTACTATTTAAGGGCTTTTTATGGTTCCTTCTGGAAGAAAGATTTCAATTAAGTGCATATCCAATTATGCTCCAGCGTAATTATTTAATCATCCAAAGTAAAAGACATATCCTTAGAATTCATGTTTCTAACTCACTAAAAAGATGGGAATTGCTATGTGCAAGATCAGAGATATTAAGAGTATGGCTCAACAGTTCTTCAATACACTCGATCGTTCTGTTAACTGTCTCGAAACGAGAGATTCCTTGCAGAGAAATGACGTTCTTTTAGATATTTATAATTCTTTTTCTAGTATTAGATTCCTGGCCTCACTTTATTATTTAACAGTACAAGAACTGTTCATGTTTACTATTTCTCTTTTAATTGTAAATTAAAGTACACTTTCTCCATATGTATCCCAAAATACAATCAGTTATTATCACTCGGTCATTATTTCAGATAGAAATTCTTCTGTTTTTAAAAGCTTGTTCCATATGAATATTTAATTGCAGGAAAAACATTTTCCTAACTACTTTATGCTCTTTGATTTATCGTTATTTTACAGTTTGAAAAACCGGGATATTTTTTTCTGCTTAGAAAAATTGTATAAGGAAAAATATATAATTTAGATTTTATTTTCATTATCCGATGTTTTGAGGATTGATATGTATTCCATTTTTATCTAAATATTCATTTTCTATGAAAACGGCATAGAATTAATTTATAAATCTAATACGAATATCGTGTATAAAAAATAAGAGAAAGAAAAACAAATCTTAAACTTGTTGGAAAGAAATAGAATAGCAATCTGAGAGTGTTAATGAGATTTGATTTTATTTTCCGGTAATTAATTGATTCAAATTGATTTTGTATCATTTTGAAAAGATTTGTTCAAAATTATTTATATTTTCATCTAGCAAGAAATGTGTCAAAATAGTTAAATATGTAATTTGCCTGAAATACAAAAAACCTCATTACGGTTCTGTATATATATATATATATATATATATATATATATATGTATGTATGTATGTATATCTGTGTGTGTTGTACGATATTACATCCATCACTTAGGAAAGAACTCTTCCAAAGGATCCTGTGGTTTTCTTACGAGTGCTACTGTGCTATCCGCATATTAAACTAATGCATTTCTCTATCTTTTATGTCAAGCAATCTTTCTTTCTCTATTTTCTAGTAATTCAATTTAGTAATACTTTTATTATATTTATAGAAATTTCTTTGTCTTCTTAAATTTATTTTGAAAGTTTATTTAAATTAATAGAAGTAAATAAATAATTCGACCTGAAGAAACGAATCAAATTTACATTTAATTATAGAACCAAATATTTTTTTATACATTTATAATTTAAAATATCGATATGTTTTGATTTTAATGAATTTGCTGATAAAAAAATCTAAAACATCGTTAATTTTGTTAAGATTGTTAATCGAAAATCAATTTAATAAATTAAAAACGTACCCGAGAAAAATACCGACTACAGATCTTATGGTAGTGTATGAAACCTTTTTTGATTATTTGATCGACTGACCTTTTTAAATAAAATATGAGACCTTAGATCTATTTCTAACATTTTTATTAACATAATATCGACTTAAAACACGATAAATTTTAGAAAAATATCAATAAATTATAGAAATAAAATTTACATTCACTAGAAATAAGAATCATCTAGATTAAAATATCTGTTTGTATTTATTTTACATACGATTAATTTCACAATTATTTATTCAATTTAAATGATATATTTTTGAATTTTAAAGTACTTTTCAAACATCATATTTTATATAATATGAATACTTTTGCAGTAGAAAATTTATCTGGTTTATAAGGAAATGAAAATTCATTATTTGTGTGTAGTAAAAAAATGTGAATTGTATTTTTTGAAGTTTCTACAATAAATGATTTTATAAAATAGAAATAAATATTTTTTATTACAAATTCCATGTTCCTCCTATTTAAAATCATTTTTTATATTAGAATAAATCGATTTAGCAAAAAATTCCATTATTTTAACTCCATTTTTAATGAAATCCCTTAAACTGAACTATTACCAAATAAATTTTCAATTAGTACTAAGATTAATGTTTTTAAAATTTAATGAAAGAAGTTGAAAATAAAATAGTCCATTTAAGAATAATTATTTTAGTTTTGTTCAATTCATATTGAATTTTAAATAATGAAAAAATAAAATAACATATTTTAATTAATCGATTTCGAATAGGACATATGAAGAGACTACATTTTTATGTTATTAAAAAAAAATATTGAAAAATTTCAAATATTTCCGTCGAAATTCAATAAAATTCGAATGAAAAATAAAAAATGGAATCGCTGAAAACTCCGTCGTTTATTACCAAACTGTCGGTGTGTTCGATTTCGCCATGGAGCTGAGTACGAAATTAAAAATAATCGAACGTTTCAAATATGTATAAAAACATATTGTACTCTAGTACAATCAGATAATTATATTGTAAATAATATAAAGTTCAAACAACGATCCACGGTCGTTTATTAGTCCGAAAACAATATTTATCTCAAAACTGTTCCAAAAGTACATTTCGTTTTGTTTGCAACTTATAACCGCACTGGAAGGAAGCCCGGTGGCAAATATCCTACCTTCTATGTCTGATTGAATTTCGTGCGTTTATTTATTTATGTGGAGGACCACCAGTGGCACTAGCGATCCGAGAGATCGTTTTTTTTTCTCTCTAAGAAAATTTTACGGATGGTCAAGGTGTGTTGCGGCGTGGGCACGCCTTCCTCTGCGTTGGCGGTTTTTGAATGTGTATTTGATTTGTAAGAACATTTATCAAAAATTTGCAGTAGTAATATAATATGTTTCTATAAAAAGCATGTTTTAACGTGCATATTATATTATATATTAATAGTTTTTCTTTCGACTCGTGTATAAAATGTATTTTTGTAAAAGAAATATCTCATCGACGATTTAAAATAAGTACTGATATTTTTTTTGATAACACTTCTTCACAACTATGTTTTTTTATTGAAACTGTGGCTAAATTAAACTTCATTTTAATTAATTTTCATTTTCGAACACCTAAATAAAACTTTCTTCATATTAAAAACGACGAATAATTCATTATTAGTCATTCTGATTATTGTGAATATTAATTTCACTGATGATGCTATTATATTTAGAACCCTGAGCCACAGAAAAATAATAATCAGAATGAACAACAATTATCATCGAATATTTTAATCAGAAAACTTGTAAAAAAAGAAACATTTTATTTATCAAAACCATCATCTGTTATATATTCTCGTAGTATTTTTCTGAAAGAAGATACAATAAAAGATAGTTTCTTACACTTCAAATTAATAATCAAATTTATTAAATATTAGTTTTGACCTCTCAGCCTAACAACACCACAACTATAATAGAATCATTCTCTGCTTTAACGCTGTTTTTTTACATTTTATTTTGAAAAAGAAAAGTTATTAAAATGTAGTGAATATGGAATCATCACAAATTAAAATAAAATCAGAATCATTCACTTGAAAAAATATGACAGATATTCAAGAAAAATAACAATGGAATAAAAGAAACGGGAATAAATCACGAAAAATGTAGAGTAAAAAATGAATATCATAAAATATAACGAGTCCTGAACAAAGTCGGTAAAAATGTCTGAAAACTTTCGTTCAATGGTGAAATTTAATTTTGTTATTATATTTCATGTTTAACTCAATAATATATATATATATATATATATATATATATATATATATATATATATATTATTTTCAATATATTTTATTTCAGAATAACTGTGTCGACGGATCAAGAATATATTTCTCCCTTTCTTAATTCGTGGACATCAAAGAAAAGAACTTCTTACTGCTTTTTACTATGTTGTCTACATTTGTTTCTAATTCTGACTATCTTTTTTTAAAATTACATTTCTATCATTTTCAAACAATTTAAATCTGAAGACTTGTTTATGTTTCGTTGAAATGTCTTTATATTTAAATTCATAGCATTTTTTTAGCAGTTGCTTTCGATTTCGCTGCTTCATTCAATAAAGTAAACTGTTGTTTCTCTATTAGTGTCATTGTATCCTCCTGAAATTTTTCATAATTTTTACATCCTTAAGAAAATCATTGATAAACTAAAACTTTCAAATTATAATTGTTTTTTTCTGATTTTCTTGGTGTATTGTACCGGCACTCCTGATGAATCAGTTGGATTGTTGTCTTTCACGATTAGTTCCGGTTCTTCAGCTAACCTCATGTAGTTTGTGGATATAATAATTGTTATATTTTATATGTAAGGTCAGTGTTTTCATAACAATGAGAAGTTATTCTTCGATTAAATTCTAATTAATTCGGCAAAACTTATCTTTGGTGATATATGAGTGTTTATTTTCAGGGAAGACTGGATTAGAGTAACTTTTTCTATGGTATTTTGAAATAAAAATCTCACAGATTTTCATTCGGGTTAAATAAGTGATACGAGTTTTAAATTAATTATAGGAACATTTTTTTGTGACGTTTTCTTCAATATTATTGCAACCTTGCTTTGTTTTGTGGAAAAATCTGTATCAAATGTCGCGGAGATGAATATGCAGCGTGTGAATAGGATTTCCTGTTTAACGAATAACAGTATATCTGTTTAAGACGACGCTATTTACTGTCCTCAAATGATCTCAGAATATGATAAAGACGGTTGTTATAAAACATCCGTTCACGTCTTGACGTCCAGTGGGCCGCACGTATCGATTGTACACGAGTGTCAATTAAATAACCGTGAAACTTATTCAGATACAACGAAACTAATAACAACAATATCGGATAAGACATGATATGGAGGTGGAAAAACACAGGCCACGCAGAGGAAAATATATATAAAATAAATCGAAAGTTTCGTATTAAACCAATCACTGCGACTGACAGACAAATCAAGACTCGCCCTCGCACACTTTCGTGCGATGGGATAACGACGCCGAAATAAAATGCTTCGGAAGATGGGCACGGCAACAAGTAATTTCATAACGCGGTCACGTGATATATTGGCTGGTGTGCGGCGCGCCAACGTCTTCAGGGAGGAGGGTCACCGCGCCACGCACCTGGGGCACCGGCGGCGCGGCCGGTTTCGTCGTAAGACGTGGCGCCGGTCCTCCAGAGGATCATAAATTGCACGTTAAGATGCCGGGATGCTTGCACTCTCGACTACTTACAATGGTAATTAATGCTGTGTATAGATTGAAGCCGTGTTATTATAACAACAATAACGTAATATGCAATACACGTTAATGGGCGTGCGTCCGAAATTGATAGTTTTCGGCCAGATTTTCGTATTTAATCATTACGAGGACGGTAATAACGTTCCGCTTTGATCACGACGTAGAAAGATATTACGTTCGCTCTATACATATAGCTCTCTGTCGATATTGAGTTACATGTTAAATGACCCGAGTAAAAGTTCAAACCGACTGAACAGTTTTAAAACTTCTTCATTAATTTTCTTGACAGTACATATACATACATACACACACATTAATATATATATATATATATATATATATATATATATATATCATGAGTAGAACGAGTAGAAAGTTGACAAAATAAGTTGAAACTTTTGAATTAAGTTCTAGTCAAAATAATTAACATAAAGTTACACATATACACTGTTGTGTAAATTTCCTTTATAAGAAACAAGTCTTTTGTATTGTACTGTATGTGGAATATTGAAACAATTAATAGTTAAAAAATAAAAAGACATATTATTAAAATATTTTATAAAGCTTGTTTTTTGTTTCATTATTCTTCCTTCTGTACATATTTATGTTTATGAAAAAAGAAGATTTTATGGTTTTTTTTCTATTATGTAGATGAGTGAAGATATTAATCAATCCTTTTTGGAACCAGTATACACTTTTAAAAAGATTTTATTATTGAAAAAATAGAGTTAAATCAATTACTTGGGTATGGACACTTAATTTGATTACAATTTAATATTGCGAAAATGTATTAAAAAATAAAAATACCGTGCTAGGAAAATCTTTTTAAATAATTAATACCAGGTTTTTACAAATTAGTGTGAGGTGAAAAAATAATTCACTTATAAAAGTAAAATAAGCATATTAAAAATGTATTCGATTGTAAAAATAATAGAAAGATGATAATATTTGTAAAATTATTTGAACTTTTTTAAATCTATCTATCTACCCATATATATATATATATATATATATATATATATATATATATATATATATATATATATATATATTGAATTCAGTTCTATACATTGTTCATGAGAAAATTTAATTAATTTTCAATATTTTTTCATATGCTTTCATGAAAAAAACGTCGCACTGTTGAATATAATACCGAAAAGATATTTGAAAAAAACGACAATTGTTTTAAAATTTTTGAATGTGTTCGTTATGAACATAAAAATATTTCTAAAAAAAATATCGAGATTCTCTATAGAGAGATATATAATTTATCATTTATAAAAATTGATCCTGTTTTACAATTCACCAGCTGCTATTCATTATGAAAGTGTATCTACATCAATAATAGATGATAATGAAAGGCTTTACACAATTCTATATTTAAAAATATGTACATCGACTTCAATAAAATATACAGTTCATACTTGTTCACTCACACTCAAGTTTTCTGAATTGGATCTATCTCATACGTAATGCATTTTTAACTATTTCTAAAGTGTATAAAGTGCAAACCAAGTAATGTGGAATTATGTAAAATTTATGACGTGCATGCATTCGTTAATTTCAAATTTCAGATACTTTTACCCGATATTTCATTTCTAACCCGTCATTAAAGTAAATAACAGTAAATAATTTATGAAAAATTCAAACGTATGAAATTACCAAGTTGATATTATTTAACAATTATGAGATCTAGTTAGTTTCGAAGAGGCAGCACGTGTCCATATCCTTGAATATAGTGTAAGGTTATAATTTCTGTAATGTGTGTGACAGTGCGGGAAAGACCATTGAATATGTCGTTGTGACTCTTTTATTAGTGTATTTATTAAGTTATTTTAATTTGTATCAACGCAGCTACAAATGTAAGTCATTATTAATTATCTATATAGTTCTGGAATTCATTTTAAGTTACTATTTATAAATATATTTTATGTATTTGTTGAGATGTGTTCTCATGGAAATTGCGTCGTTGATGTTTGATTGTTTTATAGTTTTGTCAGATAAATACATTGTGGTTATTTTTGATATCTGTACCTTCTGCAGTTTAATTGTCGAATTAATGAATGTTACTAATATATAATGAATATTTAGAAATGAATAGTTGAATTGATAAATATTTATAAATTATTGCAAATGTACATTAATAGACATATTTGCCCATTAATAGACATTTTGTATATTTGATTTGTGTTGAATTATTGAAAACTTTTTTATTGATTTTTGAACGGAGTAATATTTTATTGAATCAATACCTCGTGACTATTTTTGTACATGGATTTCCTGTTGATTGAATGTTCAAATATTGTACTTTGTTGATATGCAATCAATATTAATAAAATGATAATTAAATTAACAAATATTTATATAATTTATTACGAATAAATATAAAGTACATAAATAGAAATACTATTATAAAATATACAACTAGCAATGTGTGCCTTTGAAATAAAACTTAATATATTCCATCAGTTCGATTCACACGACCTTTTCGTCATTAGCACGATTGATCTCCAAACTATCGTACACATCATTCGAATCGATCCTATGTTTGTTATTAGTAATTCCCGTATAATGTCTATTTCCGATCTGTCCCATTAGGCTCGAACGTTTCGACAAGTGTGCGCCGTCCGTTTCGGCCAGCCGTTTGTTTCGAAAATACTGGGCGGCTCTCAGTAACCGCCGATACTTTTTCGATCCGTGAAACTTTCGATTCGTCCGATGTTTCTTTTTACGCCGTCGCTGTTTCCGTCTCTTCTTTTTGTGTTGACTGTGCGATTTTCGCATTGGACGGACGTTTGTGTCTGCGTTTGTGATTTTTTCGACGTTCCGTTTGTTCGGTTGCGGACTCGGACGGGTGTATTTGTTGTAGTCGATATTGAAGAAACCGTACTTGCCGTTGCCGAGACCGAGACCCTCTAGATCTTTGTTTATTAGGTCCTGTTCGCTTGGCGTTGTCGAACCGTACGAATAAATGTACGAGTTTTCTGGGAAATCTTCGTCTGTTGGAAATAAGTGTAACGTCAACATCTCTTTTTTTAAAAAAACGTTTTGTTTGGGTTATTAACATATTGTTGATCGGTCACGAGTTTACTCGTGTTTACACTTGCATTATGACTAGAATGAGGTTCGATCAAATTCGATCCGAAAAAAATTCGATCAATTTTTTTCATCTTAGCGATAATTCACAAGCTATTATACATTCAATCAAGACATACCTCTTTTGGGTTACATTATTGAAAATTTTAGTCTTTATATATATATATACCTCAACAGCAGTTATCACTTGAAGCAATGATACCATGTGTGTGTGTGTGTGAGAGAGTTAGTATATCTATATAAACATGGCAGTAGATTATTTTTTGCAACCTTTTAGTTTCTTTTGGCTCAATACTATTTTATATATCTATTGAAAGATACATGAATTAAAATGTGTACTTTATACTTATTTATTTTTGAGTAACTGATGATATAAAAAGTATAAGACAAGTTTTTTTCACTTAGATTAAAACGTTTTTTTTTAAATGCAGCTGTTTGAATTGTATTGTTATAAACAACAGTTCTGTTTAATATCTAATAATATTTGAGAAAAGTTTTAATGCGTCGTCTTGGCTGCCCTTATTCTTTTTGATTATTTAAGTATCATCTTCTTTAATACTAATTACAGCACATATATAATTTTCAGATAGATACAAGAGACTCCAATTTAGTGTTTAAAATGGCACACGTGCCGTAACTAGCAGTGGAATACAGACATTCAGATGATCAATAAACTAATAAAAATGAATGTTAAATCTAAATTTCTAGTAGTTTCTAACAATTTCATTTTTATTACCTGTCTATAAACATTTTTAAGATTGAAGTGGGATTTAATCTCTAATTAATATTTGTTAGTTGAACATAGAAATTACCAATTAAAGCTCCTGCTTTGTATGAACTAGAATTCGAATTTGTTACTTCATCGGCGATTTCATGTTCCATTTGTTGGACCATTGCCATAAGAGCGTGGTGATATTTCTTTAAATGAACATACACAGGGTGTACTTTGACTTGTTCATGAGGACTTAAATCGTTATATTCGTCCATTAGTTTTTCCAATAGCATTATTCTTTGATACAATTGATTCATACCTGAAAATGTGTACAAATCGTTATAACGCGTTTTAAATCAATGTCCAGTTCTGTGATAATTAAATTCTACGAAGAAATTTGCAGATGGAGAACGATATGTATTATTTTTTTTAAAAAAAAATGTCTCATTTCAGGCAATATTTATAGATGAATTTATTAAATTCCACTCACTGAATTTCAAAGGTATGTCGTCAGTGAAAAATTCATTCGGGTCTTTGAACAGAAAAGAACTTTGGCTTGGGTCGACGTTGTGGTCGACCTCCCGTTTATGCTGAAAATTTCCTTTCAGCTCTAACGTGTCGAAATGAATCGCCTTATGTGTACCATGAAATGTAATAAAAAGTAGAAATTCTTGCAAGTCACTCGATAATGTTTTACATGTACGCAAGTAGACTTGCTGATCTACAACTTCGTGCAGTGCTTTCATCACCTATTTCAAAACATTGCAAGCTTTCGAATTAATAATCATGAGTGTCTTGTTAGAATTTTCAGCAGTATTCGAATAATTCGGTGTACATCGAACAGATAAACGTTCGATGCCGTTCATACCTCGCGCAACATCCCCTCCGAACTGTGCAACGATTCCTCCGTTGCGTTTGCACGGTACGTGTCCTCTCTCTGCGGCTGTTCTTTCCGCACTAAAGTGTTCGAGAATGGAATTCCTACAGCTTGTGCTTTTTGGTACACGTTCGCTAGAATTCTAGATGCTAACTGGCCGGTCATTGCTTCTTCTAGCTGGTTGTCGTCGTCGGCTTTAACGTCGCGTAGTTTTTTGTTTGCGTTTCTTAAAAATTTGACAGCGGTCTATAAACAAATCTAAACGATTATTTTTCTATTTTTAAAAACAAATCGAATATTAGTTTTTACAACAGTTACATTTATTATCCTTTGAAATTAAATTATTTTCTAAACACAAAATAAACCCCGAACCATTTTGATAACAAACGAACGTATTTGAAGAAAAAATAACGGAAATAATGTATAGAAATATTACAGAATTCAGATCTGAAAAAACCATAATTCAGCAACATAGAAATAGTAAAAGTATTAATTTTTAAAAAAGATCTTATGATTTGCTATATGAAATCAAGTCGTTTATGGTATCAAAAACAAAATTCATGCTAGAACTTGACGATGAAAACTGGCTTACAGATTTAGCATTTTTAGTGGATTTTACATTTAATTGAGTTAAACATGCCGTATTCACGGTGATAATGAACTTATCAATACAATGTTTGAAACCATAACAGCGTTCCAAATGAAACTGAACTTATGGCAAGCTCAAAGTAAGGCAAACAATTATATGAATTTCGATACGTTGGGCAAACAAAGTCCTGTGAACATCGAAAAATATGCAACGTTACTTTTTGATTCGATACAGGTATTTTAAAACAGGTTTCAAGATTTCCGGAAAAATAATCAATATTTTGGTATATTTGCGACTCCATTTTCCAATCGACATAAATATCTCATCTGTCAATTTTCAAATCGAATGCATAGAGCTGCGATCTGACATTCAACTTAAAGAAAATTTTTATCATGCCTCTTTACAGGATTTTTATAAGACTTATCTTCCCAGAGACAAATATCACTCGCTTCACAGTCACGCCCTATTCATGTCATCGCTTTTTGGCAGCACCTATATTTGTGAGCAACTATTTTTAAGACGAAGAGTAAATTAGAATCAAAATATCTGATGAGCATCTTGAGAACTCACTGATAATTGCAACTACTTCCATCGAACCTGATATTCATACATTAGTTTCTCAGAAAAAATGTCAAATATCCCACTACTTTTATGTTGCCCTCTTTTATTTTTATAATAAGAAATATTAGAAAAGAATTAATGAAGTTTTATCACTTAGATATGTACATTTCCTATATCAGTGATCACAAACTTGTGACCTGCTAGACAATTTTAAAACACTCCGAACGGGGCGGCGCATAATTAGAATTTTTATGCGAGGACTTTTCTTGTTTATCTGTGTTATTATGCAAGGACCTTTTTTGCTTATCAATTATTGTTAATGTTAGTGTATTTTATGTGTCGCCCGAGACAATTCTTGTGGCCGAGGGAAGCCAAAGGATTGGACATCCCTGATCTAGAAGAAAACCATGCATGCATGAATGCATACAAAATATTGTTTGTTTATTATTTTATCTGTGTGTTCGTTTTCGTTTTACTACTGATTCGAATCAAATACGCCGTGTTTACTATTCTAACGAAATTTAATCATGTCACATCAAACGTGCTTGGATGTCATCTACTTTATTTGAATAGGAATTGCATTCATTCTTCACTTTTCCTATGTGACGACAGAAACCCAAAAACAACGATCGCGATTTGATTTACAGTAACAACGCAGATAGATTTGACTGCTTTTATATATTAAAAAAAAAAAAAAAAACATTATCATGTAGTTTGCGTCTACAAGTTTTTATTTATTTATTCTTACATTGTAAAATGTTCGAATTTTACAAATATCAGACAACAGAATCGATTTCATATCGTTTATATTTCACCGAAGCGTCAAATTAACAATATGTCTCTACTTACGTACGTATCGTCTTCAGCCAGAGGACTGAAGATTTGATTCCTCTCTTCTTTCGAATACCGTTTGTTCGTATTCGTGTCCTGCGTCTCGTCGTTCATCTGTTCGGCTTCATTCGTATTTCGTATGTCTTTTCTCTTCATCGGTTTCATTTCAGCGTTGTTCTGATACAATTTCGGATGAAATTTATTCAGCGTCTGTTTAAAGTCTTTGATTTTGTTCAAGTCCATCGAATGCTTCGTCTTGAAACTACTGTCTAGCGGATCGTTTTCAGTATCCTTCTTTTCGAAAAAACCCTCGGGTGGTATTTCGTTCGAAGACAACATCCCATCATCGGTTTTCTTATCGGCACGTGTGGCAAAGCGGCGTTTTTTCGCTTGCAGTTTGTTCGAACTCAACGTGTCCTGTTCAGAGAGATTTATATCGTTGTTCAGTCCACTCGATCTGACTTGCTGGTAACTCTGTTTCGTCGCCAGATCGATAGTTTGAGTGAGTGGGCTGTTGATGTTCATGAGTAGTCCATCGTTTGATTTAGGAACGCTCGTGTCGATTTCTCTCTTATCGATTTTTTTCAATTTCGCACGTTTAACTCCATCGACATTCGAATCATATTTGTTTCTGTCTACATTTGCATCGACTGAGTCCTGCTTTTTAGCGATCAGATTCGCATGTTTATTCGTACGAAGTGCAGAGCTCGAACTCAACACAGTCTGATAATTTTTTTCCGGATCGCGCTTACTGAATTTCACCTTTTCCGCATCACTCGAATCTTTATCGACGTTGAAGCTAGTCGTCAGACGTTTCTTACTCTGACTTTCTAACTCCTCGTTCAGTAATTTATTAATGTGATCGATATCTTTTGTCAGTTCCGGAAAAGTACTTTTCAAATCGTCTGAAGTCTTGTAGGGCAACTCACTCCGAACGCCGATCATCCCTTTCGGATTGAAAACTTTGCTTCTTACAGATTTATTTAACTTCTTCAGCGATTTTTTGATCTCGTCTAATTTTTTCTTACTCTGTTCGATCTTATCATCTTCTGTATTCTTTGAAATTTCTCTCTGTGTCATAATGACTTTATGCTTGTTCGTGTGACTACCGTGCCCGTGCACTTCATTAACTTGCGGAACGTCGATCTCCTTCTCCTTATGTTTTGCAGTTTTTATCGGATTATTGTTATTCAGCACTTGATCGTCCTTGAATTTTACATTCAGAGCATCTCCATGATCGTTTTCTGTCAAATGTAACGAATCGCTTTGCTCTTTTTCTGTCGTCGGATAAATCTTACTATTTTTATTAAATTCTTTGATTGTTTTAATACCGGCCTGTTTGTTTTTTATTTTTAAATCGCCCTGTTGTTCGGACTGCCTTATCTTCTCGATTTTATTAATTATTTTTTCTTCTTCGTCGGAATTCTTTAAATTTGATTTACTTCCGATACTGTTCGTGAATTTTTCACGGACTTCTTTTTTTTCTTTACGGTTATTACCTGTTTCTGAAATGGGTTCTTTACTGTCTACTTTTATTTCATTATTCTTTTTTATATCGACATGTAGTTCGCCTGGCTTTTTTGGTATAATAATATTTTTTTGACTCGAGCTCTCCGTTTTAACATTTTCAGAACCTTTACCTGCCGTATTTTTGTAGTACAGTCCGTCTTTATCTCTTATTATTTCCTTACTATTTAGTGCTTTCAGTGTATTATGTATTATTTCTGCTTGTTTTGATGTCGAAAGCGTACTGTCTGATTTAATGTTCAATCTGTGCTCTTTATCGAGTTTCAAATATGGCAGATTCACATTATTGCGATTTTGATTATTATTTGTCAACGAAACGAGCGAATTGGATAATTCATCAGTGTAGTCCAGGCCAGAGGTCTTGAGTAATTCTCTTTTATATTGTTCTCTTTCCGCAGCGATGCGTTGCAGTTCAGGTGTGTTCATATCTTTTTCATCCCATTTCAATCTTCTCCCTTCGATGAAACTTGGATTTAAAAGTCCATCGGTGTCGTCGTATTCTTTAAACGGTATCATGACATTGTGCTCGTTCATTAAATTGTCACTTGATTTAGAAATAGGATCTGAATTTTTATCATCTTCGTCGAAACTCTGTTCGAAATTTGATGTATCCATTGAATCCAGTTCTTGTTTCGGTTCGAAATTCAGCGAGTCCGCATTATAATTTGTGTTCGAAGCCAGATCGTCGACGTTTTCTTGATTGTCGGTTCCGTATTTGTCGAAATTATTAAGGTTGATGTTTTCTAAATTTCTTTCATCGTCGCTTGCTTGAAAAGAAACTTTCGTCTTTGCAGGATTCACCGATAAACTTTTCGAATCGAGCCCGCGTCCGTATTTTTGGTATTGATCAAAACTGCCCGTTTTATCAACGCCCTGGCTGTTTTGTTTGGTTGCTTCGGGAACTGGTTTTTCTGAATAAGTCGATTGTTCATTCGAGCCCTGTGTGTTCTTGTAATTGACCGGACTCATATATTGGTAACTCGAACCAGTTTCGAAATCATTCGAACTCTTTTCATTGAAGCCAGGCGCATTTTTGTTTTTAGAAACGAAACTATCCATTTTCGGATTATAATTATTGTTCGATTCTTTCGTATTTGGTTCGTTCTCTTGAAGTTTTACCAGTTTCGATTCTAATTTATTATTATTCTTCGTGTCTAGATTCGGCGAATTATATTTGTCTATGCGTGACTCTGATATTAATTTCGTGTCATCGATGGCCGATTTAAAACGATTACCTTTTTCATCGACTTTTAAATCCTTGTTCTGTTCGATGTCACTTTTATAAAATCGCTTGTTACTCTTTTCATTGTCAGCGAGTTCCACTGGAAGGTGCATTATATTTAACGGCCAATGCTCTTTATTCTTATCTTCATTGTCAGAACAAGAATTACAGGAGTGCTGTTGTGATTCTGCACATGCCTTCTGTACATTCTTCGATAAATTAGGAGCGTATTTTAGATTGGTAAAGAAGACTTGAATTTTAGGTGTTATACAGCTGTCACAAGTAGTTGTCTTGGTGCATGGAGTTGTACAACATTTAGGAGTCGTGGTCGGCTCTGTATGTCCGGTACATTTTTTAACAGTCTTAACGGTCGATTCGTATACGTGCGGGTTCTTATCACTTGTCAGTCTTGTCAAAAATTCAGCATTACTGTCGACGTTCTTTGAACCCATATCTTTATCACGTTTCTGATTTTTATGATAGAACTCTCCTTCGTCGTAAATATCATTAATTATTTTATATCTCTTCGTCGTTGATTTACGATTTAACAAATCGATGTCAGCGTTTCGATCGAAATACCGCTTAAACGGATAATGGTTCGTGCGGGTCTTTCTTAAACGGATGTATGGTAGATTTTGATTCAAATTAAGCGACGGATCGCCGACAAACTTGACATTCGACTGCTTTTCAGAAATGTAATTGTTGTTCGTCGGCTCTTTCGTTTTCGTATCCTGATTATCGTTTTGCGATTGTGTCGGGTTTTGATTTAATATTTTCGTTTCTAAATTGTCTCCTCCGCATCTTCTATTTTTCATCTTATCCTCATTACCATCAACGTTTATGTTTCTCGAAAATTTTTGGCCGCGTTTTTTATACTGCTTCTTATATAGTTTCGATTTTTCGTTAGTATTCAGTCTCGTCGGTAGAAACTTATGCGAATTTCGCTCTTTCTCTTTCCATTCGTTTCTCACGATTTCTTCGATTTTCTTATCAAGTCTGTTTTCGTAATCTTTATTGAAATCGAAATTCTGCAGATCGTTCGAGTTGACTGACTTTTTTATTTTATTATTATTCAGTACGTTATCAACAGTTGAAACTGATTTTAGCGGCGGCACTCGACCGCAATTCTTGTCACTATCTGCACTATTTATCGAATTCTGACCGTTGTTTTCCAGATCGATATTTAAACTTTTTATAGAATCGTCGAGAGGACCCTCCCCGGTATTGAAACTCGATCTTAGTTTGTTTGCATCGATATTTCTTTTCTTCAGAGCATCCGTGTTAGAATTCTCATCAGAATTTTCAGATATTTGATCTTTTGTCGGATCAGCATCTTTTCCTGTAAACGAAACTGATTGCTGATTATGTACAGGTGAATTTTCAATTTCATCAGTACCGAAATAAGATCTGTCTGGCTTTCCTCTATTATTTTGATTGATAACACCACTCCATCCGTTATTGTAATCCGTCAATTCGATCTGATCTTCATTATAATCACCTCCTGTTTCACTCTCTCTCCTTTTTCTTCTCAAATTCTCACCATTATCGAAAAATCGATCTGAATTATAATTGTTAATGTTTTTAGTATCGAAATTTCTTTCATATAAATTTTCGTTCTTGTTTCCATTTTCATTAGATTCGTCTGTAAGTCGGTCGTTGTTATACAGGTTTAGGTTGTTAGTTTCTTCAGTAAGTCTCTGTTTTAATGAATCAGTTCCCTCATCAGTATTAACTCTGTCGCCGTACGTATCTTTGTAATTCCCAATTAAAGAATTTTCTTTCATACGCGAATTCGCAAACATGTTATTGTAATTATTAATTTTTTTACGTTTTTTTCTGAGAAGCGGCGATTTTTGGTCTGTTAAGTCGGTGTTGATATTTTCATTCGATTTTTCTAAATTTTCTTCTTTTATGCCGAGTATATGTTGAGTAGGCGAATGTTTCTAAATCGTTAAAATTTGAAAATTAGTAGAATGTCGATTTTTGTCTATTTATGTTTATACTAATAAGAATAAAAATTCTTTAAAAAAGTTTCATTGACACAACTAACAATGAATATAAATATTTATCTGATAAAATAAATGATTTAAAGTTAGTTTGTTAAAACAAACATTTTAACCAAAAATTATTTGACAACAAAATATGGATACAAATTTAAAATTTATACTAATTTCTAAAATGCACATTTTAGAGATAGTGAGAGGAAGAAAAATTAATGACTTTTAAAATATTGAAATCTCTAACAGAAAATATAGTTTTATATTATTATTTAAAATTATACTAAAACCCAATACACGCCGGATTTTTATAGTAATTAATTTTAAAAACTGGAATTACCATGTTAATAATGCGATTTTAAAATGTATAAATATTATAATAGATTTTTGTATCCATCGTTTGTTGTGTCAAGGAAATTGTTTTTTAATTTTTTTTCTTAAACGGGGGGTTAATTTCTGTTTTTTTTTACACGGAAGATTAAAATCCGTGGTGATTTTAGCACAGGGGTTATTGTACGGGGGGTTATTGACAGAAGGCTAATGTGCCGGGGGAGGGGGTGGGTTTGTCCAGGGAGTGATTGTCCTAGAACCCCAATACAGTAATGTGGCGTGAAAAAGGAGTTAGGGATTATCTAATAAAACATCTGCGACAGGAGCGACTTCATTACAGAGTCGGTTTGTTTATGTGCGAATGTATGAAGTTTTTATTATTCGAGCTTCAACTGTAAAACTGGTAATAAATAAAGCAATCAATTTCAAACAGTTCATACACCAACACAGAGCACACACTTCTACAATTCATAGTCATACTGTTTATTAGACACATAAGTAACGTATTATTATCTTTTCCGTACGATTCGTTTTCGAAATTCTTTTTATCTGCGCGCGAGTGTGAGTTTTTTTTACATTTATTTCAAAGTGTATCTCGCCGCATTGTTTATTTTTTTTTCATGAAGCTTTCATCATTACTCCGGTATTCATGTAAACTTTTATCAGGATGAAACTCATCATTACTTGCCTTTTGATAGAGATTCCGTTGATCAGCCGCATCCATGCCTTCTTGTTCATTGTATTGCGAAGTTCCACTGTTTTTGTTGTAACTTTTCTTATCTTCGTCGACGGTATATTTGTTCTCGGATTCATTGTCCGCTATAAAAATGTCGTCACAAATGTTAAAAGTATTTAATTTGTGAATTTTCGGACTTAATTAAAAAACAGTTTGATTATTTTACGTTCTGATTTTTTTTTTGTCGTGAAGAACAGGTCGACTTGCTTTTGTTATTCGAAAGGGTTTTGTATTTTTTTGACTACTAATTAATTATACTCATATATATATATATATATATATATATATATATATATATATAACTTTTAAGAAATTTTTATAATAATTACAAGATTTTTTCTATGATCATTTATCGAACATGAAATTATTTAGGGTCTCATAGAATATTTTACAAACTTTTGCCAAGAGTTTAGACACCGAATCTCACTTACCCATTAAATTATCAATATCGCCATCATTTCCTTGCATGGAAATAGTTTTACCTATCCACTGTAAATCGTCTTTTGCATTTCTAACATCATTCAAAAAATCCATTATTTTTCTTCCATTATTACGTTTTTTCTTGGTGTACTGTAAAAGAAAATTACAGAGAAAGTAATTAATTTGCCGTTCAGTTTATTTAACTTATTTGCTATGAATTAATTTGAGTCGTGTTATAAATGCCGATAGATTTTTAAAATTTCAAATAAAGATAAAATTATGAACATAAAGTGTAGATATTATTAAAGACAAGATTTTTTCTTCAGTATCGATTGAAGATAGTATTGCTATTTTTTTTCGGAAAAACAGTAATTTTATTGCTCAAATTCATGTCCATGAGGAGTATACTCGTCATACACAGCTAACAGATTAAGAACAAGTCTTAACATTGCTGTCTCTCTACGACTGATCAAGTTATAACATTGAAATTTTCACCGAACGCTACTGAGACATAAATCTATCACAGTGTACAAATCCGCCATGCGTGCGCATGCGCAAACATGTTAGGTCGAGAAAATGTGGCGTTACCCTCGCATAAACGAATAAATAAATAAAAAAAAAACGTAAAACTACGTATTTAATAACAATGCGACCCTGTGCACTGGAACATAATTTATTTACTTGAAAGCATTTTCAAAATATTCTAATGAAAAAAAAAATGTAACGCAGGTCCGACATTTCTTTACATGCATTCGTTGGACTCCTGCGAGAATTAAATAAACGAATACTGTTAAAATATGGATCATAATCTGCGGTATTCATAGACTGACATGTAAGCAGGTTGTTGAGGGATTTTACGATTTAGTATTGCATTCACTACGTTTTAAATGCTCGGTATATTGTAGAATACTTGTTGAAAGTGAATGAACATTTATGTTGTTTTATATCGAATTCATTTTTATACAAGTTATAATTAAAAAACAACGATTAGATAGGATTTGTTTCGTACTGTCGTCCATCTTAATTTAATTATAATTTGATGCCTGGTCTTCCGTTCGGAATTCTATGGAATGAATTAAAATTGTTGATATTTTATTTCATAAATATATGAAGGTGAAAACAGTTCTAGAATTTCTTTGTAAGCGACGAATAGAAAGGACTTCTGTACGCGTGTGTGTGATGTTTAAAAAGAAAGAACAGTAATTTCTTTTTAATTATTCTCGGCGATATATTAAACACAAACATAGTCCGAAATAAAAATATTTTATTAGATATTATATACCTATAAAAATATCGTTTTTATGTTACGATAACAATCCACAATAAAAAAAATCTCAGCAAATTTACTGTACATTTAACTTTTCGTCGGTAAAAAATAATAAGTCTCTGACCATAAATCATTGCCAGAAGACGTCTATATTCAGCAGAGAAGTAAAAATTTCGACTAACGCGCGAGACAAAGAAATCGCCGTGCGAGCGAGAGATCATCGACGGGGCACACAAAAGTGTAACATCTGTTCGAATGGATATTTTTCTGAATACTAATAATATAAAGTAATTAAATAAATTTTAATTTTATTCCGGTTGTATAATAATGTAATGCCTTCCGCTGCAGTCTTAGTCTGAACTGTTATACACACAAGATGATGTAGTGGAGTTGGGCGTCGATGCGAAATTACGTTTCTACGTTTTACCGGCAAAATTAGAATCGGCACAGCCGTAAAACGCGCATAAATCAATTCGGACTTATATGAAATCTACACAGATACCATTCTCATTTATTATTTGTTATGTTTCTATTAAATTATTAAGTTTTTTTTTATGTCTCTGTGTATATATTCGCTTCAGGGGCGTAGACGTTACGATAAAAAATATTTAATATTCACAATGATGCCAAATTTCTGGGCACACACACTTTTTGATATATCGGACGAGAAAATTAATTCTGTACCTTTAAGTTGAATCGATCGCAACTCTGTTTTAAATTAAAATATTTTCTCGTCGTTTCAGGTATTTAAAGTGCGAAATTTAACATTTAAAAACACTATATATCTTGGCCAATCAGTTGGCATAACCTCACAAAACAGTACTGGACACGACGGCGTTCGAAAAGCAGCATATTAATCGTTACATATTTTTCATAAAAAAATGCTGATCTGTCCAACTTTAGGAGAAGGCCTTGTGACTCATAAAACATGCTAGAAGAGTGGAAGAAGTTCTAAAACGCATTACGATTTCATTGGCTCAAATCTAAGAGATTCGTCAGTTACCGGACAGATAAAGTTATACAAAATAACGGTGGATATTTTAAGGGTTGAAATGTTTTCCATTTTTCTGTAAACATTCGTTTTCTATAAAAAAAAAGTTGCATCGAATTAATTTCCACACCCAATACAATTGTATATTATTTATTAAAAGTTTAATAAAATTTAATGATTATGCAAAATAATGGAGGATATTTCGAGAATTGAAATGTATTCCAATTTTCCGTAATTATTAATTGTCTATAGAAAGTATACTTAATAATAAAAATAAATATTGTGGTTATTTATTTTTATAAATTTCGAAACTTAATAGGCTTGAATTAAAAAATAAAATAAAGCCAAAGATTTTGATCATAAAAATTATAAATTTATAATTTATTTTATTCTTATAAAATCGATTGATCAGTTTAAAATCGTAGTTATTTCAATGGAATCTTTGAGAGGTGCTTTTTAGTTCTTGCTTTCTAAGACAGGTTAGAAATTACATTATTTTCAGATAGATATAATTAATATTCTGTTTAATCAATCTTTCTGAAGAAAACAACGACTGAAGAGTATTTTGAAGGACTCTAACGAAATATCTATGAATAACCAATACATAGGAAACCACTAATGATTAAACAATTTAAAATGAACCTGTTTCTTAGATATAAATTAAGATCTTTGAATAATTGTCGTGATGATATTTCTCTTTATATATTATATGAGTTTGTTTTCCATTACTAGTTTCAGCACACTTGACATTTTTAGTTAGATTTTAAACAACTCAGTAACTGAAATCTATCTAAAGTTGGTACACGTGTCGAAACTAGTACCGAAAAACAAATTCCAGTGATCGAAAAAAAATGAGAAACACCAAGACAGTAGATCAATGGAATCACAGGTATAAAAATATACAATTATAATTTTTGATTATTTGTTGACTGGCAGCTCTTCTAATATTAAAAATTTCAAAACTCACACAATAAGAACTGTTGTAACATTTTATACATTGATTGGAAATAGTTTTCGTTCATTGTTTATCTAGTTGTTTGATTCTCTCTCTTTCGTACCTATATAATCGTTATATATATATATATATATATATATATATATATATATATATATAATATTTATATTGATTTAATTGGCGACAAATACATTAATTGTAAAAATATATTGAAAAGGATGTAAGCGTCGAGAACCGTGTTTCTACATAGAGTTGGATAAGTGGAAAAGACCGAACATGGCTGAGAGATGTTGGAGGGTGAGTGGTTGGTTGTACGCGCAACAGCCAGACGACGATGTTGTTGCCGCAATAAAATACTTTGAGTGACGGGATACGATCGAGGACTGCCATCGTCCGTGCAAGCTAACCGACCGACCCCACCGTGTAGAACGGGGAATTATTTCTTCTTTTTTTTTTGTGGAGTTGTACATATTTATGTTTTTTAAATGGTGATGGTTTCTTAAATCTATCGAGTTTAGATTGGTGGTAATTTACAATGATTTCGCATAATGGGTTTGTAATATAGACGTACATTTGTTTCTCGGCTGCAGATTTTTTTT
Source organism: Acanthacorydalis orientalis (assembly GCA_034766995.1). Classification (NCBI taxonomy): domain Eukaryota; kingdom Metazoa; phylum Arthropoda; class Insecta; order Megaloptera; family Corydalidae; genus Acanthacorydalis; species Acanthacorydalis orientalis. The sequence continues at coordinate 46,977,633 of CM068317.1, forward strand.
TCGTGCTCGTCTCTCTCCGATAGAAAATTCGTAATCGAAACGGTCGGACGTACGGAAGAGCTGTACGAATTTAGTTGCAATTTTTTTCAAGCACTCTTTCTATTTCTTCGAAATATGGAAATATATACATATATATATATATATATATATATATATATATATATATATATGTATGCATATATTTGTATATGTTTTAGTGGTTGTGTATATTTGGAAATAAGTTTTATTACATCTGCCTTTCTGATATGTTTGAGTACTTAAAAACATTGAATATGTCAACATAAAGTAAAAATAAAATAAATTTTACATCCGAGTCAAGTGTTTATAATGAATTTTATTAACACTTATATATTTTAATTTTTTATATTTTCTTATATTTCCATGTATAAAATAAATCGTTATTAATTTCGTTTTTACAACACTGATTTGATTACGGCTATTAATACGTGTTATTAATGTGTGCAATCAACCTCTAAGAGTTGAATTTAAATGTAGAAAATATTTAATGTTTTAATATTCGATTTTTATGTACCTTTGTGGGTTGACGGTGACGGAATCGTCGTTGAAAAACATATAATTAGTTATTAAAATTTTCAATAGTCGATAATTGAATATTTGGATTGAATATAAAAATTTGAGTGCGAAAATTGATTTGTGAAAGTGAATTTAGCTTCTGGTCTAAAAATATAATTGTTGTAAATATTTTTTTAATTATTTAACAGCATGGTTAAATTTCTTCGCCTACGGATAAGAATATAAGAAAGATAAGAGGAATAATTAAAAGTATTTTTTTCTATAAAAATGTTTTAATATTAAAAAGAAATTATATATATATATATATATATATATATATATATATATATATATATATATATATATATATATATATATATTTAGAAGAATAATAACTGCTATGTAACATGTTTAGTAAAGCAATATTTTATTAAATAATATTATAATCTATTAACCCTTTCTACTCGACTGTCTCCTATGAGACGATATCGTAAATATAACAAATAAGAATATTTTTTTTAATAAAACATAAATTAATAAATGTATTTTTGAAGTTTCATTTGAATAAAAAAATTATCCTTAATGATATATCATTTTATTTGAAGTTATTTGTTATTTGCTATTTTGTTAAAAAATATGTTCTTGTTGCTAATAGGTGAGGTGAAAAAATCTCCGAGTGCAAAAGGTTAAAAAAATATTTAACTAATTTTCTTTTCTATATTATTTTACAATTTTTTTAATATAATGAACGCAATAAAGGATTGATTCTCTTATATATATATATATATATATATATATATATATATATATATATATATATTACAATACCCAAACTGAATTAAAAAAATCATTTTTAAACTGTACCAAAAATAAAAATTATTAGAAAACTGATTAAAAAAATATCTGCGCAGAGGGAAAAAAAAACTCATCCACGCTTGAGATACATAAATTTCTGTATGTACTGCGAGTAAGAGAAAAAAAATGTCGAAATGAAATATTCAGTAGAAGATTAATATACTTGCGGCGAAGAATTCTTCTCTGCACTTTAATTAATACATTCTTGTCACTCGAGTCTCATACATTCTGATCAATCATAGGAAGTGTTTTTTCAACAGATGATGGATTGGTGTTGATTCAAGGTACATTATTCTAAGGCTATACAGAAAATTGTGATTTAATCGTAGCGCTAATGCTGTTAGAATGGATACTTTGTTTAGTTCTTGGCAAGGATTTCGACCTATGTCCATTTGTATTTATTGTTTTCAATACGGTTTTTTACATGTAAAATAATATTTAAATATATATATATATATATATATATATATATATGTATATACAATCAATATGTCTATATTTTAACTATTGCATGATCTGATTTTTTTTCGAAACGTTAAACTGAAATAATATCAATGAAATGAAAGAAACATTTTAAAAATTACAAATAGACAAATAAATTAATATGTTTCCATATAAATAAATAAAAATTTTTTTTTATACTGGAAGTTATTTAAATATATATATATATATTTAAATATATTTTTATTATTTATTGTTCAAAATTTATTTTTTGGTACTGCGATTAAATTAACGTTTAATTCTTTCATACACTCATAGGAACTCTGATTAAAAATGTTCAATAATTGATTACTGATCATTTTTCATTGTTTATGGGTATTTCGATGATCATGCCATCATCTTCAGAGATTTTTAATATACTTTAGTGATTTGAATGATAAAAGAATTGCTATTGAAATCCGCATATGAAAGAATCAAAAATCTATTAAGTGTACAGATTAATTCGGTGCTTTTTGTATAGAAAATGTATGTTTATGGAAAAAAGGAATGCATTTAAATCTTCAAATTATTTTGTATTACTATCTGTCGAGTAACTGACGGATACCTTGTTGAAAAAAAATGCCGGGATTTTTTTTAAAACTATTTTTTTAAAAAATGTTCATATGTTTGGAAATATTAACACTTCATACATTGTTTAAGGAAAAAAATTCCTCGTGATCATACATTTTATTTCATTAATAAAAATAATACACACACATATATGTATATATATATATATGAAATATATTATGTATAAAAATTAATTCTGTACTTTTAAATTGAATCAAGCATAACTTTGTTTTAAACTGAAATATTTTCTCCTCGTTTTAGGATTTTGAAGTTCGAATCTTAACATTTAAAAACACTATCTATCTTGATCAAACGGTTGGCATAATCTCAAAAAATAGTATTGAATACAATGACGTCCGAAAAGCAGAATATTAGGCATTGAATTTGTTGTTTTTGACTAAGCCACGGAAATGATTTGTTTAACTTTGGGCAGAAGATGCATAAAACATGCAAAAAATACTAAAACAGTGGAAGAGGTCCGAAAAGCATTAAGAATCATCGCCTCTAAACCGCCATATTCTTTTCTTAATCAATTATCCGACATGTGGAACAAATTTATGCAAAATAATGGCTGATATTTTGAGGATTAAAATGTAGTTCATTTTTACATAAACGTATATTTTCTATAAAAATTTGTACATATTATATATATATATATAATTTTATATCGTATAGAATTATTCCAACAACACCCTTCACTTTTCGCTTGATTTCATCACCGATCGATATTCAAATTCTTCAATATCAACTTGACATTGATTTCACGATAATCAAGTTCAGTTGTGAATTTTCTCAGCTGCGTCCACAGCCGCTACCGCTGTTATTTTTTCTATTATTTCATGCCAGTTTGACTAGAATAAGTTTATACACACGGGTTTTGATTCCGAGCATTGTCGTGCGTACCCACTGGGTACGGTCGTCCGTTCCATGTCACACACATTTAACAATAATCCGATCACGTTTTAACTTCCATATCGATTCATAAACATTTCCGTGGCGCACATTACTCCCATTCAGTATTTCACTCGGCTGTCAGTGAAATTTCGAATCGAATACTTATTTTTAAACTGAATTATGTGCTCCGAACGAAAAATATATTTAACAACGATCCATCAGAGAGGACTGTAATTATGTATTTTTTATTAAGTTGAAATTATTCAGCAGGAACATAAAATAACATATTATTAGTGTTTGTGTTGGCGTAGACTAAACTCATCCATTAATTTATTAATTCGATGTCATGACAACTCAGTTTCGGGTCTTGGCTTAACAAATTATTCACCACTAGTTGTCACACCACTTTTATATCATTCGGAGTACAGTTTTTATTTATATTTTATCACAACGCACGAGGTCTGTTCAACCAGATCACAGACAAGTTAAATAAAATGTAGACTTTTATTGAATATCGTTTTTTTTTTCAAATCAACCCTTCTTAGATTCGGTTCCTCTGTTTTTAAAAACACTGGTTTTACTATCTTTCTCGAATCTTAGTTAGAGCTTTTACATCTATTCAATTTAAATTTTTCAACTCTGTCAAATAATTTCTCTTTCATTCAAATACTGAGTGCATAAAAAAAACTCTAACTTGTTTAGTCATTCTTATATAATATTCATTTCATTTTTTTAAAAAAAAATTAACAAGTAATAAGTAAACATATTGTTATCTAACATAGATTTGTTTTCATTCCATATTTCCAGTTATTTTTGTCTAATTTTGACGTGAAATGTCGCAGGAGTCTTTTTAATTTACTGTAATGGCAGCCAAAGCAAAAATTTTAAACCATTAAGTTTAAAGTTTGAAAAAATAATGAATAATAATGCTTCAACAACTGAAGAAATTAATACAAAACATAAAATATCAGCATAATGAAGAACGAATTTCTGAAAATCCTTAATCCAAATTTTAGGTTGATAGGAATTAGTCAACTAAGAGTTCTGGACCATTTAAAACAGATAGGAAAATCAAAAAAGCTTGACGTGTGTATGAATTTGAAGATCATTAACCGCAATTATTTTCTATCAACTGAATACCTGGAACTTGATATATAAGTTCCGTGTTAAGAACCTACCAGATTGCTAAAATATTGTATGACTAAATATTAGACATAGATATGGAGTTTTTTTAGTATGAGAGTTTTTGGTACATTGCTATAAGGGTTGTAGTAATTGATTTGATATATATATATATATATATATATATATATATATATATATATATATAAACAATATAACAGTGACTTAAAACCGGTCTCGATCAGGATTGAAGTTTTATATACATTACACTTACACAAATAGAAAACTGATAAGAATTATCAGGAATTCGACCTGTCAGGTACTTATTTGTCTATTGTATACTTGCTGTAAATACTTCACGTATTTCTTTATACACTTATATATATATATATATATATATATATATATATATATATATATATATAAGATAAGCTTCTTTATTGTGAACGTCGTTAAGAGTTTATTGTTGTGCAATTCATACAAAGTCTTGGAAATAACAATATATTTACTCTTCTGATTCAGTTTGAATGAGTCTAAATATGTTTGTATTAAGTATTGTGTGTAAATCTGTATGAGTGTGTATTTAGTATTGTTTTTCTCCTTGACTGCAATTATAACATTGATATTTTTTAATAATTACAGTTATCAGTACATTTTTTAATAAATTCTTGGCATGATCAAATAGTTATTGATTATAAGTTTGGTATTTATATAAAAATACATATTTCTGTTCATATGTTTGGTGTGTGAATTGATTTTGTTATAAAAATGTCAATTTTAAGAAAATTAGAGTATTTTCAGGTAGTTATTTTTTTCATCTTAAATAGGAAGCAAGGAAAATGTTTTTCTGTTTTAGATTAGTATGTAATAAGATTTTAAAAATTCGTATATTAAATAAAACACAGTAGTTATAAAAGTAAATAAATAAATGAAGTGTTTACTGATGATAGAAAATATAATATTTTTAATCTAAAAATAAACATTTTATGTTCAAATAAGTGTTGAAAAAAGTAATTTGATTTTTTATGCTTTAGACATGTATTTTTAATCAGTAAACGATGTAGTTGCGAGTTTATATTTTTTTGTTCAGATTTGATGTTTTTTTTATGAAAGAAATTGATTTACACAAATAGAAAATTGATGAGAATATTTAGGGATTCGACCTGTCAGGTACCTATTTGTATAAAAAAATATTTTTTTTATGAAAGTCTGTTTTCATTTATAATTAATTTTTATTAATAAATATCTACTTTTCGATAAATAAAAGCACTTTTCGTTGATATTTGATCGTTTATTATATTAAATCTACGTTTTAATCAGATTTTATCAGATTTTGCATAATGGTGTCTATTTTTTGAGGATAATTTGGAATCTAGAAATCAGGCTTCATTACGAATTAATTATTTCGAGCGAAATTAAATATTTATCACTAAACAATATATTTAAGAAAATAAATCTTTTGTAACCGGTGTACATTTTTTCTATCAGATTATAAACATTTTAAGTGATAAAAAAAACACTCATATCATTTTAAAATCAAATCAGAGTTTGTTAATTTTACTTTTGTGTTCATATAAATATTTAACAAAGTAAATTCTATAACTATTTTTAAGAATTTAAACCAAAAGGACGCATTATAAATGAAAATATGTATTTTTGCACGTTCTCTTTGTTTTTATTTAGAAAATTTCCAGAAAAACTGAAATTAATTAAAATCAATATTAAACCGAATCAAACGTATTTAAAATTTATCCTAAACATAATTTAAGAATTTTTATAACATTCAGTATTATTTATTCATTCTTCCTATCATTTGCAGTTTCATTTTCTCAATTTACTGATAACATTTTTCTCTCTGATAAATAGTTCTTTTTGTTTTACATGTCTTAAGATTATTAAAAATATTTTTTATCCAGTAAAATAGGATTTTATTAACTTCTCCAGGTCTGTTCTTAAAAATATCTTCAGGATTTTATAAATAATTTTACATGGACTTTAAAAATTTTTTTTTAATTTTAATTCTGTCTTAATTATTGGAATCAAAAATTATCATAATTGGAAAATAAAGAATTTAAATATGAAAAAAACATTAAATAATAAAAATTAAGTGATAAGGAAAAATATATAACACTTTCGTTTTCTTATATATATATATATATATATATATATATATATATATATATATATATATATAAATGTGTGTGTGTATAGATGAAATGTTTGACACAAACTTAAGTCAGTATTTATTTTCTAGAGTCTTATAACTTGCCAACAAGAGAATTGAGCAACGTTCGCAATCGCGACAACTCTCCATTCCTCCCCCTACCTACCCCGCAGTCAGAGTACATGCAATTCTTCAAGTGTGCAAAGAACAAATACCGTGCGCCATCCGCGACACACTTAATCCGGCCGTTAAGAATCTGTAATCCGATCATTAAGCCGTTAGCATTATTCGTGTAAATCTTGCCAGCATCTACGTCTTTATTGAGGCGAACGCACTGCACTGTTTCCACGCCGTTCTCTATTCATTGTAAAACTTTATCATTCATTCGTACCACCGATGGCTTGCGGTTTTAATAACTCGCAGGAATCGTCATTCAATTTCATATAGATCTTTTATACGAGTCAGCGTTCACTCGTCGTCGCGACAGGAAAAAAAACACAGTGCCCCTGTATAATTATTGCAGTGCGACTGCGTTGGTGTATGTGTGTATAATTATTCAGATGGACGGGTAATTGTAACGACGCTGTTTGGAGTTTAATTCAAGAAGACTTCAAGAATGTCTGAGCATCTCTTGGAATAGTCAAAACTTTAGATGTGTGTTTTTTTTAATTATTTTAATTAAGTCAGTCACAACAAAATAAATAATTTTATACAACAGGATCTTGTAACCGAATTCTAGATTCTAACTAGTAGGTGTACAAATTAATTCCGTGCCCCTTTTATAGAAAGTTAATTTGCCTGATAACTGACGGCTTTGAGTCGATAAGGCATTTTCGGACATCTTCCGCTGTTTTTGCATTTTTTTTTTGTACGTTTTATGTGCCATATATTGGCGAAGCAGTTAGCATAACCTAACAAAACAGTACTGAATACAGTGGCGTCCGAAAAGTAGCATATTAGGCATTGCATACTTTTCACACAGTTAATGAAAATGTTGTCGAAGTTGCACGAATGATTTGTACAGTTTTGTGGGAAATATTTTGACTCATAAAATATACATAAAATGATAAAACAGTGAAAGAGATCCGAAAATGCATTATGACTTTGTCGACGTAAAGTCACTATCTTATTTTCGACTAGGGATTCTTTAGTTACCGGACAGATGGAGTAAAGTTGTTTTTTCATCAGAAATTGTGGTCTTTGCAATGAGTGAAAAAATTATTTGAGTCAATGAATGCGGATTCAGTTACAGAAACTATATTTCAAATTTTTTTTTATACTTTTAATAATGTTTATTATGAAGCAGTGGTCTTCAATCTTTGTCGACTCGACTCGACAGAATTTTTTAAAAAAACTTTTTATTCAGGTCCCCCCCAATTCGGGTATCGATAAAGTTACACTGTTGCACAATGTTCTCGAATGTGTCTTAAACATTTTTCTACTAATACATACTTTCATTACGGGAACATAAAATGGCACGTCGGATGGCTGTTTTGATTGTTCTGCGGAAACAAATTGCGTTAATTCAAGATGTTTGTTTGTAACCCTTATTTTTTGAAAATCAAGCATCGTACATGACCAACTTTTTTATTTTCATCTGATGATGAGGGGGAGTGTTGTAATGTGTACTCATAAATACAGTTTTATTGCATAATAATATGTATTTATAGAAGTAAAAGAAATTATTATGAATTAACTATTTTGAATTTTTAGATTTTCGGGTTAATTCTTCGAAAATTCTTTCGAATTTTGACTTTGAATCGTGGAACTTCTGGAGATTTGAAGATTTCTTACTCATGGAAATTTCTCCTCGTAACTCCAGTTTGACGAGCACTTTTATAAAGTAATACTTTTTTTTGATAAGAGTTGAGTGTTTAAGATAGAAATTTAAACGCAGATCGAAGTTCAATAACGAAAATAAAAATATAATTTAATTCAACCCGAGTGAAAAAAATGACACATCCGAAAGTAATTTCTAAAACTAGAGAAAAACACTTCAATTAATCGATTCGTCATTATAATAAATACATTAGATAATTTTTCTTGCGCCATTAAAACTGAACTACGACCTTTAAAACAGTCGTAAACGTATTCAGTTCAAATATATTTATGTGCTACTCACATGTGCAAGTTAACTTTATGACTATATGAGAAGTTAGTTTTTAGCCACACATACTGAACGGTCGTTTTGCCACTGAATTTATCGTTTTACTTAACCCAGCGACGCGCGTTTAATAATTGATTAAAATTCTCGCGGCATGAGCCAACCCGGAGCGTGTGTTTTTCAATAGCGTTCTACTGCTTCGCCACTAAACGCTCATATTTAATACGATCTTTGGCGAAAAAAAAATGTTAAATACTTAACTCGAATCGATTATACAAACACAGGTATCCGGAATGTACGTTCCTGTTTTTATTTCGATGTTTTGTTTTCGAAATTGATGTCTTTATTGGAAAAAAATATAACAGGAATTTATATTGCTTAAACGTATATAGGAGGGAATCGAATCATTGATCGAAATACAGTTTGGTTTTAATTTGTAATTAAAGAATTAAATTCTTTCTCTATAAAAAAATATATATATACAAAAGAATCGATCAAAAAGCTTTGTGGACTAGAGTAGAAATTTTTAATAAATTTCATTATTTTCACCAATTAAATGAACCATATTAATCCTGTGTTTTAGTAACGCGTACATTATTTATATCCATTAACCTCTAACAATTTCTTTACATGTTTAACATGGATTTGATTTAATTAAGATTTTAATTTATTGGAAATTTGTTTCTATTGTCTTCCAGAAGCTGTTTGGTTTACAAAAACATGACTTATCGAACAATCTATATATATATATATATATATATATATATATATATATATTGTATGTATGTATGTATATAAGAATAAATGTTTTTATCAGATGAGGTTAAAAAATAATCTCCGAATTCAGCATAAATAAAACGATATGAAAATATACAAAGTGAAAAAAATGAACCTAATTATTCTACTTACAAGTTTCCAACATTATTTAATTAATACCACACAAATTCCTATAAGAGAAACGGCAGCATAGCACTGGAAGCATGGCAGGCGGATAGATGGGCGGGCGAGCGGGCAGACTGGCTGGCAGGCAGTGTTGCTAATGAAACCGTTCAGAAATAGGATAAATATATTTTGCAAGAAAATCGCATTGTTAAGTTAATATATACGAGCAGATTATGAAATGCAACGTTCGTTGTTCTTTCATTTGGACATGCATAAATTCCAACTATTATGAACGGCGGATATATTGAGTGGGTTGCGATTACAACGTAACCGTCAGACCAAATAGAAAACGATGGGGAACACCTCCCGTGAGCCGGAGGTGTTTAGTGTTGCTAAGTCATATCGCTCGTCGTTTAGCAACGCTGTTCAGGATTAAGTCAGTACGGAATTAAGATGCGGAGTGTTGGAATATCGGATTAAAACCAGTATTCATAAATTTAATATGTCAGAAATTGGACCTGTCTGTTTTCGTTTCGCAAAATATGTATTTACGTGTTAATTAATTTGATGCCGGTGTTTGAGTTTATGATTCGATTAGTATTTTGTTACGGGTTATAGCACAGCCGGCAATAGTTTTGGTATTATTTTACATCCATTACGTACACATGCACGCGCATATATTACATACATTTTTAATAAATACAGAAATTCACATGAAAACGTTTTCCATACTGTACTTGAATACTGTTAGAAAAGTGAAGCGAAGCGGAGGAATTCGCACGAAGAACAAGTCTTGAATGAAATAGCATTCTTTTTTTCGTTCAACGGAACAAAACGAAATACTTAAAATAATTCGAAAAACCATGTTAATTCGTTATGGAATTTGTGTCGACTGGATTCGAGTCTGATTAGTTTTTATATGTATTTAAAAATTTTTAAAACTTTTTCTATATCTAAAAATCTGAGCAAATTTGCCTGCAATTATGACAGTGGACTAACTGATTTTTTTTCATATTGAGATATTTACACCTTTGCGTTTGTGTGTAATGAAAAACATTTTTCCATTATGTAACAAAATGTTTTCCAAACTACTTACTGTTATAATGTGTCTTTTATGTAATTATGAGTATCATGAAAAAATATATGTTTTTTGATACTTCATATGACTTAGATTGTTTTCAAAATTATTCAAACATCTTATAAATGACTTGTAACAAAAAACATTCCAGTTTCATTCAAAAGAAGAAGTTATAAACAACAGTATTCACATACATTTTGTAATTATAAAATATATAAATATATAAATTCATGTTGACTTAATTTAGAATAATACTGGAGATTTTTTCTCCCCTTTAGTAACTGTATTTTCTTTTTGTGATGTTTTGAGAGTACAAAAATATTCATTAAAAATTGGCGGAATATACGTTAACAGATCCATTATATCCTTATGTTCTTCCTCTGTAAATGGTCGGACACTCGCATAAAGTGGAAATATTTGAATTTTTTCTTATATTTTCGGCCTTCCTTTTTTGGGTGAAAGATTTAAAATCAGAAATTCTGTCACTTAAAGATGTTTTATAAAACATCCGATAAGGGGAATATTTTATAAATCTGATCCATTGTATTTTCAACCAATAAACACATTCTTCCCATTAATATTTTTTGTTCTCTTTGTAATTGATTTCTCTAGAGATTTTGTTTTCTAAAAGCAATTGTTCGTTTGAAAGCTTTAAGCAAAGAAGCTGATCTAATTTAAGGATTATTTACCTTTAAATTAAATATAGTTTTATACAAAAATCAGATAGGTACATGCGTTTTCCCTGAAAATCAATGTATTCTAAAAAGTAAGTGATTTAGTCCATAATCAAAATAAACAAAAACAGACTTATGTTTACCGATCAACTTTGAAATGTCATTAAACGGTACATTTTTTTCCTATTCTTATGGATTAATAAATAATTATAATAAACAATTAATAATAAAATTATTTTTTTCAATTTTTTGATTTAGTCCACTCATAATTACCAGCACAGATATACAGTTTGCTTCATTTTCAAAATGAAAAAATATCTAATTAAGAAATGAAATCAGTAAATTGTTAATCGATTTATTGAGAGAAAATCCATATTTTAAATATGAATTTAACTGCAGTTTCTTATTTAAGGACATTCATCGATTAATCAGTTAATAACATTGTAAATTAATAATCAAAGGTATTTCTCGATGAAAATACATTGCCATGAACTGAATAAGTATTTATTTGAAATAGTATTTCTGTTTGAAAAAGGTTATAATGATTTCACATCTAAGCCAATCAAATTAATTGTGAAAGACATGAAAGTTTCTGACTAGAATAGTATTTTTAACTGAAAACATGCTTGCTATGTATGAGTTTCCATGATGAATTATCGAATATGTGTATGTGTGTATCTGTTGTAATGAATAATGGTAGTATATACATATATATATATATATATATATATGTATATGTATATGTATATGTATATTTGTGTGCGTGCATTTATTGTAGTAGATAAAGAGTATGAATAACTCTAAGCGTTCATACAGTGTGCCACGTATCGTTGTAACCTTATAGGGTGAAAGGTGTAGTATTTTATTTAATAAACACATTTAATTAATATATACAAAATGACGCGTTTGTCGCTTCAATGAGTTACTGTAAGTGTAGAGTCGTTAGGCATCGATTCACCACGAGCCACGTAGCCTTGTGCTTGTAACGCTGAAGGCAATATATAAAATAACAATTAAGAATCATTTATCTAGACGGGGGATGCACGACGGCTCGAGACAGTTGTCGGAGTGGTGTGCGTGCGTGCACGCGTAGGTGTGTATACGTTCATTCTTGTGTGTGTGTGTGTATGTGTGTGTGTCTTCTTCGACGACATCCCGAGAGAACAGAGTGTACCGCCGCGGCGACGAGAGAGATGATAGCGGCTGCAAAGTTGGGCGCACTGGGTCGAAGTGTGGTGCCTCCGTCGTCAATCACAAATGTAATTATGGCGCAAGCCTGGCATACCGCCACTGCCGGTTTGTATCCCGCGCGTGGCACAGCTGATGATTGTATATGCTGAACAACCCGGACCAGTGTAGGTTTCTGTGCTCAGTGTCTGACTAGGCTACTCAATATTATCGATTTGCGTTTAGGTGTTCAGTACTGTCTATTGTCAGTGACAAAGAGCCAGAAACGTATTGTATATGTATATAATAGACTCTGTGCCAGAGGTATGTAAACTTTCATACAGCGGTCATAAACTGTGTATAACAAACGAGGTGCTATTCTTCTCTCGTGCCTCGCGCGCACCACGTGTGTCTGTGTAGTAACTGATTCGAAATGAAGTATTTTAAATGATTTCACTGACGCTCGAATCGATTAATTAGAGGATATTAAGACAGATTTTATTATTTTTTTAATCGAAACACTTTGTAGTCTCCATCCATCCATTAATGTCTCTCGCATCGATTCTAATGTCGATCATCATCTTAAATTCATTAAACAAAATTTTAATTTAGAAGATACTGAATTCACCCATTATTTTCTTATATACTACAAAATAAATTATTCACAAAGACTAGTTCAAATTTATTTCTTATTTACAATTTAAAATATAACTCATTTTCAATTTAATTCCAAAAACGTTGCTGCCTACAGCGACTGATTCATTCAAGAATTAAAATTAAAGTCTAAATAAGATATCAATACAAAATATTCTACCTGAAAATGAATTATAAGTGGAAACAGAAAGTGGTATAGAAAGAATATCTTTAAATTGCTGGAGTTTTAAATCAAATATTGGGTGTAAAAATTAATTCCGTGCCTTTAAATTGAATCAATCATAACGCTATTTTAAATTAAAATATTGTCACATCGATTTAGGATTTTATAGTGCCATTTATACATGGCCATTTTTTTGGGCATGAGATATACAGAGTACATCGTGTACATGATCATCATGATATACATCAGCCGTCTTACATGAGCAAATTTTATTATTTACATCTGATTGAGTGGGGTTGTAATTTGTACTCATAAATACAGTTTAACTACATAATAGGTATAAATACAGTTTTATTATCATATAATAGGTATTTGTAGAAATAAAAGAAACTGTTATAAATTATCTATTAGATTATTAAGTATGAAATGTCAGATGTCCTTAAGTACTTAGTTTGACAGCTGCCATCTTTGACATTTCACTTTGATTACTTGTACTGCTTCTTATTTCAAATATAATAAACTTTCGATTTCATATTCAATGACATAATATTTTGAAGTTTTCGTGTTTTTTCGTCGAAAATTCATTTGAATTTCGACTGTGATTTGTGGAGGAACACAGTTTGAGGAACACTGATCTGTAGCTATCGAGCTATATAATCTATCACAAGAAGGTACGAATATCGAAATCAGTCATGATAAACAACAATCAACAAATAACCTAACTGGCAAGAATCGGAGAAAAGAAAAGTAATCAAGACATAAGAATAACGAAAATATTTTCGAACTTAAATACATTAATATTTTATTTAGAATTTTTATTCAACATTCGTTATTTTCTTAGGAGAGTATTGGAAAAAAATAATGGAAAAAATGAAAAGAGGAGGCGTGCAAATATCAGTATGACTAAATGTAAGATTTTATGTATGTATATATATATATATATATATATATATATATATATATATGAATGTGTGTGTATGTATACAATATATAAATATCTATTTTGATCTTTTTGTGGCCACTTACAACTGTAGTCAAAACGAGATATGCATTAGTGTATACAGTGAAATTCAGCTTAAGTCCACATCAGAGAATAATCTCCATTTGGTACGGTTTTCGATTTTATTCTCCAAGGTATAAAAACGTAATCTTGTTGATCAACATAGGGGCATTTTCATAGTTTCGTTGCTGCGAAGTTTTTCATAAATGTTTTCACATCAAGGAGACGTGTACTGTGTGTGTTTCATTCCTCTATATTTGTGTCTAAATCGTCGGTTCGATTTATGGCATTTGTAAGAAAAGTAAACAATTTATTTAATACTTTTTTGTTTTTAAAAAGCACGAACGTTCAGTTCATAAATGTTTAAAATTTAACCAGGTTGTCAGGTAATAAAATGTTGAGATTTTAAGTCGGGAGGTTTTATTTTATAGAAATATTCATATGTCAATGGCATGATAATAGAATATTGTATAAATGATTTTTTGGTCGAATCTCTTTAGTAAACCGATTAATTCGTATAGTAGATGTGTACATTTAAGCATATAGGAATATAAGCAGAAACCTAGATTTGCTATTTGAAAAAAACGTTGATAAAAACTGCTAACTTTATTTCAAAAAGACTAAATTTAAAGTGTTTTTTGTTCTTTTCTTCTACACTTCTCTATTTAGTTGGTGTGGATTTTTGTAATGATGCTTATGATTTAATTTCCAATTTAATTTTACCTATTTAATTACTAAGTAATTGTAATTTAATATTTTTTATTTACATAAAATTTCCCGCTCCACTGGCGCACCTCTTATCATCATAAATATAAAAAATATAATATTACTAACTGCAGTATCGAATTTATTGATTTAAATTTACATTTGATCAAATTACAATTATTTTTTTTCAAATTAATTTAAAAATTAATAATAAATATGTTTATTATTTATTTTGATAAGTTTATATCGTTTTTTTAATAAATGAATTTTCTCTCGCCCTACAGACCACAAAAAAACCATTTTTGATCGAAAATGTGGAATAAATGATTTTTTATTGTTGTTTATGTGAATTAGATAGTAATGTTATCATCTGCAGAGCACTAAATTATAAAAATACCTGATTTTATGTACTTTATCACTCAAGAAATTTCGATTCAAAATTAATGACACTGTCTTTTTTAATATCATATTTTTAAAAGCAATTATAAATGGTTTAATGATCGAAATTGGTAATAATTGGAAGGTAAAAGGCCTGTTATGCCCATTTATATGGCGATTGATTCATATTTAGAGCGTCTAAGCACTGAAAAATCTCACTTTTATTGAAATATCTTCATAATGAAATCTTTTTACATATCTTGTTATCTACTAATACCGAATATATATTGAAAATATAATTATTGATAATAATACATAGTAAGAAGTGTAATAGGTGTTAAATCAAACGGGAATATAAACAGGAGATAAATCCTTTGTGTGTATAAACCGAGATTAAAAAAGGCCGAGATCAATTAATTACTTTACCTGACCTGAGCATCGGCACTAGTTCACTTATTAATTAGTGTTTTCGCATCGACACCGTTCATCGTTTTACAATTTTTTTTTCGTCAAAACGAGGGTTCGACCAAATTGACGAATTTTTAAATACTATAATTAAGGTGGTTTCGAGTAACATCACATCTATGATAAACGTGGCGTTGTAATCTCGTCCGTATTTAGCTTCCAGCCAATCCGAACGAGATAATTGGAAATAGTTAATTTAAATGAAAAAGAATTATAGGATTATGTCAAGTGCGTGCATTATTAGTTTGCCCATTAATCGAAACAGTGATAGAATCGTTGTTAAAACGATTCGAGTGCGCCAGTGGTTATAGAAATAGAGTGAATCTAATTTGATTTTAGATTAGGTATTGGGGATGAGGTTTGTCTCAGATTATTGATACGGCTATTGTAAATACCCTCTATGAGTTCTGCTTTGTACATGAAATATATATTAATAGAATGAAAAGTTACTCGAAATTATCTGTAATTTTTATTAAGTATTTGTAAAGTATTTTCCATTTCGTCTGTAGGCTTCACTTTGCATAATGGAATTGTTGTATACTTGAATTTTTCTCTTTATATATATATATATATATATATATATATATATATATATATATATATATATATATATATATATAGTTATATAAAATTTCTTATCCAACTGCAAACAATGATAGAACATACATTTTTTTATAAAATCAATTTCCATTTATTCGATTTCTTTTGATATTCTCAGCATCATTTAAATACCACCACCGCATCTGTCAATACCCACACACTCAAACCCACATACACACATACACACACACACACATATATATATATATCTGTTTAAAGAGATTTGTGTTTGTAACAATGATTTTAATTATCTATACATTTTATTACTCTTTAATATAATTTTTATTATGACAGTTACTTCCGGTTTTGATATCTTTTAAGCATTTTTAAGTCATCTGAAATGTTCGTGAGCTTTAATTATCTTATTTTTATTTCTTAAATTAGTTAATAACACTGAACTTGAGTTGTAATTTTTTATTATAAAGTGTATTAGGAGTACACATCAAATGGATGCGTTTTTATTATAATAAAAAAACTAATGTTTATCGAAATATGGAATACATTTCAATCCAAAAAATATCACCCATTATTTAGTATAACATTATTCCATCTATCGTTTAGTTGAAGAATCGTCTGACGATAAAAATGGCAGTTTTGAGTCTATGAAGTCGTAATGGATTTTAGAACCTCTTTCACTGTTCTGCCATTTTTATTTGTATTATGAACCGCAATAACTTTCAATAAAGTTGAATAAAAACAGTATTTTTTTCGACTGAAATTTTAAATATATGCAATACCTAATATGCAGTATTTCGGATTCTATAGTGTTCACTACTGTTTTGTGAGGTTATACCAACTGGTTGGTCAAGATGTATAATTTTTTTAAATGTTAAAATTCACGCTTCAAAATCCTAATACGACGAGAAAATATTTTAAATTATAATAGATATATAATTGATTCAATTTAAAGGCAAAGAGTTAATTTTCACATTTAATAAAATTATCTTTCTTAATAGTGTTTAAGTCAAAATGAATTTTAATTATTTATATTAAATATTTTTAACTTTTCTCCAGCTGTCGGGTAACTGACGAATCCCTTATCGAAAAAGATGGTTACTTAGAGTCGATGAAGTCGTAAATACATTTTCGGACCTCTTTCACTATTTTACCATATTTTTTTTCACGTTTTATCAGTCACAACATCTTCATACAAAGTTGAACAAATCATTCCTGCAGCTTCAGCAGCATTTTTCTTCAACTGGGCGAGAAGCATGCAATGCCTAATATGCTTCTTTTCGGACACCATCTCGTTCACCACTGTTTTGTGAAGTTATGCCAACTGCTTGGTCAAAATATGTAGAGTTTTTAAATGTTAAAGTTGACACTTCAAAATCGAGGCGAGAAAATATTTTCATTTAAGACAGAGTTATGGTTGGTTCAGTGTAAGGAAACAGAATTAATTTTTACATCCAATACTTGCAATTAAAAAAAGATACATACAAGTTCAGAAACAGACCATTAAATAAAATAGTTAAATTTCTCAATTTCTCAAAAACAATTTCGCTTACATTGTTCTATTTCGCAAAAAAATAATGTAGATTGAATTAAAAACAGAATCATAAACTCATCCTCAATACAAATCAAAATCCATCTTATTATCACATTTAGTGAGAGAATTGATCAAGAGATAAGCATTGATAGTGAGATTATGAAACGAAATATCTATCCATCTATACTACATATATATATATATATATATATATATATATATATATATATATAATATTCCATTTTTACTGTCCCTCACACCACTGTTCAATATTTATAACTACGAACACATCTACCCGTTTCTAGACATATTATTCTTCTACCCTTTTATGTCTACTCCATCAATTTTGATTTCTCTCATCTCCGTAAATTCATTAAACAACACTTTAGTTTCATTTCAGACGGTACCGAGTTCGCCTTTTATTTTCTCTAATAATATCAAATAATTTAAAATAATCAACGGTCGTATTTTTTTATCAAGTCCCTTGCGAATGATTGATTGATAAAAGATGGATTTACGTGAATGAAATGTACTCACATTTTTCTCTTGGTGCGGTACTAAACATTTTAAAAACGGACATGCTGTAACTTATTTAGTTATGGAATCGATGTGGGTATGATCTTTCGATTAAATTCAAATAGAATGTTTTAAAGGAATTAGAATTTCGGTTTGTATTTTATCCTAGAATTAATCGAGTTAAATAATTAGTTTTTTTCCCTCTCTCTATAGGATCTGTATTATGCTTTCGTAGGAAGTGTATGTTTCATAACATTTAATTGTGGCAGTGCATTTCATTAGTGAACTCGTACTCGAGAGATAAACATTCGTCGTACCCATATTTAGTTTTACCTACTTACACATTAATCAATTCAGTATGACTGTAATCAACTGACGATTATGCTCTCAATTGTCTATGAATATATATGCGATTATACCTACTGAAGAGTAAAGCTTATTCCACATAGTCGCTCGCGCGGGTCATAGTTATGAATATTGGAGTCATTGTTGCCGTTGTGGCGGAAGCTCTGCACAAACTCATTGTTTCTGTTGCAATAGCCGGGTGGTGCAGTGGAGACGACGCTTTAACGCCGCCAGCCATAATACAAACATTAAAAGCGCTGATTTGACATTTCGAGTTAGTGACTGGCGTAATTATTTGTCCAAGGAATTTGCTCGCTTGCGAACAATAGATGGAACTCGACAATTATTGTGCGATATTGGTTCTGGAATTCAGTGCTACGATATTGAATCTTGTATCGGGCGAACAATTGTTTTTACATGCATCTCAATTGACTGTAAAAATATTCTCTTGTCTCGACGTCAGTCTGACGGTAAATACAGACAACCGGAGAAGATATTTCAATAGTTTTGAACAGTTACGAATATTTAATAAATAGTATTTTCGAAAAAAAAACAATTTGAATTTCACAAAACTTATTTTCATATCTTTGAAAATTCTCAAAAAAATATAGTTAATATTTAATTTGTATACGAAAAGATCTCTTTATCCTTTGAATATCTGACTTCTGATTCTTTCAGTAGCCCATGATTTTGCGTTTCTTATACAATTTTCAACTGCTTTGAAAACCATTTCCTTTTAGTTTAAACCCCAAAAGCAATTATAGTCACACTGAGTAATATTGATAAATGACTAGTACAAAATAAGGTTATTTTTGATATAAACGCTTTTCAATTAAAATGTTTGTATTATATACAGGGTTTAAAAAAATCAAGTTTTTCTATAATTCAGATTCTTTTGATTTTCTTAAGAAAATGTACTTCTGATTTATCAAAAATTATCATCATAAATTAATGAAAATGTGTAATTGTTTAGGCTGGCGCGATATTCTTTTAATTTAGATTATTTGTATCTAACATGAGAATAATTTTATTAAAGACTAGTTATTTAAACCATAAAGTTATACGCAAGTTTTATAAAAAGATTACAATTACAGAATTAAACCCAAGAATTATTATAGAAAAAATGGGTGTAAATGTTTTATTTTATTATGAGATTCTGCAGCGAATTACAATTTTATACTTTGAAATCGTTGCTTTCTTCTATTAATGTTTCCAATAAGAGACTAAAACAGATACTTTAAGATGATCGATAGTTTTGTTTAGAAAAAGAACTCTGATTTATCTTCATCAGACTTAATATGAAAATTAACTATGTATTTATATCTATCGATGCAAGAAGATAATTACTATATATCAGTTTTAATTGCCAATAAAAATAATATTAACACATTAAGCGCCGCTGTTGCATATACGCAACACTAACTTTGGAATTTTTTTTCTTTGCTAAAAATATTTTTTTTTCAAAAATTTTTATACAACAGTAAACATTGATTCAATAGCAATAGAACTACATTATTATTTTTTTCGGTTTTTGTGAAAGTGAGAAAAAGAAACAATAGATGTAGATTTTTCAAGAGCCATATCACACACACACACACATATATATGACGTTTAATGGGTTAAACAATTGAAATATTAGTGCGACGAATTAAATCTTGTAAGATTCTTTTCCATGTAAGATCGATGGAGATTTATAGTGACTCTTACACTCCGTATAAGTAAATCTTATTTTGAATCATAATTAGTATATAAAAAAAATAAGAATGTAATAAAGAGAAATACTAGGAATTTTTATATAAATACATTTCAAAACATTTTTATATTTTAATAGAAAAATGGTTATATTAGATTTTATCCCATTTATATGAAAAAACGAAATTTTATTTGATAAAGTTTAAGAATGTAATAAATGAATGCGCGATTATTTTGTGTGATCTAATTCGAAACTGAACTGAACTTTCACCTGAGAAAAAAACAGACTTATTTTGTCTTAAAATAATGTCATTACCGATTTATCTTATTTCAATTATTAGCAATGTTAAATATCGATTGCTTATTTTTACCTCTTTAATATCCTATTATCGTGTGTTTATTGATCATGTCTAGTTGTTTTGTACTTTATTAGCTAGAGTAAATAATATTAAAATATTTGAGATAATTGTCAAAGAGGTACCAACAGCAAAATATATAAATGATACTTGAGTGATGCACTTATTGCGTTGTCCTCGATGAAGTAATATTCCTTAAGTTACAATATTTACTTCTGTTAATCAAACAATCAAGTCGATACCTTCGATATCGACCCATAAGCAATACATTGATTCGCTTGTACACACACACACACACACATTTATGCATTCACTCACGCGCCGGAGCTTACAAATATACATAGATATATACGCATTAAACATACTGACACAACGGCGACAACATTCTAACCGAAACCCTGCTGGAAACAAATTAATATGGCGAGAACCTGGCGACGTCATTATCACTGTCGTAAGTCGTAAACGTCGCGCACCGCCAACCTTCTTGTTCGCGTCCTTCCCGATCGGTCTGCGAGTCGAACTCGACGGAACCGAGATCACATTCTTCTTCCGAGGTGGTGCGGCGGTAAGTCAGCAACGCCGCCGTCGCCGTCAGGCTGCGGAGGCAATCGCAGTCGTCATCACCATTCCATTCACGTAGTCCATTAAACATCGCGTTAACATAACATTATTCCATTCCCGGGCATAGGTCGTTCATTGCGTAGGTGACTCGTGGAACGGGCGCGCGTCGACGGTGTGGGCACCGGGGTGTAGGGAGCGACGAGGAGAACGACTCCCCGGCATGATGTGAGTGGAGCAAGTGCCGTAGAGGGAGACGTTCGGTGAGTAGATGGTGGCGGCGTCGACGGCGACGGCGGCGGAGGTGGTGGCGGCGGTGGTGTTGGTGACGGTGGTCGTCGCCGTGGGACGGGTAGTCGAGAAACGATAGAGGTCCGTCTGTCGGGGAAAGTGCTACGTCGAGGTGTTGGTGTGAATTTACGATTATTATTAAATCAGTTCGCCATGCTGAATGTATACTTTTCAGAATATGATTTCCGTGAAAAAATAGAATCACTGTTACTTAAACACAGCACAATGAAGAATGGAAAAGAATAAGTTGTCGTCGGATTTCAAAAGAACGCCATTCGTTTATTCGGAAAATTCTTTTGTATCCGCTATAACTTAATTATGTAAGAAACGATGATCGCTATTATTTACAAATAAGATACATTCGTCGAGCTAAACGGACCGTCGTCTCAACAGATTTCATTGATAAACAAACAAGGAATTTATCTTTTTCACTCTCATAGATTAACAAAGAAAAAATTCAATGATTTTGTGTCATAAACAATGATCGAATTAACTGATAATAATACTAATGCAATCGACCAGTATAAATCAGTCTACGAGCAAGGATTTCTGTTGGAACAAAACTATAAACTGCCATATATTATACTTTTTAATCTCTTGCTGAACGTAGATATGAAACAAAGGAAACATTCTAGATACAAAATTGAACATTTTTCCTCGACCTCACTTCTCAGTCGAAAATAATATGTTCACCTACATGCTTTCTACAATATTCTACTTTAATTTTATACTTATGCTTCTTCTTATTTATGTGAGATGGAGCAATTTATTCGTTACTCTCCAGCTGAGTATCTATTGAATTATTGAAAGAGACGCATTAATTTATCAAATTGTTCGACTGAGCAGGTATATAAAAAATCATATATAATTTGAATAAATGTAAAATTAATTTTAAATTTATTTATATAAATATATATATATATATATATATATATATATATATATTAATAATACTTATATGATTATTATGCAATGCCTCTTTCAAAGAATACTTATTCAGATAATATAGATTTTTCATAAACTTACAGACACCCAGTGTCTGTAAAAATATTTCAAGATCCTTAATCGATGATCAAAAGTTTCACTGTGTAAAGTTTAGAAGAAAAGGCTAAAAATCGATCCTAATTACATCAATTACATTATTACTGTTGATCAATTATGGATGTACGATCATGACTGAAATAAAACTTCATTCATTCAAATGGCACTTTCAACTTCACTAAAAGACCTGACTATTAGTCCTGTAAAAAAACTGTACTACTCTAGTAAGCCTCAACTTTATATGAACCGTATAAGGAACATATAAATTCACTTTATACAAATCACATATGGTTTGTATAAGATGAGGATAAGTGTAACTATCATCCATATATAGTGGTTATTCCTATAAAATATGACCTTCTTTAGCGTATAAGGACCATACAAATTCACTTTTTGTGCCTTATAAGATTAATATAAGGTATATGCAAGGCGTCCATATAAGGATTATGATCTGTATATGGATTGTATAAGGAATATCTAAAACCTTACACAGAAAATATAAGGTTGAGGTTTATTATGGTACTAATGGGATGACCCAATATATATATATATGTTCAATAACTTGATATATTTTTCAAAATGACCAATGTCTTTATAAATCAACCGAATCGTTTGCGTTGAACTTATCTGCTGCACATCTTAATTGCTGTGTATCCAAATAATTACATTTCATTTGAAATCTACTGTTAATTCAGTTCGACATAATCAATGAAATGAATCTAAGGTTACACAGTGATTAGAGCGAATATCCTACGGTCGGGCATTTGTGTTAGCAAATATCCATAAGGTCAAACAGATTTCGGACAATTGACACAATCTCGCTGGTCGTCGAAACATTCTACTGTTAATAGACGAAAAGTGAACGATGCCAAGATAGATGTACAGCACTACAATTCCGTCCGTGACAGATTTCAGGTTACGGTCACAATAAATCTGTCGATCCGACGAAACGCTCTGCAATTTAACATTTATTATAGCATAGAGCACAGATTTAATATAAACATCTGTCTTCGTTCAGTTCAATATTATTTATTGAAAAGAACGATGTCGAAAATTCTAAATAACGTTTCGATATTTTATAAAATTCTTACTACTCAATACAATGATCAAATAAGCGGCTTGTTTGAATATCTATCTTTCATTAACAGGAGACAACAAACAAATAAAACAGTGTGACTTAACTGAGAAAAATGTTTTAATTATCTTTTTAGCATGTTTTCGCTTGGATCGTTTTGATTTCTCGTATCACATATTATGGAAATATAAATTTTTATATCATTAAAATAACATATATCACTGCGATTTTTTTTCAGTTTGATAAAATTATAAAAATAATGAGTATAAAGAGATCGAATGTAAATTTATATCAATAAATCTCATACTGCAGTTAGTAATATCATAATTTTTATATTTGTGATAATAACTGGTGCGTCAGTGAAGCGGAAAAATATTAAAAGCAGGCTTATTCACTTATCGTTGGAATGAGAGGGTAAAATTAAGTGATACATTGTTAGTTATTCAAAGTTATTTAGTAAATATGAAGCAATGGTCCGGTGCACATCGAGTTTTCGCTCTGAAATCATTTTAGAAAAATGACAAGTCTCTTACAACTGTACAACGAATATTTTGCAATAATTATAACATGTCGCGTCTCGAGAAGGTACCGACCACACATATCATCAAGTTATTGACTCAAAAGTTTAAAGAAATTGGTGTCATATTAAATCAGAAGCATAAACGGTCTAGAAGAACAGTAAGAACACCAGAAAACTTAGAGTTGTTGTAACGCGTAGCCCGAGACGTGATTACAATATTCCTGACGCAAGAATTAATTTGATTTTCACAAATTATATGGTTCCAACAAGATGAACAACAAATCATACCATTAGAGTATCGTCGGCTGCTATAATAGCGCTCTTTCAAAACCATATCATGACCAAAAATGGAGATGTTGTTTGGTCACCAAAATCCTCATATTTGACGGCGTGTGATTATTTTATTTAGAGTTATTTAAAGGGTAAGATGTATATTGATCATCCACACACTATCCCAGAACTTAAATTAAAAATCCAAGAAACAACTGCGAGGATTCCACCAGACATGTAATGGAAATTTTTCGAATAAGATTACAAGAATCCGTGCACCAAAATGGTGCTCATGTGTCAAACGATATTTTTAAAAAATAAAATTGTCCGATACACATTACAAGAATATGTGAACAAAATTATATAAAAATAAAAATTCATTTGATTATTGCGTTTCGAAATTTTCTCATTCGTCGGGTGCACCTTGTATTTGATGATAAAATAAACAGAGAACAATATGAATAAGTGAACGGGGTTATGTAACTAAAAAATATTTAATAACAATTACGTAATAATTAAATAGGTAAAATTAAATTGGAAATTATACCATAAGCATCATTACAAAAACCCGTATCAACTAAATTGAAAAATGTAGATGAAAAGAACAAAAAAACACTTTAAATTTCGTCTTTTTGAAATAATGTTAGTAGTTTTTGTCAACGTTTTTTCAAATAGCAAATCTAGGTTTTTGGTTATATGCCCATATGCTTAAATGTACACATCTTCTATACGAATTAATTGGTTTACTAAAGAGATTCGATCAAAAAATCATTTATACAATATTCTATTATCATGCCATTGACATATGAATATTTCTGTAAAATAAAACCTCCCGACTTACAATCTCAATATTTTATTACCTGACAATCTGGTTAAATTTTAAACATTTATGAATTGAATGTTCGTGCTTTTTGAAAACAAAAAATATAAAATCAACTGTTTACTTTACTTACAAATACCAGAAATCGAACCAATGATTTAAATATAAACATAGAGGAATAACACACACACAGTACACTTCTCCTTAATGTGAAAATACATACAAGTTTTTCCTAAGAATAAAAAAACTCTTAATTATCTCCATTTTATATTTATAATCACTATTAAAAATATTAAGTGAAGAATAGAACGGTATTGAGATGCAAAATTATTTTTTAAACAGATTTTTGTCTTCTTCAATTCAGATATAGACTACTGATTAGAAAATAATTGAGAAAGCAGTATTTTTCTATTTTACAATCAATAGAAGAAATTGTTTAATAGTTTATGCAGTAAATATATATATATATATATATATATATATATATATATATATATATATACCATTTTAATGGGTAAATTTAACAAGAGCAGATCTCTGCTTGTTGTGACAAATGTGTTTTTTTTTCTTTGGTGTGCTCGTAACCGTTTAACTAGATGGTGTGAACGCCATTCCAGACAGTCATCAATAGAAGAGTAGGCGAGAGAAAGCTGTTGCGCGAGATGGTATCTATGATGGATGGATGACTGGAAGTCTTATAATGCTCCGATATGAGATAGTGGAGCGTGTTCTCTCCAGGTTCCTCGCATGATAGACGTTTTATTTAGTAGCGATTGCGAGGAAAAAAAATATATATGAGGAAATGAATATGTTTCATGGATTATGTTTTCTTTTTTCTACGACGTATAAATTCGAGCAGAATATTGACTGGCTGGGACGTGAGTGCATATGATTTATGTATCGGCGTGCATATCGTAATTATTTAGAATATAATGTGAACAAGATCAGTGCCCGGTGTGTTTGTGTGGATTTGTTGAAAAATCTGTATTTTCTGTACGGATTGTTCCTTTTTTTTTGAGGTCTTATCCGGATTATATCGTTTTAAAATTCGAAACCAGCATCGAATGTAATTACTTCACGTGCGAATTTCTTAAGAAAGTAACTTTGAATTGTATTATATCTCTCTTTAAAATGGATAAAGAGCTTAATACTTTAAGTACTATTCACTTACAGCTCTATAAACTGAATATCTAATTTTCATTTAGCACTACTGATTTTTTTAACATATAAAGCAATATTTATCATTTTTAATCCGAGACAAATGTTTTACTATATTAAATGATATTTTTGTTAGGGACTACCTACTTGTGGAATTTTAACCATCTATCGTTTGTCACATACTCCCAGTTTTGATCTCAAACTGAAGACAAAACAATTTGGTACAAGTTTTAAGCTGATAGAGCTTGATTTTTAACTTAAATATGAACTGAATAAATAAACAGTTAATTGTAGGTAGTGGAGATATCGATGAATATTCATGTAAAGTTATTGATGTGTTTAATTGATATTTTATCTAATTAAGTTCATTCATGATAAATAATTCATTATTTTTTTAAGCGAAAATAATTAATAAAGAAATAGTTGGTACATATGAATAAAATAAAATTATTAAAGAATTTTTTTTGTATGAATCAAGTGTTTGATTCATTTGTGAAAGTTTTAAAATGTCATTCGACAAAATAATACAGAATTGAACTAAAGTTCACTTTTCTTCTAGAAAACTAAACTTTTCATGATTTGGCATATGATTTTCAAAAATTTAAATTATTGAAAATTAATTGAGAATCAGCAAATGAAAATTGTATATGTATATATATATATATATATATATATATAAAAGCGCGAAAAGCTCATGTATTATATGTATTGTAGCGACGTGTAATAATGTGATGTGCTGTCAGTTATTCTATGCAATGCTTACGGCGATAACACAAAAATAATACAGTTTTAATCTTTTGACTCAAACTGTTAATTCGACCGCATAATGTAAATAATTTGATAAACGCGCTCGCGCCGGGGACACGAAACAAATGCATTTGTTTATCAAAATGTTACAAAATTATCATTGTTAAGATAGTCTTTCACACGGGCGAAATTTGAAATTGATAAATTTAACAGGTTTACACTAGTCACGTTATAAAATATGATATAATTATTATCCGCCTATATATACATTCACAGCCGTATAAATCCGTTTGAATATTGTAGTTTACACTTTTCACTAGAGATATTTTAATTACACGTTTATTTTTCAATATTTTGTTCATATACACGAGGTATGTCTGATGATTAATCAAATTTAATTAGTAAACATTGTCACTGTTTGGAATATTATACAGAATGATCGTAGACATATACAAAACAGTTATAATAAAGCACTGTCAATAGTGTTTTATTTTTAGAAGGTTTACGAATCGATGCCAATTAACCTTTCATCCTACTTTGTCGATGGAGTAGAATCACTGTCCTTTTTCTTCTTACAGAACCTAGAAATTGTATCACAGTTATCTCTTTCGTGGGCACTGAATGTTACTACTAATACTGAAAATGATTCCCAAAAGTCTAAATTAATGGTTGATATTCTCAAGTGAAACAAAAACTTTGTTTGTCTTAAAGAGGGTCATTGTTTAAGTACTGTGTGATCTACATTACATTAGAAAAACGTGAAATATTCAACGAATTGAAGAAGACAGAGAATGCTTCTTCTTCAGTAGACATTTCAGGTTAGACAATCTAAATGAAATGATTGTACTTGGATGGAAAACTGTAGAAGGAAGAAAAAACTCTTAATTGATGTACAAATTAATTCGGTACCTTTTTTTATAGAAAATTAATGTTTATTTAGGGAAAAATGGTATCACATTTAAATCCTCAAAACAGGCTCCATATTTTTGTATAACTTTACTCCATCTGAAGGATAACTGACGAATTCCTTGTCAGAAAAAAGATGGCGGCTCTGAGTCGATGAAGTTGTCAATGCGTTTTCGAACCTCTTACACTATTTATGCAACAACACACTATTTATGAAAAATATGCAATGTCTACTATGCTGCTTTTCTACTGAGGTTATGCCAACTGCTTGGCAAAGATATGTAGTGTTTGAAATGTTAAGATTGGCACTTGAAAATCTTAAAACGACGAGACAACATTTTAATTTAAAACAAATGCACAGAATTAATTTTTGCACGTAATACATTTAAATCACTTGAAGAGTATCCAGAAATTGAGGAATTAAATCGAAATATAATTTACCCTACCAATTATGGAATTAATATTCACACACTACAAATTGAATTATTATTCAATCTTTCCGACCGGTTCAGACGTGTTTCATTGCTTTTTTTATAAAATTATCACCATTATGAACAATGACTGATGAAAAAGTTATCAAATAATCTGTTTGTCTAAATTTAAACAACAAATAGTTCGATTTGTTATAATCTCTTCGTATGCGTACAGTTCTATTGAGTGTCACGTTCTAAACATTCTCAGTAACCTACTTTCATGAGAAAATAACGTTTGAAAAAAGTTTTGCGGTAGTACTAATTCTCGCGAAGCAAAATTTATTTACTTCCCTATACATATCTTCACACTTCAGTCATTCAAACAGCAAATTTAAAGTATATTCCCCGCAAACGAATCAGCGCCACGACGCCGACGAAGACGTCGCGCGCGGCTCTCGTCCGAGTCTCGTTCTATCGTCGTTTCAGTTACAAGGGATGATCGATTTCTTGAACACAATGCGCTCCGTCGTCCCCCACACCGTCGTAATGTGAGGTGCGAAAACGAATGAAGGTGTGTTTCTTTTGACTGCTCGAACCTATTCTTCGGTGTTAAGTGTTCAGGTTGAAACACAGTGGTTTGTAAACAAGCAAACGATTTAATTTAATGCGTTATATTAAAATTTTCGAATCAGGTCCGACAATCAATCTTGCAGATTTAGAATCGGGGTTCTGCAAGTCACGGGGTGGTCGAGGAAAACAAAAATACATACACAGGGTTTTTTTTTATAAACCGGAGGCATGTTTATTGCACGAGACTTGTTTCAATTAAGGCATCAGTCGCTTGGCAGAATTTAATTTGTTTCTTCACACATTTTAAATATTAAAAAATAAATAACCTGACGATGAAATAACATATATAATTTCGTATTTTGTATGAATGGCTGAATTTTGAAATATTCTATACTTTCAATAATAAAAAATAATAAAGTAAAATTTTTACATTCGATCTTGAACACATTAATCGATTTCTTCAACGGATTTGACACTTTTGTTTCAATTTAGAATATAATATGATAATATAGTTTATTATTTATGAAAAGAAAACATTTAAAAATTAAAAATTGTAGCCTTATATGTACATACGAGCATTATTTCTTTCACAAATAATTCATTAACACAGATATTTCAATTTCTTTCAAATGATCAACAATGATTCGTTGCAAAAAATAATGAACTAATAAGTCGTTTTTGATATTTTGGTTAATACATATTTGTGTAATTTTGGGTTCAAGAAGTATTAATATATTATATATATATATATATATATATATATATATATATATAATATAGCAATAAACTATATGTATTCATTGGCAAAATCATCGACTTCAGACAACATAAAATTAAAAATAAAAAGAGGAGATAAAAAATATATAGGAGGATATGAAACTAAAAATAATTACAGATGTAATAAGAAAGTAAAGAGATTGAAATGAATTTCGAGGAGATATATTGCAATTAGAAAAGATAACAGATGGTTGAATGCGAGTCAAAAAATATACAAAGACTCAATGATGAGGAAGGATAAATATATATATATATATATATATATACATATATATATATATATATATATATATATATATATATCAAAAATGTGTGAGGGAAATAGACACTTAGAATAGAATTAGATAGAAATCGAAGAAATTGGAAGAGATTTTCACTTATCACGAATTTATCAAAGGAAGAAGGTTTGTGTATGAAAAGAATTGTTAATTGATTTTGTCTAAAAATACCTACAATTTTTTTCTGCAAGAAAAAGGTAATATTATGAAAAAAATAAACATTCATTCTTTTTCACTGGAATGAATTGAAACAAACATTTATCTATCAAAGAATCGTCAAAAAATTGGAATATTTGCATGTAATAAAAAAATATTAAATTCTGATTTCTACAAATATCAAATTGGTATCTATATTATTGTAAGGAAAGGTAGATGGTTGGTTATTTGGGGTTGAAAGGCGCGTCAATAATTAGGAAAGATAGAGTATTGTAGAAGAAAAATATATTAGATTGTGCAAACTGGAGAAAAGTAGAAGACATCTCTATCCAGAACTGAATTATCATTGATTAAATTGGTAATATATTTAAATGTGTTAGAAATTATTAATTATAAGGGAATAAGATATAATAGAAATTATTCGAAACATTCGACAGTTGGAACAAAATGATACAAAATAATGTGGGATAATTTGAGGGTTGAAATTTATTCCATTTTTTCTGTAAATATTCATTTTCTATAAAAAAAAACACCGAGTTAATTAGTACACCTAATATAATTCTAATTTAAATATGAAACAATGAAAAATTGGGTTTTTTTCTTTCTCCAATTAATAATATAAACAAAATTGTATTCTTTCACTATATTTTTAGAAAAACTGTTAAAGAATTTTCGCAATATCCGTTAACTGGTAAAGTTTAAAAATCTTCAGTATAAATATGATCAATAATTATATGATACATTTTAAAGACATTTATTTACTCTTTTATATATATATATATATATATATATATATGTATGTGTGTGTGTGTATGTTTGAAGATTATATCGTCACCTGTTAAAAAAAATCCCAACTGAATCAACATTCCTCTCAACGTTCGTTCGCACCTCCTTTCGAACTCCATCCGATTCCATTTGACAACTGCACATAATCACAAACGTTTTCATATCATACAATAAGTGTCATTACATGCATTTTCTCGATTTCGTACGAACGTTATTTTCGAATCGCTAACGAAAATCACAATTAATCAGGACGGGTGACGGAGGGATTAACCCAGAGTGACAGGCCAATATGGCTGCAGGCTATTGCACCACAATGTGAATCAATATATCAAACGTAATTAGGTTCCAAAATAAACATGTATGCAGATATGATATGATGGACTTCCTAATAAATTAAAAATAGATATCAACATATATAGATAGACCAAAACATAATTTGAGGCCGTATCGCAGGAGTGCGCCATTATTTTTTATTGGAACGCACGGACGCACTTTCCGGACTTTTGTAAATAAACAAAAAGTTGTACTCGGAATGTATACAAAAAAAAGTTTCCAACTGTTTCTTTTGATGTGGGCGTTGTGGACTGAATGAAAGCTTTATGCATAGAGATGTATTTAATTTTAAAAATCGACCGTGTTAGAAATGATAAAGATTATCATGAAATAAGCTAATGAAGTATCTATCGATTCAGTTAAAAAACACTGGAAAATGAAACTAAATGCATTCACTTTTAATTGAAAATCTAATTCAAAGGATATTTTTCACCATAAACTTCTCTCTGATAATTGTAACTTCATATTAAATTATGATCAGCAATTATATTATAAAAGATTGATTTGTATATAAGAATATATTTTTATTTAAAATAATATATACTCAAAAACTTATCAATTCATTAATAAATTATTCAAATATAGAACTTTTTTTTTCTTATATTATTAATATTATTGAATTTTAAGTAATTATATGTTTTATATTGAATTTTTCTCTACAACTGTGTTTATATGAAAAAAGCTAGTATTTTTTTAAAAAAATTATTACAGCTAATTGATTTGAAAATCTTATTATTTATTATAAACTTTTATGAAAAAATAATAATTTTTTAACTATTTGCAATAAATCAATTAGTGAATACTAAAAATCTAAATTGAATATTAAACATGTTTTTATTTTCAAGAAATGAACTGACATTTTATATCACAGCTAATCTACCTAAATAATCTACCTAAAATAAATTATGACTAAAATGGATAATAATCGAGGTACGAAATTGATTATTATCAGTTAAATACATTATTTACTTTAATAACATTTTTTAATTAAAAAGGATGTAATTTATGGATAAACATATTTAAAGTTCTGTTTTGTTTGAAGAATAGATATAAAAAAATCGATGTATAATCAATTAACATGAATTATTAAGCAAGTTAGGCATTTTTTGAATTATAACCATATATATATATATATATATATATATATATATATATATATATATATATATATATATATAAATTATTTTTATGCTAGTATTTATTAATTGAAATATATTTGATTTATTACAATATTATTTTAGTGGTGAAATAGAACTGAAAAATTTAGTTCGTTCATGAATATTTTTTCAAAAATGTAAAGTTATTTTATTTTATTCATTGAATGTCTACAAATTGTATAAAATATTTATTTTCTATTTTAAAATAAATGAAAAATATTATCATATCAATTCGGTTTCCTCTCAATATAGATTTAACACTGGAGCTAAATTCACTTTCATAAACGACTTTTTGCTCATCCCATAAACCATGAAACCGTTCTTGGATCAATAATGTTCCCTAATTTTTTTTATTACTATTTCTGCATCTTTAAACGTCAATACCACATCTTCAGAGCGTTAAAGTATAAAAAATATCACTTGTGTCATTTAATCTACTGTTTTGCTTCTTGACTTATACACCTATGGACTTTTATAATCTTCAAATAGATATTTCAAGCTTTAATAGACTACACAATCTTCTAAATGAAACAAACATTAAGACCGGATGTAAAAAATAAACAAATCAACAGAAATCTGAAGGATATAACAGAAATAAAGCCGATATGATAATTATACACGTGGATAAATGAGAATTCGAGTAAATATTCACATTCTTTTATGGAAAGAATGAATAGACATCATAAAATAAGTTTAAAAAGTATAAAAAGCTAAAATATTCAATTTTTATAGAAGAGCTCGTGCTTGGAACTAAGTTCATTTTCAACCTACTGTTTTAATCAATTGAATTCTTAAGAGTAGATTGAGGATTGGATTCAATAAAAATTAAAATCCATGTCCTTCATCAGAATTGTTTTAATTATGTTAATCAGTTGTATTTTATATTTTGTTCAAGTTCATACTTTAAACAGTTCTATTTTTTTCATGTCATATATATATATATATATATATATATATATATATATATATATATATATATGTATATGTATGTATATATGTTTATATACAAGAGATTCGTTTGAGAATCACCGATCGTTTCGCAACTTCTTTAGAAGATGTTTTAGCGTCGAGCGTCGACAATAGGGTTGATGGAAGCAGACGGCAGAGCGGAGGCTGTACATTCGGGCGGCGGCGCCACCTCCACAGGAAATTAAAGTATTAATCATAATAGAAATGTGAAAGAATAATTGTTTGTCATTTTAAATGAACGCGCGCGGGCCTGCGCGTCGCGTCGCGACTGTTTTGATAATGAAACGCGACAGCTTTGTAGACGCTGCAGAACTTATTGCAGACGCCGTCGTCGTCGTCGTCGTCGTCTCACGGCAAATTATCGGCGTGTAAGCGCGCAACTTGTAACGTTCTCGCGATTCACACTTTTATAATATCGTCTCGGTAAATAAACGGCGCACACTAGTTTTAAAACTTTAATGAAACATGAATACTAATGAAGATAAAGGCGCGACGTTCGGCGAGCGAGCGCTGCGATAGGTGCGGTTTTCAATAGCCGATGAAATCATTCTCCTGTACGTGCTGTGACGTTCCTGTGAATTGTCCTGTTTATTTCGCGGTCTGGATGTGCAGAGTATCTGATATTTAATAACTCGGACGTACTTCTCATACACATATAATGGAAATTAAATTACGAGGTCTGAGCCATATCTACTGTTAAAACTTGTATAGACATACATGGGAGTCAATAGTTGCATTCGATAGTAGTTTAATTCAATTTGAATGCGAGACTTTAATGAAATCAGATCACATTTCGCGATTTATGTGCAGGGAAAATAAAGAGAATGTGTTCTATGCATACTTTTTTACAATGCTGTAGTGATAATCAGACGTATCAATATGCACTGTCTTCAGGTTTAACCGTATAAAAAGCCAATTCAAATTGACAAACGAACGAAAAGACACTTTGATGAGAAATTAAAGTGTGCCTGATTTTTCACTTTAAAACACCGCATTACTTATAGATGATCCAATAATTATGGATGATCCTATATACTAAACAAGAAATGTACGCACTTACCTTATAAGACTTAACTTCAAAAATCGCAATTTCCATTATAATAAAAACGTACAGAAACCATAATTCCAGCCAGATCGCCATACGCGCTGAAAATGAAAAACATATTCTTAATTTTCATTCTATTCGTTTCTTATAATATTGCTTTTTTCGTTTTTTTTTTTTATTTTAAAATATATTTAATATGACTGTATTAAGATTGTAGCAGTTGATAAAATATATTTGCTTCTCGATTATTAAATAACCGATTATGGTCTCTTCTTAACATATATATATATATATATATATATATATATATATATATATATCCGTATATGTGTACATATGTACATACATACAACTAATCAAACTTCTGAACAAAGTTCGTCGATAAACGTGCATGCTAGTTCGAAAACAAACAAGTCGAAACGTACTTAGATATAAACTTGATCATATTCATCATTAGGTCGGGTTATTTTAACTCCAGACACCAATTACAACGATAGTAACACTTAATTGTGGTAAATGCAATTATATCTATCCTTCTTGGCGGCGTGATTTCGGTACGGTTGTACTGTAGCACAACGGGAACCACGAAAATTACAAACTAGAGATTCTGCGGCGGACATGGAACACTAACGAATACATTCTCAACGCAGACCTATTGGAAAATTGTACTTACTCGATTGTAAATCAATTGGACGATTTTTAAAAATCAATTTCTTGATAAATAAACATTTAATATGTGATTGATACAACGGATAAATGAAACTACATAAAGGTATAAGAACGTTTAATATGATAAAATATGTATATGAAATTTCATTAAAATGGTTTCAAGTGACTGAAGAATAAATGCTGAAAGTATTCCACTGGATATAAAAGAGAAGATCTTTGACTCTCTTACAGAAATCCTCTAAAATAATTAAAACATTTCTTTATCATTAGAAAGATATTTCTATTTGTATACTGAAAGAAAATAATATTTTCCAGACATTATAATTATTATTTATAATTTATTTGAAGCGGCACCGAACAGAATATCAGGAAATAATTCCAAACGTATCAGTCTGTACATCCAAAAACTTCAACAGACTGTAGAAAGAAAAAAATTCATGTAAAAACTTACGAATCGGTTATAAATAAAAATGGCACGAAAATGAAATATTGTGTGATTCAAATTGAAAGTATTAAAAAAAATCCAAAGATTAAAAAAATCCTGTTAATTTTTCATTCAGTATTTTAGTTTAATTCAAAACTAGAATACTAAATTAAAAATAATGCGATTGTTTTAATTTTTGCGTTTTCTTTAATAATTTTAAATTAAATCAATTTTTTCTTATTTTTTTATCAATTGTTTAATGATTTTTGGATTTACAGACGGGTTCGTTTGAAATTATTTCCTGATATTCTGTTCGGTGCCGTTTGAAATAAATTATAAATAATAACTATAATGTATGGAAAATATTATTTTCTTTTCAGTATACAAATAGAAATATCTTTGTAATGTTAAAGAAATGTTTTAATTGTTTACAGCATTTCTGTAAGAGAATCAAAGATCTTCTTTTATATATTCAATTTAGGCTTCCATATGAAAGTAATAAAAAAATTGAAAAAAATAAAATGATTTTTCCAATTTTTGCGTTTTTTTTATTCTTTCATGTAGAAACCTACATTGAATCACCTATACAGACAAGTACACCCGAAAATATAACAATAGCTATATTTATTTCAATGTAAAAGCACCGAATTACTTTTTATATTTTATAGAAATGGTGTTTGACTCTTCAGTGTATTTTATTTAAAAAAAAAATCAATTTAGACAGTTTCTAAATATCTTCATTTGTATATAAATGAAGTGTTTAATTAAAAACGTACGAATACTCTTACATTTCTATTAGCGCTATAAAACAGTTGTATGCAAGAGACACTGACAACAATCAGTACATGGTTGTTACAATAAATAACCGTACACGCTGGTGTAACAATTAACCATATTGCTGCGTCAAACGTTTTCTTCGAGACGCAAACTACCTGTTATAAATAACACACACAATGGGTGTATGAATAGCAGTGCTTGGAAAATCATATTTGTGTGCTTTCTAAAATTAAGTCCATATTAGAAAGCTTACGTTTGCGCCAAGTCCGATCAATTTATATAATTACTCGTGCAGCAGCTGTGTCCATAGTCGTTTAGTCGATTGGTTTTACATCTGTCTAACAACAAGACACATAGTTTCAATTTTCAAATTAAATTTTGTCACTGTAATTATTAATTAGTTTTATATCAATTGTTGTTCGTACGGTGTGCGCGTGTCGAGTGGAGAACGTCTACGGATATGTAAACAGTCTGAATGAACGTATGTATGTATTTGGTCGGTGCAAAAATAATTGCGGTTTTTATCGTTTCAAGTTTGGCGCCGAATTTTCTAATTACCGTTATCTTCTGTTATAGTCACGTGATACATCACTGTAATAAATGAAATTAGCACTACTTATTTCAACTCATGTCTGTTGTTATCATATTTTAGTACTGTTGGATATAATCTCTCAAAATTAATCATGGAAAAAAAGCAAATTCGAGCGATTTTGTCGCATGAGTTCAAATTGGGATCTAAAGTAACAGAAACTGCTCAAAATATCAAATTTGTTTTTGGTGAAGAGTTAATTAGTGAACATACAGCTCAACACTGGTTCAAAAAATTGCATAATGGAAACGAAAGCCTTGATGAGGAGGGTCGTGGATGTCCTTCAGATATAGACAATCAATACTGATTTAAGAACCATTATTAAAGTGGACCCTCGTGAAACAAATCGAGAGGTGGCAGAAGAACTCGCTTGGAAAATAAAAAAGCTGTATAAATAGGCACTGTATGAAATAAACGAACATCAAGCAATTCGGCGATACAAGTCTGCTCTGCGCTTCTTTTGTGTCATAAAAATGATCCGTTTCTCGATCGCATTGTCATGTGTGATGAAAAGTGGATTCTCTACACAATCGTAAAGGTTAATCACAGTGGCTAGACTGTGAACAAGCACCAAAACAGTTTCCTAAACCGAAGCTTCATGAAAAAAAGATTATGGTCACTGTTTGGTGGCCGGCAAGTGGCGTCATTCACTACAACTTCTTAAATCATGGTGAAACAGTAACAGCAGAGAAATATTGTCAGGAAATTGAAAAAATGCATGAGAAGTTGTATCGTTTACAGCCAGCATTAGTCAATCGAAGAAGATCAATTCTTCTTCACGGCAATGCCCGACCACACGTCTCACAAATGACTTTAAAAAAAAATAAATGTACTTAATTATGAAACCTTAACTCATCCACCTTATTATCATGACTTGTCTCCGATAGATTATCATTTTTTTCAACATTCGAGTAATTTCCTACGAGAGAAGGTTTTCAATGAGTAAGAGCATCAGCTCGAAGCTCTTTCGATGAATTCATTAATTCCAGGACACAAGAATTCTATCTTGTTGGAATAAATAAACTTGTTTCTAGTTGGGAGAAATGTATGTGCAGACCAGCGGTCTTTATTTCGATTAATAAGTATAATTTTTAACTGATATGTGCACCTTTGTACTCGATACATAAAAACCGCAATTATTTTAGCACCAATCTAATAGAATTCAATTGTGTATCGGTATTTATGTTCCAGTCTTGAATATTTTTTCGGAACAGAAAATTGAATGTCTCGGTACAGAATTCAATTTTAATTTTAAAGAAGAGAATCGATGATTATAGAATTGATAAAACGATTAGTCAGTAAAGCATGCGAAGAGACGAACGTGAAAATAAACCGTATATCTGAGATTCGGCCACGTGTCTGAACTCAGTCCGCGCCCGCCCTCGATAGTTTGACAAACGCAGAACGTCGCCGTCCGACTTCTGTTTCATTGGATATTCGAAATTAATCTCCGTGCACATTATATTTTTAGAAAAATGAAATGTGTCTCGGTTTCATATCACGGCCACAATCCAGTTCTTCTCGTAGTTGTGTTTCGTCGAATAAAGTACGTTGCTGATTGTATACGATGATGACTTCTCAAAGGATTCATTGTCCTCCGGCTCCACCACTCGTAGCCTTCGAATAATTGCGAGGATTTTTTTTTATCATGGACTCGTATATACTTTTTTCTTTATTGCTGTTAAGACCTGGTTAAACGACGCAATCTGCGACGATCATTTTATCTCGAGTATTTTTTTAATGGTTTCATTGAATTGCGCTTATGTCCTCGTTTCATACAACTCTCGGCACAATATCATTGTACGTTGATGACTTCAGATTTTATTAACGTG
Organism: Acanthacorydalis orientalis; assembly: GCA_034766995.1. NCBI lineage: Eukaryota > Metazoa > Arthropoda > Insecta > Megaloptera > Corydalidae > Acanthacorydalis > Acanthacorydalis orientalis. The sequence continues at coordinate 47,016,660 of CM068317.1, forward strand.
TTATATATAATCTCATTATATATATATATATATATATATATATATATGTATATATGTGTCTATGTATGTATTCAGAAGTTCTCGAAAGAAATCTCACATTAAAATCCACACTTTGATTTCTACAATTGAATAAAGTAGATGCAAATTATTTACTTAAAGTGAGATAATTTTATTTCTTAAGAAGAAGAACGTTAAAAGTAACTGATTACACTTTTTGCATTTAATTATTATACTGAATCGAGAGTGAATGAAGTTATAAAACACATCTCTAGTTTGAAAGAAAGCGATTAGAAATATAGATTTTATTTGATATTCATAATTAAAAAAGTTATATTTAGAGAAGAATATCGAAATATTATACAATCAGACGAAGATTCATTTTTGTGGAGCTTAAGAAGATATTTGAAATGTGATCGATTTTATTTAACACGTTGAATGCCGTGGATGTCACCGGTAACCAGCACTCAACTTGTCTGTAGCATCGTTATCATCATTCGTCTTGTAGCAGTTTTGACACAATGAGAGAAATGCGAATCAATTGAATAAGATTTTTTATTCATTCATATTTATACTTTTAGTTTTTAAGATTAAAATGATAAAATAGCAGATATTATTAATTTTCTGTTTACAAATATTAGAAAGGGTGTAAAAACATATGGAAATTGTTATTGTTGCATTTGATATCCAAGTATTTTAGAATTAAAGCGGTTCGAGAAGATTGATATAATGGACTGACAAGTAATACGTTATGAAAGTCTTCTACTTCGGTTCAATTGAAGTGGGATCCCAGGTGATTTTAAAGCCTCTTGATATTATTTTAAAACGTTTACTGTCCATAACCTTCAATTGATTGAATACTTTGATTTTATCGAACTGAGTTCTTAGATTTAAGTATGGTTCTATTCCATCGTTACATTTTATATTTTGGTATGTGAGGTTATATTTCGATGCTCACACATGTTCTTTATTCAAGTCTTTTATGTTTTTTTTTACGATAAACTCATTAAATTTATATTTATATGATTTTATACATGTTGTCGTGGTGGTCTTTGTTCATTTTCTTTTGGATACTCGAGCTGTTTTTAAATTACCTACTCAGTGTTTTTTTACATTATATCAATTCATAATTAGTATTTATACAATTATCTAATAATTTATTCGTAAAATTTCAGTTATTAACAAGTGTTTTAGCATTTTTCACATTTTCACACATCTTTCTCTTCTGAATATTATTTATTAGGTATAAAAATTAATTCTGTGACTTTGAATTGAATCGATCATAACTCAAGTTTCAAATTAAAATATTTTTTCCTCATTTTTTGAAGTGCCAATCTTAACTCTTAAAAGCATAACATATCTTCGCCGAGCAGTTGTGGCATAACCTAATAAAACAGTTACGAACACGATGGCGTCCGAAGATCAACACATCAGACATTGCATACTTTTTGCATTCCAGTTCGAAAAAAAAAATAATTTCCAATATAAACTGTTCTTTGCGATTCGAACGTACACTTTTTCAGTCTATACATGTAGCAGAAAAAAACCTATTCAATTTATTCAGTTTAACATTAAACTGAAACGATCATTAACATCTTAATCTAGACTCCAGCTACAGTCATGTTTAACTTTCATAATACTGCTGGGAGTAACTGAAGACGTGGTCGTTAAATTGACTAGTTTCCAACGTTTGCTTTTTCTTGGCATGCGCTCACAGTTACTGTTCCAAGTAAATATATTTCGAAATAAACAAGTCGAATCGTGTTGAGGATATACTATAACATTACAATTAATATTATCCGATGTAGTAATTAAGTACGATTGTTGTTGTGGCGAGAAATTATTTCACGTCTCATTTTAATAAAATTACTGCCTGTAGGAATGTTTATACTCGACTATTTATCAGTAATGTATCTAATTATATATATATATATATAGAGAGAGAGAGAGAGAGAGAGAGAAATCATTTAATTTAGGCTTCCACATGAAAGTATTAAAAGGCGGCGCAGGGGTTAAGAAAAGTCATTTTATTTTTTATTTGGTATTTTAATTCAATTCAATACTAAAATACAATTGAACTAAAACACTAAATGGAGGATAGCAAGTTTTTTCTGAATTTTTGCTTTTATTTTAATATTTTTATGTGGAAGCCAAAGTTGAATCACTTATATATAAATAATGTAGGATGTTTGAATGCACTTTATTTTATTTTTTAATAATTTTTAAATTAATAATATTTTTTATTAATTTAATTTAATTAATAATAATTTTTGAAACACTTTTAATTATTTTTTATGGACCGTTTATTTAACCCGTCGCATTAAGAATTAAAAATAATATCGATCAAATGGCACTCTCTTATCACGTTACTAACACAGGCTCTTTCAGTCACATTTTTTATGACTTTCGCATATTTATGGTACTATTTCTGTTAAATTACAACTGACAGCTGCACAACACACAAAAATGGCTGAAAAACAAAATCGACCGAACTTCAATCGAACACCCTGTATAATTTAAAATCATAAAATAATACATAAAGCACTAGGAAAATAATTTAAATAAAAAAAAAAGTCTCGAATTTCTACTAACCAAAAAAAATCCATAAATTATAAACTACTTTAATAGTATGTTCCTATGAAATGAACACAGATTTTATGAAATTCACAATTATAAGAGATTTCAATCATTAGAATCGCTTTCATGTCTGTTGCATTGTACTGAAGCACCGAAAAAATCTACATTTTAATGTTAGCTAAGCTGGAGAGTACTTTTGATGAATCTGAACGAGTAATCCGTCGTTTATTGTTTCATTTATATGATAGTTCTGTTGTAAAATAGTTCTATGATACAAAGAGTTGCGAGAAGATACTTTTGTAATTAAAAAGTATTCGTTTATGGAATATAAACAGTTTTATTTACAAATATGTCATTTTTAGTTTAGTTTTCGTACATTTTTATTGATTGAATTCCATTATTAATTGTTGATCAATGTGCTACGTGTACAAATCAATTCGGCGCCTCTTTATAGAAAATTAATGTTTACATAAAAACGGAACACATTTCAATCTTCAAAAAAAACCCCTTATTATTTTGTATAAATATGTTCTATCTGTCGGGTGACTAACTAATCACTTGTCGAAAAAAGATGATTGCTTTGATTCGATGAAGTCGAAAATGTATTTCCGGACCACTTCTTCTATTTTAGTAATTTTTGCATGTTTTATGTATAACAACTCCTTCCCTCAAAGCTGAACAAATCGTACAGGATTTTGTTTCAACTGGAATGCGAAAAGTATCCAATACCCATGGTTTATTGATTGATTCAATCAATTTAAAGGCACCGAATTAATTCTTACACCTAATAGATGTGTAAATTCGATATTTTTTATTAAATTCAATATTTATAAAACTGAAAATTCAGTTTGATAAATATTCGAAAATTTGAATAAAACATAGTCTTAAAGAATCCACTTCAGAGTGAGAAATGATTTCGATACAAATTTTATTCCTTGTTACTCTCGTCTATTGTTTAAAAGTTTTTCTTTCATAAATCCAGTATATGTGTGTGTGAAACATTTTCGATATAGTAACATTAATATTCGCATCATTGGTCGTGGCGAAAAAAAAGCGAACGTACACATGCAGTACAAGTCAGACAGCTTCATTTTGTACCTTGCACTAACACTAGCAAACAAACACTTTGCCGACCACCCTTTTCTTCCGTTCCAACGACAATCACGAGTTCCATCCATATAACATCCGTCCATTTGTGCCTTTGTATATTCAAGTGATGCTCTTTTTATAATTATTTCTTTGTCCGCCTTCACTGCCGCCACCGTATCGCTGCTTTTACACCCCACATCTCTTTAGCCCACATCATCTCGATACACCACCGGCAGACGCAGCAACATGGAACGAAACTCCAGTGTACGATCACAATGGCATCACAATATATAAATATCCAGTATTGGTGTTCAATCGTTGCGGATGCTGTGCGTTTACGTTACTTGAAATGTTAAAGTGTTTTGATTCTATAGACATGCATGTAAAGTTTGGACAACAAAATAGTTTTTTTTATAAAATTGATTTTGATTGTTTGGAGGCTGAGTTAATAAAATTATATATATATATATATATATATATATATATATATATATATATACATGATCAATTTCTATTTAATCGATTGCTGGATAAAGGCCTCTTCCATAATTTTCCATGTTGTACGATTGAATTCCTCTTTTTTCCATTGATTTGCAATAAAATGTTTAATTTCCTTATCCCACCTGTTCATTTGCCTCTTTCTTAGTTTTTTATATTCCTTCATTCCCAATAAATAATTCCTGTTGTCCATCGGTTGTCTTCTCTTCTTGCAACATGTCCCGCTCATTTCCATTTCAGACTCTTACTCTTCTTATTACACCTGAACACGATAAAATAACACTTTCAATTGAAAAAAGTTAAAGTTAGAATTCATAAAACAAAAACCGCAATTCTTTTCCTACCAATCTAATATTTTCAACTATAAGTCACAGCATTAAACAATGTTGCTTTCGGAGTGAAAAAGAATCAATTTGTGAAAAATAATTATTTTTTTTTGGTATCGAAATAAATTTTAATTCGATGATAGAACCACTATAACACCACACATCCGATCATTTGGATCATATCCGCAATTAACTTCCGAATATAAATTAAAACGGCAAAAACCCTATTTGAAGAGTTCGAACAATTTATAATTCGAATGTTGTAAAAATATGCGAGTTTTCCGAGCATCCGACTAATATAAATGAGAAGCACAGCAGAACGTCTATTATCTTATCAGATTATAAGTAATTTCGAACGAAACTATCTTATTGGAAACATTCAAAATGTTATTCAGTCGAGTACATAATTGTTAAACCATTAATATGAAAATTAATGTTCAGAGACTCGAACGATTATTGCACTAACGTCGATCGCTGCAACTGTCAAGTTCTCTATACTATAACAATAGTCTCGTATCAAATTCCAATTAAGATTCTGACTAACGGACAGAGCTATATTCGATTTGTATGACGAACGGATACGTTCGTCTTCGTTCGATAGACGACACGAACGTCTCAGGCTCGCTGGTAATATTTTCAAAACTATGAGCCTTGCTGCGTTGTCCGGCAATCTCGGATTCAAAGCGCACATTATGTGTGTGTGTTTTCTTTCTGTCTTCTATATATCTATTATTTTTTAACCATTCTTTTAATATACATACAATGGTATGTTATGATTCTTAAAATTATACGTTTCTACCCTTAGAAACGATACTTTGTTCGTATTTGAATACAGTGCGTTTTCCAAACAATGTTTTATATTAGGTCGGTGCTAAAATAAGATCTGGTTTATTTTCATGTTTGTCTCTTCGTATGCTTTACTAACTAATCGTTTTATCAATTCTAAAATCTTCAGTTCTCTTCTTTAAAATTAAAATTGAATTCTATACCAAAACATTCCATTTTTTATTCTGAAAAAATATTCAAGAATGGAACATAAATACCGATACACAATTGAGCGGTTTTTACGTATCGAGTACAAAGACGCATATATCAGTTAAAAATTATACTTATTAATCGAAATAAAGACCGCTGGCCTGCACATACATTTCTCCCAACTAGAAACAAGTTTATTTATTCCTATAAGATAGAATTCTTGTGTCCTGGAATTAATGGATTCATCGAAAGAGCTTCGAGCTGATGCTTTTGCTCTTTGAAAACCTTCTCTCGTAGGAAATTACTCGAATGTTTAAAAAAATGATAATCTATCGGAGACAGGTCATGATAATAACGTGGATGAGTTAAGGTTTCATAACCCAGTTCATTTAATTTTTTTTGTGTAGACAATCCACTTTTCATCACACATGACAATGCGATCGATAAACGGATCATTTTTGTAACACAAAAGAAGCGCAGAGCAGACTTGTATCGCGGAATTGCTTGTTGTTGGTTTATTTCATACAGCACCTATTTATCCAGCTTTTTTATTTTCCAATTTAGGCTCAAACGTCGAACAACTGTTGAATGATGAACATTGAGTTCTTCAGCCACCTCTCGAGTTGTTTCACGAGAGTCCACTCCAATAATGGTTCTTAAATCGTTATTGATTGTCTATAGCTGAAGGACGTCCACGACCCTCCTCATCATCAAGGATTTCGTTTCCATTATGCAATTTTTTGAACCAGTGTTGAGCTGCACGTCCACTAATTGACTCTTCGCCAAATTTGATATTTCAAGCGGTTCCTGTTGCTTTACATCCGAACTAAAAATTGTACAACAAAACCGCGCGAATTTGCTTTTTTCCATGACTAATTTAAGTTGTTATATCCAACAATATTAAAGTATGGAAACAATAAACATGAGCAATAAACAATAAACACTTTTTAATTCTAACGAATGAAATAAAATAGACATAAACTGAAATCAGTCGTGCCAATTTCATTTATTACAGTGAAGTATCGCATGACTATATCAAAAGATAACGGTAACTAGAAAAGTCGGCGCCAAACTTGAAACGATAAAAACCGAAATTATTTTTGCACCGACCGAATACGTTTAGATTTTGTTAAATATTCCAATTTGTTTACACACGACGTTATTTTTCTACATCGATAATTAGTATAGAGTATTGATTATGAAATTCAATAACAACTTCCACATGTAATATTAAACCTGAGTTATTATAAAAGTTTATGACTTGAATAGAGGAGGTGTGCGAGTTTATTCTTCGTCTACATAAACAAAATCAAAATAGCAAACTGTTTACATAAGAGGACGGGAACGTGGCGGCGGGAGGGCGCAGATTCGCCCGAATCATACGTTCCGTCGAGATTTTCACTAATTTCAAAGACTCGAGAATCGTTCTTTTTGTGCAACCGTTCATAACACAAAGCGTGAAAGAGATGGAAACGAAACTGAATGGTGTGTTACAGAGATGAAACGATTACGACGAAAATCAAATGTACGATAGAGAGACGACGTGCGAGCTCGCACTGGAATAGCATGAAAAGGGAATTCTCAGTCAAAATAAATAGAAAAGTATTGTGAATACCTTCGTCCTTTACGATTGATTGACGTATATAGATTAGTGGTGTAATTGATATTTTAGATATAAAGCGGTTTATTTTTATTTCGTCTGTGTTCGTCGAACACTTTTATATATATATATATATATATATATATATATATATATATATGTATTATATATTTATGTATGTATGTACATGCAATGATTGATTGGAATGGATTTCATGTATGTATTAGAAAGCTATATGTAAATGTATTAGAAAAAATAATGCTGATACAATTTCAAATATGATCAATTTCAATCAATTTCATACCCAGTATGTATCGAATAGTTGACACAAAACATGTGTACTTGGGATTCGCAATGAATCATCCGTATCGACGACTCACCGAACGAAAAAACTATAACAGGAGCCTATTGTGCAACATTATCGGACCGTTTTAAAGAAGAGCTGAAACAAAAACCGTCAAGATTGGGGTACAAAAAACTGCTCTTCCACCAGGACAACGCGCCGTCCCGAAAATCGACCGTGCAATTTCTAATCGCTGATCTGAATTAACATATTTTTTCTTGTAACCGATAAAATTTATGTTTTTTACTTTTGTCGCGATAAAAGAACGTCCAATTGATCGGAAAAATATTTATCTCGAAATTTTAGCACCCCATCTCCCTCCCTGGCACCAAACGGTTAAAACACTGCAGCACTTATGTGATGGCCCAATACAAGCATTGACTTTAAATCAATATACACTGATACTAGAATCGAATTTACTATTAAATACAGTTTATAATTCGAATCTTGTCAACAGTCGATAGAGCTAACAAATCAACATTTCTTTCTGAAAAATTAAACAACCGCAAGATCATCTTATCGAACAGAGAGACGAAACAACATAATAAGCGACCTTATTGGATTTTTCACTAAATAAATCACATGCAGGACTGCAACGTATAACCAAATAAATTTGCTACTTATGAGTTATACATTTCTGCTTCTGACATAGACAATGCGTATAAACGAACACAAAGTTTTCAACGACTCGGAGATACTTTTTTACTGAGGCATTTAAAACGAGATTTGTTTAAACGTTGTACTCTTTTATGCTTTACTAATTCGAGTTTTCTAATACAAACATGGAATCTATTCCAATCAATTATTGCATGTAGATACACACATAATAAATACATACATATATACATATATATATATATATATATATATATATATAAACATATGAAAAAATGAATTTAATCTCGATTATAGATTTAAATATCAAGTTTGTTTTCTTAAAATTATTTCACTACTATATTCAGTAACAATTCCTGAAGAATACCTTGTACTTATTTATATTAAATCAATCTAATTATAATTCACTTTGCATTTACAGCGCGGATGAATTGTAAACAGTATTTATTTTTATAATATTTATATTTAATAATGAAAACGAGTACAGTGCTGTGTTGGATGTTAATGCAATATTCTTCAAATTTACTGCAAAAAAGAAAATGTGCAGTGTTTATATACACCTTAATATTTTTTTAATGAAGTCATTTAATGAAATTAACGATTGTAATTATAGATCGTTTATTTTTGTACGTTTCACAATAAAGAACTTGTCATTTTTGAGTCAAAGTACATCTTAACTCATTTATTATATTATATATGATCTTTTATTCTATAATGTGGATTTTTATATACATACCATATATATATATATACGAGGGTCGTTTGATAAGTATGGTAAAAAATCAAGTTAACCCCTTGTGGATGAATCACGAGTCTGACTTATGAACTGCAGAAAACACTATAGAAATCACGAGTTAGACTCGTGCAATTTTTATATAAGTACACATGTTTTGTGTGTCAACTATTAGATACATATTGGGTATTAATCATTTTTAAAATTGTATCAGCATAATTTTTTAAAAAAATACAACCACAAGTGTTAAACACTGTTTTTTTTTTGGAAAAATCAATTTTATTTCTCAACATAGTTTCCATTAAGGGTTATACACTTGGTTCAGCGAGTCTGCAAAATATATTGATGTCGGCGCTCACATCTTCATTCGACGAAAATTTCTTTCCTATTTTCAGTTTGGAAAGAGGAAGAAGTCGCACGGGGCCAAGTCCAGAGAATGTGGCCGATGAGGAATCAATTCTTAAGCCTAATTCGTGTAATTTTACCATTGCGACGGTCGATTTTCGGAACGGCGCGTTATCCTGGTGAAACAGCACTTTTTTGTGCTCCAATCTTGGCCGTTTTTGTGTCAGCTCTTCTTTCAAACGATCCAATAATGTTGCACAATAGGCTCCTGTTATAGTTTTTTTCCTTCGTTGAGTAATCGATAAGGATGATTCCTTACGAATCCCAAAAAAAAAACAGTGGCCATCACCTTCCTAGCCGATAAAACGGTCTTCGCCTTCTTCGACGCACTTTTACCAGTCGTTGTCTTTGACTGCTGCTTCGGCTCAGGTGTGTAGTGGTCGATTCATGTTTCATTCACAGTGACGAATCGACGCGAAAAGGCATGCTCATTTTCTCCCATTTTTGCGGCAACTGATACAATGCTCGCTTCAATCATCTGTAGAACGTGAACAACGCGTCGCTTCTGACCGGAATTACTTCTATGCTAGTTCGAAAAGTGACACTTGATAGCCGTGACGTTACCAAATGAATGGTGGAGCCATATCATAAAAATTCACCAAACTTTTCAAATGTCCCAAGTGTATATATATATATATATATATATATATATATATATATATATATATATATATGTATACTTTATGTGTGTGGGATTGTGTTAATGTTGACATATGAACATTAATTAAATATTCTTTTTGCTATTGTACAAAGTGCGAGATCATCCTACATGACAACAGACAGAACGAAAAAGTATTCATCATCCGAGTTACACATTTCACTTTGAAGAATTTATAAATGTTTCTATGCTGTTGCAGCCGAACTTTGAAATTTAATTACTGGTTTTTATTTGTTTTTTCCGTACATACAAATTTATATTTTTTATGATTAGTTGCAGATCTTAGTAAAAATCTGGCAATATACATATATAAAAACAAGGTCTTGCAATAGTTTTAAAATGAGCGGTTTGATGTTTTCTTGACGAGTTCGATCGCGTTTAATTAACGTTTAAATTGATTGATTAGCACGAATTGTGCGAATGCGTTCGCGAGAAAACTATTGAACGATCTTTCATTCATTCCATGTTGGTAATAATTCGATTACGTGTTAATCACACGATTTTCAACGGCAGGTGTGTGTGTGTGTGTCTCTGGCACGACTCGCACGATATGTCTATTATTATTGTACGACGATGAAGTAGTTGAGGAAAACATAATTTTATATCGATCGTAAAAAGAGATGAACTCATCGATGGCGTGCGCTCTTAAACATCTACGAGCATAACGTTTTGAAAATAAAATACGAAAAAAGCACTTATCAGTTTTGTTCAATCTACCCTATTTCTGCTGGAAACATATTTCGGTTCTTCGTCCGCCGTATTCATCTGATAAGTAAATGTCATACGCACTTTTCTCGGGTTCGTTCTAATTTAAAATTGTGATTTACTTTCTTTATGTTCGAAATAGACACATTAAAGGCGTCGTTAAAAAATATAATTGAATATTTTGACAGTGGGACGAGTGGACATTACGTGCGAAGACATAAAGTTTAATTTTTTCATATTACATTTATATTCACTCCACAACACACACACACACACATATATATATATATATATATATATATATATATATATATATATATATATATATATATGTTCAAAAAGTTTCAAGACAGCTTTTATTGTAAAGAATATTGGATATAGTGGGTCATCCCATAAGTAATGCGGTATTTTGATATGGATGAAAATGGATGATGTAATACTTTTGAATTATTGCAATAACGTGCCAAATACATATGTTGTTCAGTTGTAAGTAATCTCTTCTCAGTCTTATCGTAAAAGATTAATTGTGATCATGCAAATTTACAAGAAAAAATATAAATTATCATGGAAGCGTCAAAAGAACACATTAGGCATATTTTGCTTTGGGTGTCTCGTCAGAGCAACAACGCTACAACTGCAGTGAAAAAATTGTGAGAAGTTTATGGTGCAGATGTTATTAGTCTCAGTCGATGACAAGGATGGTTTCAACGATTTCGGTCCGGGAACTGTAGTCCTGAAGATGTGGAAAGGTTAGGACGTCCTCGAGAGTTTGATGCAGTATAAATTACTTGAGAAGAAATGATGATGAAATGTTATTATAAATTAAAAGATGGAGATTTTCTTGTGCTCTGAATAGTAATAGAGAAGTTTTTATTCATATCGAAACATAGTTAATCTATCTAATGATCAGTTTTAACTTTTGCTATCTTCGGACAGATTTTCGAGCTCAAAATCTATCTGAAGATGTGATTCGAAATCGGTCATAGAAACAAGAAACTCGTACGTGACCTCAACGATTCAAATAGAACAGAAATACTGGAAAGATTTCTACATTAGAATTATGTAATAATAGTGGCTGTTTTATTCATATTTTCAGTTGGTCATTCTTTTTTTACTTGTATAAAGAAAGATAAATACTGATGTTGGCCATTGGAATTCAATAATGATTTATCAGTCGACGCCAATACATTGTTTAAGGCTAGTAATGTCAAAAACATAAGTAGTTCTCTTGTAATAATTGAAATAAAAATAACAGAAGAAAACCAATATTTTCTATTTCACAAATGAATTTTTTTTCATCACAGAGACCATAAAAATTATTTCTTATACGTATTTGAATGAAGGTACCATCATCTTGAGAGCATCAACATACATACATCTGTCTCTATATTCTAAAAATAATGGTATTTCTAATACGAATTATGATATCAAAATAGACAATAATTCATTACTAGACATTTAGATAAAGACGAATGTGTGATGGTCTATATTGATTCACTTTTAAAAATGAATTTAATCTCGATTGTACACTTAAATATTAAGTTTGTTTTTCTTGACATTAATCCAGTAATAATTCCTCGAGAATGCCTTGTACTTATTTATATTAAATCAGTATAATTTTAAATCATTTTATCTATAAAACCCAGATGAATTGTAAGCAATATTTATTTTCGTAATTGTAATTTTCGTTTCAAAATAGTTTTATCTTAAAATATAGAATTTAATTTCAGTTATAAATCTTTACATATATATATATATATATATATATATATATATATATATATATATACATATGTGTGTGTGTGTAGAAAGAGAGCCAGAGACACTAAGAATATAAAGTGTAATCTTTTTCAAGCACCGACGGTACATTCGTAGGGGAAAAAACAGTTAACACGCGTCCCACATCACCGTGCATTGTAATAATTCGACATTTTGATACGTTACGCCGAAAAATTATAATGTTAATGAACATGAAGACCTTTTTAATAATTCACGTTCATTTTATATCCAACAATTATTGTTTCAATAAGTAAATTACATTGGGCAGTGCGTAACTTTCATCAACATACAAAACCGCCATTTATAATTCAAATGTTAATTCAAAACTGACCTTAAAATACACAAAGGTTGTGTTGCTTGCTTTACATTCTGTGTCTGCGTCCATTAACGCATCTAAACGGCTTAGTATGTGTGCTGGTATTTATTTGAAGACGGGTATCCGTACCTGTAATCCATTTAGGATACTTTTTTTCTAACCTGTGTCATTTAGTCGAGTGCGGGCCGGTCAAGAATGCGATTTTCGATGCTCTGGCCGCTCTTCTTTTTGCATTTCAGTAACGACTCGCATGAAATCGTTAAAGGATGACACTATTTTTTCTATCTACTTATTGAGAAATGCTTTTTTTCTATTTTTAAACCATATATTTATTGTATATAATTCTTATAACAGGTAATATGATTTAATCATCTGTTCTGATTAAATCTTAAACGGATTTTCAAAAAGTTTCACTCATTTTATTATAAACGGTTAATATATTTGTATATTTATAGTCATTTAAATGGTTGTTCCATCTCTATTACTAGTGCTTCTAATAGAAGTATTATTTTATCTTTCATAAATAAATTCTTTTTTCATCTCACAAGCCACAAAACAGTGTTTCAGTCAAAGATGTTCAATAAATCATTAGACACATTTAGATGACGATCTTCCGTCCTCTAAGGCAGCGTTTCTCAGCCGAAGGGTCGTGTTAAAATTTTAATGTGTCGCGAAATAATTGCTACCTTCTTCAAAAACACTGAAATATTCTCTAAGAACAATAGATGGATCTGTTAAGTACTGAATATTATTACCTCATTTTTTTGGAATAAAAAAGAAATAAAATTCTCAAGGAACTAATCCGGATAATAATAATGCAGAAATGTTTCATATATCAAGCGAACCAGTAACAAAAGTAAACGACAACAACAAAGCCATTAAATATGATCTTGTATTATTGTATTCATAATTTATGTTGTGCGTTTTTAATAAATATAATTCAAACTATTTTAGTGATTTTGACACGTTTTAAACAGCATGTTTTATTTGAAACCGGTGGTTTTACATTTTCATAGTTAAATTTCAATAATAAAAAATGAAATTGAAGTATTGGTATAAATCGAAATTCATCTGGATCAGTCTCAAGAGAAATGTACTCAATGTTACATTTCACACGTAGAAGTTATTATCAAATATGCATAATTTTATTGATTTATTTAATATAAAGTGACTTCAGTCTATCATATTTTTTTTAAAAAAAATACTTTATAAACATTTGGGTCACGGAACTAATACAAACAAATATATTGGATCACACGGCAAAAAGGTTGAGAAACGTTGCACTAAGGTATAGAAAATTTTGTTTGTTTGTAAGATAAAAAAGAATTTATTTATGAAAATCAGTTTGGCCACCGTGTCAGATCTATACTTTTATTTTCACCTTTACAAAATTAAAATATAGAATTTTTGCAAAAAAAATAATATAAAAGTCAATATAATAGAAAAAAAAATATTCGGAAACGTTTTGTAGAGTACAAGTAAAATATATGTGTAGTTTGTTCATTGTTTGTGGCGACACTTGACACCAATAACCATCCTTATATATTTCTCTCTTACAGCACTACAAGCGTTGGCTGTGAATATGAAATTTGGCATTCGATTCGACCCGTCCTCTAGTCGTTCAAGTTTTATTCGCTTTCAAGCTAGAATCCAACTGTAAGTACATTGAATTCGAAATCAAATTTTAAAATTCAACATTTTTCAATAATTAAATATCTCTGGTGATAGAACGTGCCGACAAGATTTCATTTTAAAAATTGCATTCGATTTGAATCGTTAATAAAATCAGATTAGATATTCTTTCTATTCAAGGTTCGATATATAATTAGATTTTATATCTCAACCCCTTAAGCGTTAATTTCGAGTATGCTCGTCATGAAAAGATTGAATTTTTTTGTTTAATGTCGAGTATACTCGTCATGTAGGAAAAATATTCGCTTTTGCTATTTATTGTAAAATTTAGGTAAGAAAAAATATAAATTGGAATTTAAGCACATTTTTGAATATTTCTGAGCAGTTTTCTCTTTTTTCGTGAATCTAGAGAAGGTATTATAGGGTGTAATAGAAAAACTTGTCAAGTGAATAATGTGTACATTTATCCTCCCAGATGAATTTTACCGATAGTGATGAAAATATATCTTTATATCCAAGAAAACGGAAAATAGAAATAACACCTCTAACGTCTTCTGATGGAAGTAGTGATGAGGTTGAAGAAGATAATAAAGATGTGGTTTTACATGCAAGGACACAAAAAATAATATCAGTAATTTCAAAGTATTCTGATGAAAGTAGTGATGAGGATGAAGAAGGTAATTAACCAGATAAAAAAATAAAAATTCAAATGTATAGTGGAATATTAGATGTAGAGAGAGGGCACCATTTAAATTTATTGCTCGTCCTGGCCCAAATTTCACTATTCTTCATTCGTCAAAAACCGAACGTGCGTTCTATATGGAAAAATTTTTAGATTATGAATTACTAGACATAATAGTGGAGCAAATTAATTTATATGCTAAGCAATATTTGGAAAATCGCCTGAATTTGAAACAATATTCAATATTAAAAAAAATGGTTGCCAACAGACAGTAATGGAATACGATTTGTGTATTACTTACCAATAAAATCAAAAATCTTTCAAGGAAACAACCAAAAAAAAATTATCATTTTGCTTTATAATTTGACTCAATCTTACAGTAAGTGCATCTGCTGTGTTTTCGTCGAGTATACTCGTCATAGCCTGGAAATAACTAAGCACGCCAGTGCGCACATTCTCTAAATGAAACAAAACGATCAATGGGTTAATATGACGATCATAAAAATGAATTTTATAAACAAAATCTGTTTTATAAACAGTACCACATCTCTCCGAACACTGAACTTAATGTTCATATAAATTCAAAACATGACTTTCACAAGCATCGTCTTCACAGTTTAAATTCTGAAAGGGAACAAATAATTCAGTGTGATCCGCTGTTAAATCTACACAATTCCTCTTGTAATCAAACAACGTTCGACGTGGAAATACAAAACTGCAGACAACGTTATGAAACCTGTGATCACTTTTACTCTCGCAATTCTTCTGCTCATATATATATATATATATATATATATATATATATATGTATATATATATATGTATATATGTATATGTATACATGTATGTGTGTGTGTGTATAAGGCTTTGTGCGGTCCTGCGAACCTGTGTCTGTGTATGAATATACGTTCACGTGTACAATGTCGAACCGCCTTTATGGATACATCGTCGAAACCACCGTCATCACCGCCAGTAAAACCATAGACAGACATTCTCATCCGACATTCCGTTTACTCATTAGTAAGAGTAAGCGCCTGGGCTGACCGCGTTTCGGCGGGCAGGACGGCACGGCGCGGAGATGGAGGGCGGCCACCGCCGACGCATGCAACTTGCAGAACTTTTGTTCGCAATTGTGCACGTGCGAGTACACCTATTGTGACACGTAATCTACTGCTTATTTTCTCTCTCACGGTCAGATTTATTCCTCGTCGAGAACACGTTTATCTGTTTGCGTTACAGTCAGCGAGTTTAATTATTGTTTCGAATTTGATACCTTACTCTATAGATGTGAGGGTGGATGGCGAGGACGCGCATATTATATGTTTTTACTGAGACCGGATTGTTGTGCGTTTTTTTTAACACGCGTTTCGATTTCGTGTGCCATTGATTTATGTCCTGTACGAGTTCTCTTCAGATTTTTTTTTTGTTCGGGACATATTTTTGATGTTGCTTTTCATGAGACGGTAGAATAAAATCCACAACATAAACTACAAGTCCGGGAGTCTTAAAGACCCGATAACCAGTACTTATCTTCGGATATCACTTGTCATTAAATTACAACCAGAATGTTAATCTTCACTTCCTGCCATCATCTGGGGAAAAATCGAGTTCTGTTTGAACTGACCTCCTTAATATCCAATTGTAAAATGTTCCTGTGATTTTAAGCGTACAGTTTCCCTAATCAAGATCGAATTCCTTGGACGGCTTTTCTTAAACGTTCTCATTTTAATGACGACGAAATTTTATAATTAATGAGCGGTTTATATTCACATCTATGTCATTCTAGGAGCACGGTTCTCACTTGAATTTTAATGTTTATGATCGTGAGCATGTTTTTACAGTTAATTTGTCTCTTTAATTAATTGTTTTTAACGCATTAGACATTCTCCATGTGAAATACGAGTACTATAAAAAGTATACGCAATACATACTCTGTTTGTGAACGATTGGTGATACAAGAACCATTGAAATCAAAAGAAGAAATGTTGTAAACACAAAAATGATCATTGAAGTCAGAAAATAATTGAAAATATATTCAAATATAGCGTCAAACTTATCAAAAACAGCTAATTTTTTATTTTAACCTGTTAATTTGCTTAAAAAAAGTAATATTTAAAAAAAAAAAACAAATTTATTTATAGAGAGAAAACAGTCTTATATATGTACCTATCAGATATTAAATAACAGATAAAAGTTAGTTTTACATATAAGAAACTGCTCGTAAACTAAACAGTGCTTCTGTTGTGGATACTGTTAAGGAACGTGTAATGGTAATTCCACAAATTTCGTGCTGGCGACGAGAGCATTAAAGATGACGAAGGTCGCCGACATAGTTCTTCAGTTCATAACGGCCTACTGAAAGCGTTAGTTGAATCAGAAAGATGCACAACAATTCGAAATCTTGTACAATAGTTAGACGTTAGTAATACGACAGTTGTGAACCACTTAAAACAGCTAGGAAATTCAAAAAAGAGAAAAATATATAGGAAATCAATTATCATGAACCGCAATTATTTTCCTACCAACCTGATATCAATAAAGATATGAAATTGGTCCATAGTTTAAAATAATATCTATAATTTTCTATAATCGGTTTATGGTGAAAGAGTTTTCTTTAAAAAAAAAAAAACTAAAAATTGAATCAGAAATACAGTTTGGGAGAGTTATTATATTGTTGAAATATAATTCGAGTTTAAAATTTGAAGAGGTCACGGGACATTTTCATGATATCTCATGTAACTGATACAATTTTTAAAGTAAGATTATATGCTCTTATTTCATCTCCCTTTATATATATATATATATATATATATATATATATATATATATATATATATATATGATATGGTATGAAGATAGAAAGATGTAAATGTCATGTGTGCGCATTGCACGTTCATAAATATGAATTATAAATTTTACAAAGTGTAATTCTTTTGTGTAGCCGTGCACCAGAGTATCCCCTCAATGTTACGCTTAAAACATTTTCATTTAAATAAACCCGTTATAATATTTATTTTCTCTGTTATTGTGATATTTCTATCAAAGGCATAATAGTATCATTCATGAAATAATAATAATAATGAAAAAAAACTTAACTGAATTCTTCACATAAGTATTAAATATTATAGAGTAAAATGAACAGAGTTAAGTGCACCGTGATTTCAACTGAAATGCGCAACGCTGCGCATCGTCGAAAGGAACGACTCATTCCTGAAACGTGCACAATGATACTTCACGGGTTTAAAAACGTTATCTGTACTCTCATCTACGCGAATTTATTCTTGTATGTGTGTGTGCATATGCATGTGAGCGTGTTATATATTTATCCGTGTGTGTACGCGGACCACGCTCTTACTACTAAAGAATGTATGAAAGGATGAGTCCGCATGGATATGTTTGTTCCATCAACCAGTCTCTCTGTTGCATTCGTTTGTAATCGACATCATCGTCAACTGATGACTTTTAAAAGCTTGGAGCTGAGAAGATGTTAAATACTCTCTGTTTTGGTATGTCAGTTGCGCTGAAGTACAGGCGTTCTCAGAGTGGGGTTTTGCGAATTTGCTTACACATTATTTTCACCAGACACTGTTAAAAAAATCGAATCGTTATGAATGACTGTACCTTCATTATACAGGATTTTATAACAAGGATGGATTTTTTTAAATTTGTAATAAAACGCAGATTTCGCGCCGAACTACTCAACTTTCTTTATTGGAAATAATAGTTGTGGATATGCGATTTATAAATAAAAAATAATAGCATGTAAGTGACCGCCGAGTGATTTCTTGCAAGTAACCATTCTTCTGTTAAAATTTTCAATAACATCTCTACAAAATCGGGACTCTTTCCCACCAATCATTTCATGTTGTAGGTCGGAAATTGTTTTAAGATTATTGAGATATGCCTGTCCTTTAACATGATTTCAAAGAAAGTAGTCCAACAGTATTAAATCGCAGGATCACGGTGGCCAAATAATGTCCTGATTTCTGAAAATAACGCGACCAGGAAATTCCGTCCTCAATAAATCAATTGTTTCACTAGCTGTATGACTTTTTGCACTATTCTGCTGGAACCACATACCTTACAAATCAATATCATCCAATTTTGTCCATAAAAAACTGGTTATAATGTTTATATATCAATCTCCATTCACAGTAATCGCTTTATCAGCCTGATTCTCAAAAAAGTAAGGACCAATGATTCCACCAGTGCCTAATATACTGTTTTTCGGAAGATATCGCTTTCAGTACTGTTTTGTGAGGTCATTTTGTGAATATGTCATATTATTAAACATCAGTTCATAAAATTAGTCTATACAATGCTGAAAGTCGTACCACAACACGTCTGGAGCTCTGTTGTGGTAGAAGAAGAAACGATTTGTAGAATAGAAATGCCCGTTTAAAGCGCTCCGGAGTTCGTTATTTGGTACCCTTTAATTACACTCAGCTATGTAGAGTAAAAGCACAGGAGGTATAAAAGACATTGTTGCATTTCTGCAGTTTTCGGTACGACAGGGAGCACTGTATATGTGTTTTTTATCAGGAAATTAATATTTTTACTGGTAAAAATCTAGTATAAGATTCAACATACATATCTCCATATATAATTTATATAAAAAATATCTAAAAATGAAACATACTGAAAAACAATTTAAATATGCCATTTCGGTAAGAAAAAAAAACCTATTGTCTCGTCTTCGCGAGTTTTCTTGTCGCCACCTATGGCATCCGACCGACTTTTAGGCTGTAGCAGATATTCATTTGTGTGCGGTGTGATTTAGGGAGAGAGAAAACGCTTTGGGCAAAATTAATATAAAAATCTCATACGATATCTTTTGATGTTGACGTCGTACTGGTGAATATCAATCAGAGAGGATTTTTTTTCTTCTCTACAATCGAACGTTCGTCTTGTTTCAGACGTCGAACAATAATGTATATAATTTTTTCGTTCCATTTTACATACTGTTCCCTATCACCACTGAAAATATGTTTTTATGTACTCGTTAATATATTTTCAAAATTATTCAGTCGATAATCTTCTTTTCGTCCGACTGTATTTTTTGTAATTATTTTTTTTACAAAATATTAATTAGATTCAAGTATTCGTCACAAGCCACTTATTGTACAGATTTCATTAATAAAAAGTTTAATTGTATTAAAGTTTAATTGTTTTTGTATTTTGTTTAATTGTAATTTTATTAAAATGGGACATGAAATAATTTCTCACCACAACAACAATCGTACTTTAATTACTACATTAGATAATAAGAGACAAATGAACAGGTGGGATAAGGAAATTAAACATTTTATTGGAAATCACCTGAAAAAGGAGGCATTCAATCGTACAAAATGGCAAATTATGGAAGAGACTTTTATCTAGCAGTGGATTAATAGAGACTGATGATATATATATATATATATATATATATATACATTGTCAATATATATATATATATATATATGTACGTTGTCAATATATATATATATATATATATATATATATATATATATATATATATATATATATGTATACTTATTCAGTTATTTCGTTTCGTACCAAAATTAAAATCCCTCTTCATAAAAATCTGACAAATCAGATCAATTAAGTTATATCTTTCGTAATCTGCCAGCCATCCCTCGAGAGCACGAATTAATTTCTCAATTCGATTCCAATTCATATCAAAATTATGATAAAAGTTCAAAGACACACAGTTCAATTTCATAAATCATATCATTTAAGAACGATCGTCTAAAGATACACCATCTAGTTGTATTTTGACGGCACGTACTTATTTTATAAGAATTCGATTGCACCAAAGACGACACCCCTATTCATAAATCGCGATACAGATAGGAGAGATAACCTGCGATTACTCCGTACCCTATCTTTACTTGAAACAAAATCAGACCACTTCATTTCCATTGATGTTTTGACAAAGAAATATGGACGCATTGTTGGATCTGTCGTATCAACTCGTCGACTTATATATTCGTTCTCTGTGCATAATGCTTTTTGTGTTTGAACTTCCATTAAAATACATACGAATGTGCATTTTCTTTACGAGCACTGTCGACAACATTCAGTCTATGTATATTGCACAACTGGAAATTGTTGTACGTTCAACGTTTCGGATATAAACAAATAGTAGAAAAAATAATATCTGCACTGTAAATGTTTCTAAAACATTTACTGAACGAAAAACGATTTGTAACTCTATACACACACATACAGACATATATATATATATATATATATATATATATATATATATATATATATATATAAATATATATATATATATATTCTTTACATTCTATATAGCTTTTAAAAATATACATTATATGCTAAGTATTCAATATTTTCTTCTATATTTCATGTATTTTCATAGAATAATCAAAGTTTTATAGGTCAAAAAATAACGAAGTTATTTATAAAATTTGACTATTTTTAAATAATCTAAAATTTCGAATTCTTAAACATACATAAAAGTGATAAGTTTTCATTCATATTAGTATCTTTCACAAATATGCCTTACTGTTTCTTTAAACTGTTCCTCTATCTCACAGAACATCTCCAGAATCTCGTGTCATCCGCTAGAAGCAGTTTCCGATATTTTCTTAAAATTGTTATTTTTATCATTTAAAAAAATAAATGCATAAAGAATCATTTCCTGTTTATATAATTATATTAATGAAGGACTCATTCAACTGTTACAAAAAAATAAAACAGGTCTGTCGGTAGAGAGTGTTTTAGGGAGAATTATATAATTTCTGTCCAAATGTGCTTTCATTTCATCTGACCATTCGACAAATATCTTAATATAAATAAATCTTGATTCAATTTATGAGTCTCAAAATACAATTACTACTCTAAAAAATTGCCTTTAAAAATAATTTAGACTGTATCTATTTTTAATAAAAAAAAATTGGTGTAGTTTTATATCACAAAATAGTTTTTTTGCATCGTACCTGAATACACTTTCTTTAAAATAAATTGTCACTTATTCACAATCCACTGAAAAATTATTGATCAAAAATATTTAGTATTTGATTTTTGATGATTCTTGACTGTTGCTTGGGCACTAATGATCTTAGAAGTAGACGTGCACTTTAACTCCAAATAATCAATCAATCATTGATTGTTGCTTATACGTATTTTGATGATAAGATCATTGACTTGATTCTCAAAGCCAAATTGACTTCGAGAAAAATATGTATCTTTTTCTATCAAATATACTTTTTCTAACATCACCTTTTTTTAAAAAATGAAATGATATATATCGAGATTGGCTTTAAAATTATTAATAATCAATTTCTGAACATTTTTGATCATACAAATTCTTTGAGATTTATGAGAAAAGTGACAAATTTAATCATAGTCACAGAACCAAAAACTATATTGTGATATACTCACATTTAATTTCACTCTTAAAATATTGATTGAATCTACGAGCTATGTCAATTTTTCGAAACACGAAGCTGATTCAAATAAAATATATGACTTTTTAAGGGTGCCAGTTGATTTTTCAACATATCTTCCAGATATATAAAAATGAATTCATTGAATTTCATTTCGACTGTATAAAATAAATCATTGCTCAGTTCGTCGTGGACAAAAATATAATAGATCCTTGCCAAGAGCGCTTGAAACAAAGACAAAAACATTAAAACATGCAGAGGTTTACATCGAAAATTGTAAATTTCTCATTTACTCATACTGCATCACAGTATGAATCCACGACTGAGAATAGTTTTCTGTATTCTACACTAGTTTAAAATTTAAATAATTGCATGCTTTCTGGAATTAAAGAACCCGTACTATTACTTTTATATATATATATATATATATATATATATATATATATATATCCACTGTGTGAGACAATCTCAGAGACAGACTATATTTATGTAGTGTCACGATACAACGTCCATTGTTGTTATTTCGAGTACTTTCTTGTACGCTTTTGTTAGTCGGACGTCGGATATCAAGTTGAAAATGGTCGCAATTATTATCTCGGTGTACATTTTCCTAGAGTGGTCTAATGAAAGGGTTCAATTATACTTATACTTTTGAAAAATATGAAAATACTATTTTTCTGTTTTATGTGAAGTATGTACGCCGTGATGAATGGTTGGATGAAAGCAGGAAGAAAAAAATACATTTCCTACGACAGACAAACGAAAATATTCCGAACGATTTGTTTTAGATGTTTGTGTGGACGATGTTGCTTAATCTTACATAAAACATTTATTTATTTATATATATATATGTATATACATACAATATTATTTCCTATACTTTTAAATATTTTATATGAAAAATATAACAAATGGAAAATAAAAATCCTCCATTTTTTCATATTTTAAAGTTAAAATCTAAAAACTGAATATTGCCACTTAAATTTATTATATAGATAAACAAATTAAAAATATACCTTGTTTGGTTTTATGATAAAGATCAGTCGTTTAAAGTAATCGAATTTCGATTTTATTTCAACGAATCAATTCTAAATGATAAAAACGAAAATATACAAATGTTACAGTAAAATATATGCACATATTTCAATCAGATCGAATTGAATGTAAAGTCTGCATGTAATTTATTTGAAAATAATATGAAAAATCGTTTTCAAAACGCAGATTATCGCAATTTAAAAATTGTTAATTTTTGAATCATGGTACAGATCTTATTCGATTTGTATATTAATATGCAGCGTTTGTAAAGATATATGAATTAAAGAAAATGTACTTACAGAGGAATACACCAATTCTAAAACTTAAACAACACTAATCACTGAAAATAAGTTTTACTCAAAGTCACACACACAGACATTTATATAAAAATATATTAATATGACAGTTGTCATTAAACTGATCTTCAGATTTTTTTTAATATATATATTTATATACTAAAGACAAATGTCGAAACCTAGCAATTTTTTCAAATAAAACATACACTCCCATGAAACATAAATTTCAGAAATGACATCTACACAAACCTGGAACAATAAACATGAACATATTTTGTAATCAGAATGCATAAAAAATTATATATTAGGTCATTAAATATGAAATGTGCGATTTCGCATCAAAAGTTTAGTTTATTATATCTGAGACAAGAAGTAGTGCAAGTAGTTAAGGTATATATCTAAACTATCGACACAGTTTTTCCATCTTAAAGGCAACTAGTTTATGCCTGGGGAAGCGAAGAAGAGCGGCGATGAAATCGCGAAATTCGTTGTCCACAGCTTGCTGAGAATTGAATATTTTTCATTGCAAGAAGTGGCCCAAAATCTGAAAGAAGAGAATCATTGAGTTGGTGTACTTGAAATAACATCTCTCTCTCTCTCTCTTCCCTTCCCTCTCTTTCTATATATATTAATATATATATATATATATGTATATGTATATATGTTAGGTTGGTAGGAAAATAATTGCGATTTTTGTTTTCTGAATTCTAACTGTATTTTTTTCAATCATCAAAGTGTCATTTCATTGTGTTCATGTTAAAAGAAAAGTTAGATAGAAACTTTTGGTAAGAATTAATTAATAAAAGAATCAAAAAGGTTTACATTATATTCATGTTTTAAACTATGGGTCTTCGTCTCTCGTTCACTAACGTTCGTGTATCCCCTAACAAATAACACTAATTAGCTAATATTAAGTTGGTAGGAAAATAATTTCGGTTTTTGTTTTCTGAATGCTAATCTTAATTTTTTTTCAATGTATCATTTCATCGTGTTCATGTTAATATCATTTTAAAGTGCATATTTCTGTCCGTATTTTTGTAACATCGATATTTGTTTTATTATTATTTTTCACTTCGAAAATTGTGCTATTGGCTTATTTCACCGATATAAAATCGCAAAAGAACGTTCTCAACATAAAGTATTTTTCACAGATGTGTAAGAAAAAAAAATATATAAGTACAGTCCGAACAATGTATCAAAATAAAAGAAACGTAATATTTCAACGTCAAGCATTCCGACATAAAATTGCTAAGTATATTTTATTTGTTTTTGATTAAGGAAACAGTGAAATTACTACGTCGATCCGGAAAAAAAGAATTAAAATATTTATGCGGCGCTCTCCCTCCCGCCCGTGTTCGTATCGTTAAAGGAAACGGACGGCGACTACGTTTAAAAAAAAACGCGCGGATAAGGAGGCGAAAACGAAGAGGATGCAGAAGAGGAGGGAAAAAAACGCGCGAGGATAAATATTTAATATACGAAAATCGGCGTGGAGAATCTAGGAGTTTGAACGCGTCAAAAATTATTTTTAATAAGGAGAAACTTCGGGGGTAACAATTTTTGCAGTAATTTTAATAATGATATAATGGCGCGGCGCACGCTTTGATCGCCAGTAAAAACGTTCATAAGAATTTTTTTCCTGTTTTTATTTCTCTTCATCAACTCGTAAACAAGTGTTTACGGCTTTCGTTATGGAGTTAATTTAATGCAAGGTACCAGATTGCACTAATGAAAAAAAGATATATTTCTTTAATTTCACGTTCTTACGGATGCATGGTCAGCGACTAATTACATTCTACTGCATTCGGTATAAGCGTCGCAATGGAACGAGCTTGTCGCTACATCAACCTACATCTGTCATTCGGGTCTAATCGATCCGTTCTATTAATTACGCCGACGGATCGGTTCCGATTTTTTTTCCTTCACGTTTTATCGAAAATATCATGTACTTTAATAACGTTTAATGTAGCGTGTACGTTCATATTTCTATATCTGAAAATATTTCAGTTATTTTTCAAAACAATACTGTTTCTAATAAGGTATGATTGAATCTTAGAATTTTATTCTAATCACAGTATAATATTCCATTTATTTATATCTTAATAAAGTTTCAAGTCATGTAATTATTTAATAAGACACACGTATGCATATATTAGGGGATTGCATTGAAAACCGCTGTTTTTTTCCTACAAACGTAATAAGCAAATAACTATTTGTTTGTTACTCAGTACATTTTTTAGAATCGCTACGAATCGTCTTTAAAAAATAGTTAAAACTTTTTTATATTTTTATCAGTATTAAAAGAAAGATTGTGTATCCTTAATATCAAAAATGCACACTTCGATATCTCATATTTGAAAGTATAATCCGAGCGACTGTTCGGCGCGGTTTTCTCGAAATTAAATAAAAGTGAACTGACGACGTCGTACGCCTAAGAGATTTTGACAAATGAACTCCTCCAACACCTCCAATATGTTCGTAGCAACGCGATCGTAAATTGAACTCAAACTGTTTCCAAATGAAGAGATATTTAATTAGAGTGTGGCCCCCGTTCTTGCGTGTCTGCCCCCTTTTCTACCCGCCGACAAGTTCATTGAAAACCCAACATGTGTTGTGTTGACTGGTTTACGGTGATCGCGTGAGCCGCCCGACGTCGACTGCCATTGTACAATCGCGCGCTCCTCGTACGGGAAAAGTGGGAAACGGCGCTAAGAAATATTGGTGCTGCGTGAAAATTATAGCGGCGTGAGAGAGAACAGAGAAAAGTTTGCACGTGTGTGTGTGTCTGTGTCGGTCGGCGTGTATGCGTGGGTGTGTGTATTCTTTTTTCTGTAACCTATAAAAGGTACATATATAGAATACAAGTGGCACGTTATCATATCCTGTATATCATTTCGAAACAGTCGATGTCGGCGAAATGTTCTTTTGTGTTTGTATTTGGTGAGAAATGTACGTTTTCGAATTATGTTTTAAATACATGTGATGCGGAGAAAAACGGATACGTACAAGAGAAATAAAAGTAACAATAATGGTCAGCGAGAAAAAGTTATGATTATCAAACAACCGATTACTAAGTGGTTCGGGCTTGTTATGAAACCAGGTATATAATCTTTCTAGATATAAAAAATAATTCATTCATAAAATTTCCATAAGATAAAATTTTATTTCTCGTATAGACCACCTCCTCGCAACGCCACTCCCTCCTTTCTGCTACACTCAACAAGTAGCATGTTAACCATTTCCATTCCCGATCATTTCCGATGATTCACGAATCGTCATGTTCGTCGATTCCAATGAAACAGTATTCGGGCACGGCCCGTTGTATGTCGGTCTCTCCAGATCTACCTCTAAGCAGTGTATCAAATTTCAGTGTACAGAAGAACACAAGTCGATTATGAATATCGTGTACATAGAAATTTCAGAATAAGTTTACACTAAATTTCTTAGCAGTTACACTTTTTTCACGGTTTCGTTTAAAATTGAAAAATAAATTTCATTACACAATATCTTTATTTCTCCTTTCATTTTTCTTTTAAAAATTGTTAACACTTAGCGGGGACCGAGCTTCCCGGAGATCGGCGAGCGCAGAGAGCCGGGGGCAGAGCCCTCTGGTTTTATATAAAAAAAATAATCTAGTAAATGTTTCGTTATTAAATAATATTTTTTAATAATATTCGAATCTATTAGAATTGGTGGAAAAGAAGATGGATTTTAATAAATTTCGAATCTTAGCTCGAAAAAGTCATCGTATAAAATTTTATTGAAAAGCTTTACTTTTCTAAGTTATTTTTTCAAGTCATAACCAATACAAAAATTATCGATGAACATTTGTCTACCTATCTGCTATCAATATATATATATATATATATATACACAAATATACATCCATGAATGTTTGCCTGTGTGCGTGTGTGTACGTTTTATACGATTAATTCATTTCCACCCACACGCTTATAAAAAAATCAATTCCGCACCGCGCTTACAAATTGCAGAGAAGATCAGAGTTCACATTTATTTGACCGATCTTTCTGAAATAGATTATTTGTGGTTTTTTTCATTCTCTTCAAACAAATGCTGTTGGTGTAGCTCCAAGTATTTCAATAAAAATATCTCCTTTTTCATTCTTTTCAGTAGTTGAGCGCGCACTGAAAACGACATCGTCGCAGAAATCTGCTATAATGGCAATTAAATTGTGTTTAATTTTATTACTGTATCTTATTGAATAAATAATAAAAATGATTTCATTTACATCGAGGCATCCTCTCGACAGTAATAAAATTTCGGTTTTTTTCGTTCTCTGTTCGTATTGTCTGTCGCTGCGTCACAATTGTTGGTCGAATCGAGAATGGCGTTAGTCGTGGAATTTTTAATAATAGAAATTAATGGTTGTTGTTTTAATTGTAAAATAATATATAGAGAGAGAGAGAGAGAGAGAAAGAGGAAAACGATTTTATATTTTTAAAAGGATGAGTAACTAATCTCTCTATAACTAAAAAAATATCCCATCGATATGAGTGCTTTTTATTCGTTCTCTGATTGGTTGATATCGGTCACATGGTCTCTATTCTGATTGGTTAATATCAGTGTTCTATTTTAAGGTGTGAAACGACAAATGGTGTACGATTTCAGTGTAAAACGGTAAGGAAATTTATTCAAAATATTGTATACACTGAATATTTAGAGTAAAAAAATTGTTACATATTTTTACATTGTTGTTAATTTTTATAAAGTTTTCCAGTAATTTTTTTACGACTTACATTTTACGCCGGTTATTTTTTGTACAATTCGTTAATTTCTGCGTTCGTTAATATTAGCTTGGTTTGTGAACCATATTTATTTCATTGTCTATAAACAAAATTTTTGTTTTGAATAATTTTGATTTTTCTAATACATTTTATTGAAAAAAAAATTAATAAATATATATATATATATATATATTAATTGAACTATTCAACTTAGGCTTCCACACTAAAATATTAAAGAAAAAACGCAAAAATTAAAAAAAAAACATATTATTCACCATTTAGTGTTTTAGTTCAATTGTATTTTAGTATTGATTTGAACTAAAATGCTAAATAAGAAATAACATGACTTTTCTGAACCCCTGCGTCTCCTTTTAATACTTCCATGTCAAATCCTAAATTGAATTTTGAAATTAAACTCTTTTTCAAATTAAAAACAATTAAGTGATTTTTAAAAATCTAGTATTTCAATAAACAAGCCATTCTGTAAAATGTGATTTTGATAAATAAATCGAATTCCTTAGTTTGTCCGTACATAGACTACAAGATAACTTCTTTGCTCTGATCGTCTTCTATTATCTGTAAGATGAATAATTTTTTTTATAAACAGCAAGGGCTTACATAAATTGATACGTTCACTCTGAAAAGATTGTTATGACGGAAAATACATATTTTTTATTTTACTTTCGGTGTGAAAAATATCAGGTAGACATTTAATTTGTATACATGTTGGTACATTCGAATCTACGTATTCACATTTTACACGAACAACAACTAATAACACTGAATAATCTATTCATACTGAAAGCGGTAACTTTTGAAGGCTGTCAGAACGGTTATCGTAAACACATCCGATTCGCTACACAATCAAAACTTACATCTGAATATAGTTGAACGGCGGTATACACAACAGTTGATAAAAATCCCTGCACGACTGTGTTCACGGTTTCATATTTACAAGGGAGGACAAAACGTTCACACACACACACACATACACACGCCCACCGTTCAAAAAAAGCTATCGACGTCGACCGAGTATCGCGTATCGTCAGATCATGCCGACGAGCCGCTTATAAATACCGAAATTGCATGAAATTTAAAAATTCTGTAGCTCGTCATTCATCAAAAAGTTCAAATCTATATCTTCTTACGGTGTATTAAACGCATTGGCTTATTAGAGTGGGTGGTATGACGGCCACCGTCTACATCCAGTTAGAGTTTTAAAGCAGAAGCATTCGAAACGCGCCGGCCGATGTATTAGACGAGGAGGACACGATACGTTATATTTCACGACGAAGACAAATGCAGCAGGAATGTAAGTGGGAATGGAGAGGCGGCAAACAAGCATTGAACGAACTCAACGCAAAGTTCGTCTTTTAAACATTAGAGAGTGTTTAAAGACAGCGGCGAGCAAGACTTCCACCGACGACATACTATAGTCTGTTCATTTCAATTCCTTACATACATATTGATATATATATATATATATATATATATATATGTATGCATGTATGTATATATAAAGAAAGAAGGAAAACACCGATGAAAATCGGACATTAGAAAAAATGAAACCCTTACAAGACCACAAGTATAGACGAAAACATATGGTTTATATTCGCAGTACATTTCGAATTATTATCCAGAATATACATTCGATCTATGTTTCTTCTGAAAGGCTTTTTGATCATTAGAGATTGAACGCATAATCTATAGGTTAAAAAAAGAATAAATATCTCTTCTCCATTTCTCCACTTACTGAAAAACGTATTCGACTAATCATTCATATACGATCGAAATGTTTTTAGTACAGAATATTCACAGTATTTGTAAATATTAGAAAGTTTATGAAAACATAATCATTTAAAAGAAATTTTCTAATCGAATAATTGCTGAGTTCAGATGTTAAATAATTTATCAGAATCTTGGATATGTCTGTGCTTCAGTAAGAATTTGACAGTGACAATCTGTTAATGTGCTTAGACCTTAATGACAATCTGTTAGATTGATATGAAAATAATTTAAGTTTTTGTTTTCTGGATTCTGACCTTATTTTTTCAATGGAAGTGTCATTCCATCTTGTTCATATTAATACTATTTTAAAATGCATTTTTCGGTCCGTATTTTGGTAAAAAAAGCTTTGGTTTTATCATGAACTCTGTTTCAAATTGGACTATTGAATTAAAGATGGAAAAGAACCTCACCTCACATACTATCGGACATAAAAATTCACAAAAAAAACACACACACACACACATTCTCCCATCTCGAACGAAATAATAAATCGTTCGGATCCACTCAAGTCCGAGTTACTTCGAACGATCCGCGATAAATCTCGACGGGGACAACGTTACGACTTGTTCATTTCTAACAAACTATATCGTTTTCTAGAGACAGTCGCTTAATACTACTCTCGCCAACCTGTTCTCAGACAAACTTTGCTACCAATGTCTCTATGGTAGCACGTAAGTCTAGAAACAGAAACTAGTATCTCCTTTCCGGTTAGCGCAAATAAATTTCCGGTTTGAGATTATCATACAACCAGCACAGTGTATTGTCGGGTTAATATGAAACTGTTGAAATCTATACATACGTATATGATATTAATCATGTTCTGTTCAGTCGCTGCCTAGTCGCTGTTTCGATTCGTTTATATTTGAATTTATTGTCTTTATAATTTACACGGGACGATTGGACGCCCACGTAATGTAATTAAAACTATATATATATATACATATTCATCATATAATCTCAAAAGAAATAAACTGAAAATATATCAGGAGATTTGTAGCCAACGACAAACTTATACAAACATTTTGATTAGAAAAAAACACACATTATATTCGATACAGAAATCAATTGAATGCCTTTTCATTGAATCAATCATAATTCAGTTTTA
Source organism: Acanthacorydalis orientalis (assembly GCA_034766995.1). Lineage (NCBI taxonomy): Eukaryota > Metazoa > Arthropoda > Insecta > Megaloptera > Corydalidae > Acanthacorydalis > Acanthacorydalis orientalis. The sequence goes on from CM068317.1 coordinate 47,047,977, forward strand.
AATTAAAATATTTTGTAGTCGTTTTAGGATTTGGAAGTGACAACCTTAATATTTAAAAACACTATACAGTACCTTATCAAATTATTAGACCGAATCGAAAGAAAATCAATCGTTTGTTCGTTTTGAATGTGATAACTCGATGTAAATGCAATTGTTGGTAAGATTTTTTTGTTAAATATATGCGTGCATTGTGTATTATGAAAAAAAAACGAATAAGCGAATATATTTTAGTTATCGTAGAGTTGAAAAAGTACTTGGAGTGCTGATAGTTGAGTACGGTGTGAATGATTTAATAAGCAAACATTCATCCATGAAAAATTAGTACATAGATATTTTTATAAGTGTATATACACACACAGACATATATATATATAGAGAGAGAGGGAGAGGGAGAGAGAGAGAGACTCTTAGGCTTCCACAAGAAAATATTAAAGAAACGCAAAAATTAAAAAAAAAACATGTTTTTCTCCTTTTAGTATTTTGGTTCAATTGTGTTTTAGTATTAAATTGAACTAACATACTAAATAAAAAATAGCATCACTTTTCTTAAGTCCTGCACCCCATTTTAATACTTCCATGTGGAAGCTTAAATTGAATCACTTACATATATATATATATATATATATATATATATATATATATATATATATATATATATGTACATTGTGTATTATGAAAAGAAAACGTTTTACATTTTATAATGTTTATTATAATAAACTAAAAATTAAAAAAAAGTATTAACAAACGAAATTAGGCGATGATGATGTTCAGGCGAAATGAGGTTAATAGATTATAAATGTCAGATGCTAGTATTCAGGGTGTAAAACCCTCAGGAACTGTCGATACAAGAAGAGATTTTACATAGCATGAACTTAAGAACAGATTCAAAGTATTAAACTAACCTAAAAAAAGCAGTCAGTAACTGATCTTGAAACCAAGCAGTTCGGCTTGCGTCCTCTCGAATTTTTTAAAAACCCACAAGCCGCCATTTAAAAAAAAAACACAAAATTCGTGCGTAGTGTGTTACATGCACCCTTTTTTAAAAAACTTCTGTAAGAATACAATGCATGTCTATTTGAACGATTAAATAAAAGATTCAAATGTAACCCGAAGAACGTCCGACCGCTGTGAAACTCCAACCAACGACGCAGGATTTGTGATTACATTTCTCGTCATTTAAGAACTTAATAAATAACAATTAGCGTATGAGTAAATAATGTACCATCGTTCATAATTACAATATTGTTAAAATTAAATATTCATGTTGGCTCGTAAGGAAAATACGTGTGTGTGTGTGTGTGCTGCTTTATATTAATAGCATGTCGAGACAATGGCTTAATTGCTAGTACACTGAATGTCACACCACTATAGACTCGAATTTGATCTCGGTTATCTTGATTAAATTGTTTGTTTCGCGGTAACCGTCGCACGAGTATGGCGGCGTAATCTCGACACGGCGACCAGAACGAACTATTTATTTATTTTCGTCGAATAAGTCTTAAAATAAACAAGTACTTGTCGGCGCGCTCGTGTACAAAAGTTTGCAAGCTCGTGGGTAGAGTTCTGTAGCAACAGTCGTAGTAGTAGTAGTTGTTGTAGCAAAAGCGAAATTTAAATGCAAATTAAAGTATAATTTCACTCATCCCTTGTCACTTATTTTAAACAGATTACTTATTAATTAAAACACACACACATACAGTACTATAATTACATACAGACATATGTACACATATATATATATATATATATATATATATATATTTGTGTAATTATAAACACATAAATAATATTTTAATCGATTCGATTATTTTATAACTTAAAAGTTTTTCAAAATCCCCACTACAATTAATTTGTATATTGTAAAAATGTATCAATTTACAACTTAAAGTTAATTTTTTTTTATATTCGTACCTACATACCTCTTATTTCAATCTTCTCTCTTTTTTACATTTTGTGTCGCTTGTTCAGTTGTTTAGTTCTACAAAGAATAGTATGGAAATACTGGATTAGTGCAAAAGTTCGTATACGATTTGAAATTGAAACTCGGGCGATTATTTTTCGCAGAAAACGCTTTTGTTAATCAATTATGTATTCTACATCGTTTTCTGGAATCATTTTCCAACTCTCGGGCAGATGCTGGATCCCTCGTTCGTAAAAGCAGCACGGTTTTTCGGAAAAAAAATCAGTTAGGTGATTTTTGACGGAATCCACGGTTTATAATTTTTTATCGTTGAAACTGTTCTGCAGCAACCGGAACAAATGATAATCTAAAGATGCAATGTCCAGAGAATACGGTGGATGCGATATGATTTCCCATTTCAACTGCTTCAGTTTTTTCACAGTCAGTTTTACTGTATGTGGTTTTACATTGTCGTGGTGAAAGATGACCTCCTTGCGATTGGCCAAAATCGAACGTTTTTCTCTAATTGCTGCATTCAGTTCGATCAGTTGTTGACAGTAGTTGCCCTTATTAATCGTTTCGCCCCGTGGGAGCAGCTCAAAATAAACAACACTTTTGCAATGCCACCAAACACACAGCAACGCCTGCATCGGATGCAAGTCAGCTTTGGCGACTGGTTCTGTCCCTTCATTCGCTTGTTTCCACGTTCGTCGGCATCAAACGTGGTTGTACAGAATCCACTTCTCATCGCCAGTCATCCACCGATCCAAAAAAATCTCTGTTGAGGCGTCCAAGCAAAGAAACTGGCGTAGAGATGCGATCGAACTTGTTTCTTTCAGACAACGGGCGCGGTATCCACGTATCGAGCTTCAACGTGAACCCCGACTTCTTTAAATGCCGAAATCCAATCGATCTGTCAACATCGAGTGTCTCGACAACCTCTTCCGTCGAAATTGGTGAGTAATTGTCAACTAGAGACGGGTTTAGTCGTCCAGAGCGGGATTGAACTTCAAGGTTAAAATCATCAAGTTGAAATTTAGTAAACCATTTCTTCGCAGATGAAAGTAATAGCGCATGGTCCAAATAAATCTCCTGAATAATTTTCGTTGCTGCGCCAACGGTTACTCCCTTATAACATCACGTGACAAAAGTGTATATTTTCAGTATCCATTTTCAAAAAATTTTTATAGACAAATCGAATCGAAATAAATGCTTCTAATGCTCAAATGACAGCTGTGGTCGTCACCTTTCAAACGATATACAACATGAATATATTTCAATCACGAACGCCGCCATGCGGCACTCTTAACACCACCTATTGTAATACAAACTTTTGCACTGAAGTACAATAACGACATTTATTTTATTTGCGGCTTGTTTGTTCGTAATATGTTTATTTACGAGCCCTTCTCAGTCTAGAGCCAGGAAAATCGGGCATTTTCAATATTAAGTAAAGGATAAAATCAAACCGTTTGATGATTTTAACATTTATTTAATTGTTTAACCCATTGTGCACGAATCACTAGTCTGACTCGTTAACTGCAGAAAACACTTTATCAGTTTTCAAACACTATTTCATTTTGGTGCGAAATCTTATTAAAATAAATACAACACTGTCTTATCCGAAGACATTCGCGTCCTACGATAAAAAAATACTTTGGAAATAAAATCAAATTTATTTTGTTGCAAAAAAATGTGTAACACTTTTCGTACTTCCTTTCAATTTAAGTAGCCATTTTGTGTGCATTATTTTTTTTAAAAAAAATACAAGCACTTGTGATTAAATAGAATTGTACATCTATTTTTTTTGATATGTTGAATATTTGCTATGATATCCGCATACAAATACAGTCGAATAAAAATCTCATACCTCCACATTACTGTGGAAATCTCATAGGCAAATTGAGCTTTAATAAAAAAAAACAATGATTTTTATAATCCATAAGGAGTGCTTAATTGCATGAACTATGGACATTAAAAAAATCATCGTTAACGAAACGGCGGCATATGAATAAAAAAGCGACTTTTTTAAAAGAAATTCTACGTTTTTTTCATTATAAAAAATAGAAATAGTAAAGATACATGCACCATAGTAGTTCATACTGTAGAGATACTTAATTGAAAGGTGTATACTAAATGTTAAGTGAATCGGATAATTATTTAGAGTTATGCACACCATATTATTTATACAAATTATTTATTTCTCGTTTTTATTATCTTGATCTAAACACAAGTATAAGAAATTAAAAATCGATAATAGAAAAGTGATAAATATATATAGAATAGATAAAAAAAAAAACAAGATTCTTTAAAGTCAACCGAGTTCATTTTTTTTTTGTAGAGACTCTTTAATAAAAAAATGTTACAGTATCAATTATACGAAAAGATGTTCTCAACGTTCATTAAAAATTACAGTACCTTACTGTAAGTGGCTAGCAAAGAAGTTTTTTAATGATTCAAAGTTATTTTATTCCATTAATTAAAGGAATGAAATTAATACCTTATCTTCTTGATTACTCTTATGTACATCGATGTACTTATTAATATTTCAAATATATAATCACATATTTTAGAAATTAATCAAAATGTTTCATAATTTTTAGACTGATTTAATAATAAATACTTATTCGTGAGATTTTTATCAAATTACTAAACATTTAAAGTCATTTATTATATATTTTTTTAGCGAATTACAACTTTATAAACTAGTTGTTCAGTCCTTTTATCAATTTCTTGATGTGATTATTATAAGTTATCACTATCAGTTTAGATATAAATCTTTGCCAGGAAGATTTTTTCAACTTAATGTTTAGTACACTTTCTAGTTACTATTATTTTTTGTTATAGTTTATGTGATGCATCATTATAAAAATGTATTAGCACTGATGATTTCAGCTTATGTCTATCGTTATCATTCTTTAGTATTGTTGGATATAACCTCTTAAATTAGTCATGGAAAAAAAGAAAATTCAAGTGATTTTGTTGCATGAGTTCAAATTGGGATCTAAAGTAACAGAAACTGCTTGAAATATCAAATTTGTTTTTGGTGAAGAGTCAATTAGTGAACATACAGGTCAACACTTGTTTCAAAAATTTAGTAATGGAAACGAAAGCCTTGATGATGAAGAGATTCGTGGACTTACTTCAGTTATAGACAATCAATAATGATTTAAGGACCATTATTGAAGTGGACCCTCGTGAAACAACTCGAGAGTTGGCAGAAGAACTCAATGTTCATCACTCAACAGTTGTTTGACATTTGAGACTAATTGGAAGAAAAAAAAGTTGGATAAATGGGTGCTCGAATATCAATTCGGCGATACAAAGTCTACTCTTTGCTACTACTTGTTTTGGGTAACAAAAATGATCCCTTTCTTGATCGAATTGTTGCATGTGATAAAAAATGGATTCTCTGTAATAATCGGAAACGTTCATCACAGTGACTAGATCAAGGAGAAGCACCCAAACAGTTTCTTAAATCGAAGCTTCATGAAAAAGAGATTATGGCCACTCTTTGCTGGCCGGCAAGTGGCATCATTCACTACAACTGCTAAAATCCTGGTGAAACAATAACAGCAGAGTAATATTGTCAGGAAATTGAAAACTTGCATGTGAAGTTAAATCGTTTTCGACCAGAATTAATCAATCGAAGAGGATCGATTCTTCTTTATGACAACGCCCGACCACACGTCTCACAAATGACTTTAAAAAAAGTTAAATGAACTGGATTATGAAACCTTACCTCATCCACCTTATTCTCCGGACCTGTCTCAAACAGATTATCATTTTTTTTCAAACATTCGAGTAACTTCCTATAAGACAAGGTTTCCAAAGATCAAGCATCGGCTCAAAGCGCTTTCGATGAATTCGTTAATTCCAGGATTCTATCTTGTAGGAATAAACAAACTTGTTTCCCGTTTGGAAAAATGTGTGCCTGTCAATGATTTTTATTTTGATTAATAAATATAATTTTTAACTGATATGTGCGTCTAAAAACCGCAATTATTTTTACAGCAACCTAATAATTACAGTATTTAATTTCAAATGAATTTTCTTTCAATTACTAAATATTAAAAATGTATATTTTATATATTTGTGTAGTACATATATATATATATATATATATATATATATATATATATATATATATATATATATTATTTATGTGTGTTGTATTTGCATATGTACCCACGGATGTATATATTATTTAAATATTTCAAAGAAAGTCAAATAAGTCTCGACAAGAGAGAATAAGTAAAATGAGACATGGATGGAAGAAAGAAATATGTTAAGGATACGTCTGGATTATTGATAAAAATGTGGCACCGCAAATTGCTTTATTATCCACCGGGGTGACATCTGCGGAGAAAACAGAAAATATTGAGCACCTTTGAATCAATAATTCACAAACTGCTCGTTCGCTAACACGGAAACGTACCTACCCTTTACGTAACGTACTGTCTTTTTCAGCCGGCGCGACCCCTGTCATTCCGCACCGCGCCGCACTCGCCCACATGGGCATTCGCCCATAGCTCTCGCTCTTTTCTCGTATTATTATATTCATAGCAGCCAGAGTACTATATACGTGTGCATGTGTATACATGTGCGTGCGTGCTCGTACGTGTCGATGTCTGCCTGCGTGTGCGTGTGTGTGTGTGCAGTGTTTTCGGGCGTCGTATTTAAGGATGACTGGTAGTGGTGCGGTATGTTCCTCTACAAGACACACACACACACGCATATTTATGCTGCGACGCTATTTTGGCTCTGCCGTACTCTGCTTATTCTTCCTCATCGAGATTATTGTTCCTCTTATTGAAATGAACAACACGAACGTTACATCTCCATTGCAATAAAACACCGCACGTTATTTATTTGCAGTATTAATCAGATTGGACGATTTCATTAAATACCGCACACATTTTTTACATGCACCGAAAGTTTAATTGAAATTTAATCTTAATTTCAGAAGTCCGCTCTCACTATCTACTCGTGTCGCGTTAAACGACCGCCGTGAAAAATCGATCATGTCATTTTTACACATTCTCAAAAGTTATTCCAATTAGGAAACATTTATTAAAAACGTGCGATCGTAATTTAGAGCCGGGGATCGTTACTGTAGTTTAATGAGTCTCGAATTTTTAGACATAATAATAACATGAGATGGATCATGGATCGTTTAGTATATTGTAAAAACTAAACGTTTAAGAAAGCAATAACCAAATGTCTCTTCATTTAATAAAGGAAGAGTGAAAGATTGAAAATTAAATTCATGCTTATCGTTCTTTTGATTGACATAGTATTTCTTATCATGAATTTGCCCAGTCAAATCAAACTGTTAATCATCTAAGATTTTGAGAAGTTTAGATGAAGAAATTCAAAAAACATACCAATCTGTAACCGAAAAGAATTTTTTTGCAACATAACAAAACGGCTGTGTCTCTATGAGGGAAATTTAACAAAAAAATAAGATCACAAGATTGTAAACATGTGATAAATTTTATTAAATGCAACCCTTAGATATTATAAAAAGTTAGGTTCTGTATTTAAACAGATTTTAGTATTTTTAAATTTTATATAGACATTTTCGACAAATACCGTCTTAGACCTAATAAAAGATAAGTTTTTGTTTGCAGATTTTCATTAAAAAAACAAAGGTCGTCTTATAGTCGGATTTTTAGAAGTTCTCGCTGGCACGCCACTGTATACATTTTTAAAAAATAGACTATCGAGTTTAAAATATCTATTCTTATAGTTTTTGTAAATATTACTGTCTATTAAAACGTAAATCAACATTATTGATCATTTTATTTGGGAAAAACGGCGTGTCGTCTTGAAATCGGGATCGTAAAAATGTTTTTTTCTTGATATCTTTGAAAAAAAACTGGGACTCATAATCTGGCTAATATGCTATGTGTATACTGAGAAGTTACATTAATGTTTATTAACACTTTCAAGTACATTTGACTAAAAACAGACCTTAGAAGTACAAGGCTTAATTTTGAAGACCATTGCGTGTCCTCGGACCACAAATTTGCGACCACCGGTCTATCTTTTCTTTATATTTGCTCCTAGTAAATATTATGTGAGATAACTGAGAGTTTAGTTGATAAGAAAACCCTCCTCATCGAATCTGGTTTAATCAACTAAACTCTCTGCTATCTCACAATATTTACTAGGAGCAAATATAAAAAAAAGATAAACCGGTGATTCCAAAACTGTGGTTCGAGGACACCCAAGAGTCTGTGAATAATATAAGAGGGGCAAATTAATTTGTACAAAGAAATGTTTTAAATTATGAACAGCCTTGACGAATTACAACGGGCTGTACATACAGGGAAACACAATTCTCTACAAAGGGGTTGGGGTGGGATTTTTCAGATTAATATAGAGGTCCTCTGCATTCAAAAAAAATGTGAATCGCTGATATAAACAAATCTATTATACGATTATTAAGTCGGTTACATAGGTTATAAAACCTAGAATCAACTCTTCCTTTCCGGTGCGGTAAATTCAGCTGACCGGGTGTTTTTATTTGCAAATATCGTTTCCGTTACTCATAGAACACTGATATTCATTTTTATTCTCTATTGTTCGGTATTATTATTAACGAATTTTAAAAAATAATAACAGAAACCGCTAATATTGCTTCAGTTCTCTCTTTTATTTCGAAATCAACCTCACTGATACGATTTCTTTGTTCAATAAATGTCTGATCGTCAAACATTTGCCGCTAGGAAATACAGTGATATTTTTAATTACATCTCTTTATTTTCTTGCAATACACATGTTCTATTGATACTAATCGATTGTGTAAGGATTGACTTTGATGTTCAACTAATTAAAAACCCTTTTATTTCTTCATAAATGGTAATTTTCATGAAAAATATTAGCGGTCAACTGTGTTTGCTGCACCGGCAGGGACAGTTTTAAAATGGCACCGGGTTGGAAGAGTTAACTTCAAAAAGTGATGTCTTCCACACTATTATTGTCTGTCTTTTATTATATTCTTGTTTATTATACTGTCTGTATCTTCCTTTTCACACAATTTATGACTCAATTTAATATAAAAAATAATTTTATACCGACATTTTCCGCGAGGAAATACAATGATATTTTTAATTATATCTCTTTATGTTCTTGTAATACACATGCTCTATTGATACTAATCGATTGTGTAAGGATTGACTTTGATGTTCAAGTAATTAAAATTACTTCTGTTCTTTCATAAATGGTAATTTTCATGAAAAATATTGGCGATGAATTGTGTTGACTGCACCGGCACAAAGAGTTTTAAAACAGCTAGAAGTGTTAACCGTCATCTTTTGTCTTAAATCCATTATATTCTCAGTGGATTTAGATATAGACGGAAGTTAAAAATCAGTCACAGTTAAAAAGTCAGTCTCGTATAAAAATTCCGGAATAATTCCATTTTCTAATCAAGTTTATTTATAATATTATTTTATGTTTTTCTGGGTATTCTATCTCGATTGAAACAATGATGTTTCAATCGAGATAGATCGTTTAAATCGCAACGAATTTAATTAAACAGGTCATAAAATTTAATTGAAAAGATATAAAACAATTTAAATAAAAACAGTGATACGAATTGTTTTATATTTTGATACTTTTCAAGAGTATAATTAAACTTTTAGTCTCTTATAAAAAAAAATGTCAGAGAGAGTGAATTTAAGTCTCTGACATGAATGATTCGTCGTTAGAAACGGCAATTATATAAGGCGTCAGATAGAAATAAGCATAAAGAACTAATCAATTTTTCCATAAAGGCATCGTACAAAGACTATTAGAGATAAGTTCAATATTCGAAGATCCGTTCGTATTAAGGAAACATCCGAGCTGATATTCCGCATGATCTTTTTAATACGAGACATTTGTCTATATTTATTTTACATTTATGAGTTTCAGTGGCTGAATGCCGTGAGATACATTCACACGGAACGACGGCCTCATTCCGACGAATAAACGAGCGATAATTATTCATAGAATTACAACGTTAACGCAATCTTATCGACGCGTTTTTTCGCCACGCGGCCGTCTCCGAACAAAAAAAAAATCCGCCCCGAATACGTGTTTACGATTATTATGTATAAACGAGCCGATAACGTTGTTCTCAACATTATCCGTCGAATATCAGCGCACGAACAGCCCGCGTCGTGGCACGCTCGCGAAAAGAAAACGATCCGCCGTCGTTGATTCCCGGCTCATCTATGAAAATTTTCAATTACCACTTAAATATAACGCCCGTCGGCACACAACTAGATAGCGTCGACACTTCACGCTATTCTATTAGTTTTGTAGCGCGCATCGAGCCCGTGCGAATCTTAACAAAGCCACGTACAAGCCGTAAAAGTGACATCTAGATCTGTAATAACTACAAATTACAACGTCCATAATGCACGCCCGAATTTAATTCTGTCGCCGTCTCTGTCTAGGGGCGCGCGGACGACCGTGTGTCTTCAGAGCCGGCGTAAGGAGAACGGTCTGTTTACAGGTGTGTGACACATCTTCTCTCGTGCACATTGTCATAAATATAACTGGGACCGGGCGCGAGACGCCATATTAAGCTGTACGTACACACACACACACAGTCACATATATATATATATATATATATATATATATAAATGATACATAGAAAAAACACGTTTCATATTTCCATTGGATTTTTGATACAATAAGATTTCTTAAACAAACGTTCCAAATTAAATCATATGAAATAGACTCTTCTGTTTTAATGGTTGGTACATTTTCTCCAATTTTCATGTACACTTATTCAGAATTGGGCCGGTAATCAAATTTTTATAACGCACACATACAGCCATATATATATATATATATATATATATATATATATATATATATATATATATATATATATATATATATATGTATATATATATAAATGATACATAGAAAAAATACATTTCATATTTCCATTGGATTTTCGATACAATAAGATTTCTTAATGAAACGTTCGAAATTAAATCATTTGAAACAAACTCTTGTGGTTTAATTTTTGGTACATTTTCTTTAATTTTCATGACTATTTCTTCATAATTGGATGGGGGATGAAATTATTATGTCGCACACATATAGACATATATATATATATATATATATATATATATATATATATATATATATATATATATAAATGATACGTAGAAAAAACACATTCCGTATTTCCATTGGATTTTTGATACAATAACATTTCTCAAGGAAACCTTCTAAATTAAATCATTTGAAATAAACTCTTCTGGTTTGATTGTTGGTACATTTTCTTTAATTTTCATTCAATTGATAAGTATTTCATCATCCATTTTCACCTATAAGAAAATAACGCAATACTTATGGGATGACAAAGTAGACAATAACTAGACCTTTAGATAAAGACAAATGTGTGATGGTGTATATTGCTTCATCTTTAAAAATGAATTTAATCTCGATTGTACATTTAAATATTAAGTTTGTTTTCTTAAAATTATTTCAGTAATAATTCCTGGAGAATGCCTTGTATTTATTTATATTAAATCAATATAATTTTAAATCACTTTTTCTTTAAATCGCAGATAAATTGTAAACAATATTTATTTTTATAATTGTAATTTTCATTTCTAAATAGTTTTATCTTATAATATATAATTTCATTTCAGTTATTAATCTTTATATATATATATATATATATATATATATATATATATATATATATATATATATATATATATATATATATATATATATGTCAATGATATATGAACTTTTATTCGAAACTGAATATTTTTGTAGATAATCGACAGGTACAAAAATATATCACACAGAGGAGATACTGGAGAAATATTGTTAAAGTTTGATATTGTCGTGGAAAGAATGAGAAAATATTATCAATTTTCTGTACTGAAATGTTTGAAACTTTATCCAAACAGAGCTAGAATAAAAATACTCTGTTGCGAATAACTTTAATGTAGTTTTTTTGTAACGAATTATTTACTTGTTACGTTTTATGGGAGGAATTGAATAGAACTAAATATTAAAAGCATGATAAGGCTTATAGAAGAATATTTTCGAATTTACGTACGGGCTGAAATACGGAAGACTTTTTGAATTTTTTTTCCTTTGTCTCATGCTACTCTAATATCAAATTTTAATTACATATTATTCAATCTTATATTACTTTAATATAAAATCTTATTCTAACAATCAGATTTTAGCTTTAAGAAACATTTGGATAACTATTAATACTGTTTTCTATATTATCAAGGTTTTAATATTTATTTTAAAACATAGAAACGTTTTTTTTCTTATTTTGAATCTACACCTGTCTAATTTAAATGATTTAAAATTTTATTATACTGTGAAATAGACGAATAAAGCCATACAATCAAACACTGAAATATAATCTTAACAGAATAATAAAAAAATGACAAAAATCAATGTCTTAATCTCAGTATATTATAAAATCCCCTGACCGGAATTTGATGACTGATCCAGTTTAAAATTGTACGGGTGTACGCCCACACGATTGTATTCAAAATACAAGAAAAGTCCAATCCGTTACAAGAAACGTCCTGCTTAGAGATTGTAGGAAAAGAAAGACGTCACAATACAGATAATAATCTCTATTGTGTTAATCACTGGTTCAGTGCGACGGCGGATTTTTTTGCATGGGAAATAAGCGACGACGACAGTTTGATGAAATCGGACATGATCGTTCATGCAAAACGAAGAGATCAGAAGAGACAGTCGGAGTGGCGTTGTGTAAAGAAAAGTGGACAGAGTTGGAATTAGGTGGTGAGCTATGGAGATGTATTCATGTCTTTTCCTCCTCTCATACATATATTTTTGTATTTAGGGAAAGAGATGTATGCGAATTAAGCTTGGAAATGAAATTGGCTGAGGGGAAAATAGAATCTTTCACAAACGAATTCTTTTTTCATACCACAAACCTTTCCCACCAGAAATGTTTAATGGATGATCATTGATCATTTTTAATTATCATTTATCTGTATTTCGATGAAAAGGCCATGATATTCAGTTAAGACAGAAAGATTTTTTTATATCTTATTGCTCTGAGATTGGTGAATTTAACCACAGTGTCATTTTATTTGGAAAATAATAAAATAAAATTCCTGTACTATTTATTCGAGTACAGATTTATAATTATAAATTTTTGTTATAGATACAATTTTTCAAATCTTAGGTTTAAAAATTAATTCTGTACCTTTAAATTGAATCAGTCGCAACACTGTCTTAAATTAAAATATTTTCTCATCGTTTTAGGATTTTTATGTGCAAATCTTAACATTTAAAAACACTGTATATCCTGTCCAAGCCGTTGGCATAACCACACAAGTCTGGAAAGCAGCATATTAGATTTTGCATACTTTTCGCATTCTAGTTTAAAAAAAATGCTGCTGAACTCGAGGAAATATTTTTTTCAGCTTTTGAGGAAGGTATCGTGACGCATAAAACATGCAAAAATACTAAAACAGAGGAAGAGGTCCGAAAATGCATTATGACTTCATCGACTCTAACGAGCCATCTTTTTTTCAATAAGCGACTCGTCTATTACCCAGCAGATAGAGAAAAGTTATACAAAATAATGTGAGATATTTTGAAGATTGAAATGTATTTTATTTTTCTGTATTGATTCATTTTTTTATAGAAAAGGTATAGAATTGATTTGTACACCTAATAAATGGGTATTATTTATTTTAAATAGAAGCTATGTGTTGTCAATATTCAGACAGAAGTCTCTATAGTACAATTTGTTTATTTTGAGTTTATATATTAATTCAGAACAGATAAAACATATCTTAAAGGCTGAATTAACTCAAATGTTCTTGTTGACATCTATTGGTATATTTCAGAGATCACTGACTTTCTTTATATATTATTTACAAGCATAAATCATATTTTCTACAAAATAATATTTTTGAATTTAATAATTTTTGCCTAGATGCTGACAGTATGTGTTAAAATATTTATCGCATGTAAAACAAACAAAACAGCTTTAATAATTTCAAATTACATACATTCTCTATACAAAATGTCTAGCGATATCAAAGAACACGAGCCAATTTATGTTTTCATGCAAGTTTTAACGTAGCATACATGATTATTATCTCTTAACTGTTCTCCTCTTTTGAAAATATTTAATAAAGGCTTATATAATTACTAGATTAGTTACCTGAGATTGAAAGACATATTAGAACGTCGAGTAGTATCAGCACATAAGTACATAATACAAAACGAATAGAAACGTTAATTTAAACTTTTCAGTTCGGAACGATTCCAGTTTTAAGATTAAACGTTATGTCGAAAGCATTCTTAATGTAAATGAAGTACATCCGGATTTATTTTCAAGATAGAAAAGTGAATTGTCAGATTTTGATTTTTATGAAAAATGAAGGTTGTTAAGAACATTTTAGATGAAACGAGTTGAAATAGAAACAATAGAACATAAGTGGATTAAAATAAGTGGATTAGAATGTTGAAATATTAATAGGTACCGCATACAGTTTATATGATTTTCAAATAATGTATAGTTTTAGTAAATTCTATAAAATATTACTAGAAAAATTTAAAAACTATGTATTGAGTACATAACGCTTTATTATATTTTTATTTGTTTTTTTCCGGATCAGTATCTTCAGAAAATAATTTTATATATTTTTTTGTATTATTTTCGAACTCATCTTTATCTATTTCAGTTTATAGATTGTATAGGGTGTTTGATTCATCTTTTCGTTGTATAAAATAATCTATCTATATCTAATATTAATTAAAATATACAAGTTAGAGAAAGTTAGCGAATAAACATGAATCATTTGTCTTTACGAATACCACAAAACAACAAAACAGTACTTAAAAGAAAACTTATGAATCAATTACTTAAATATTTGTATACTTTTTTTAATCACATTCTATTTCATTGTAATTTTTCTTATAAAAATGACTAAATCCATTTCAGTGGATTTTCTTAACTTCATCACTCTCTGATAACAGCTAAGACAAATACAACATACTGTATGAATATCATATGTTATAATCCATGAAAGATGTTTGAGATTAAGGCAAATTATTCGAATTTCAAACAGAGGACATTCAGTGCAGTTTCGTCTCACATTTGTGAGCCACTTTCGTCATTTATGACGTTTGAATTTTGATTCAATTTTAAATAAACATTACTAACATTGTAACATATTCAGTTAGAATTACTAAGTGCTTCGTGAAGGATCACAATGCTAATGAAATCATTTATCAAATCATTTATTGGACAATTTTGAACACAAAAAGCATGGTTTGTGATGGTTAAATAATTGTTATTGGGAATCGAAATATATATATATATATATATATATACACATTAGTTGTATAAACAATAAACGACTATAAATGCAATCAACATAAATGTTCGGTTTTGTACTTTAATCATTGCCCTTTTATTTGATGGCCACAAAGAGGACATTTAAATTAAGATTAAATGAGTGCGACGATGTTATAACGAAACGAAACGATGCTGGTTTGAAAACGCACCGGGCTGAGCGCGGGCGGTGTTTTCTTTTTTTTTATATCGCAGAACACAATGGAATCACTTGACGACATTAATTAACGCGTGAAGAGCAAACACAATGAATCTGCATTTCGCTGTAATGAGACCGACTCTTAATTACTATCTACATTAATATTTATATGTTGTGGAGTTCAATTAGCTGTCCGTTGTTCTTATTGTGCACGTCAGGTGCTCGAGTGGCGACGAATTGTAGCGAGAGGGTTGTATTCGTTCGGTGTGTGTGTGTGTGCGTACGGATGTCTGTCTGACTATCTGTACGACGACGAGTGGTCGTGCCATGAATGATTCCGGTTATTGTTGGTTGCTTTTTCAGCTATATTTCGAAGCGGCGGCCTTGTACAATATCTCGTTTTTCTTTTAGTTGTCCTGTTATCAGTAACCATGCTTAATAGTTTGTAATTTAACTTGAAGTCATCTTTATATATATATATATATATATATATATATATATATATATATATATATATATATATATATCTAGTTATACAACAAGAGGTACAAACTTTATTTTTAATAAACTTCTCATTAAAAGAACATGTCTTGTTCTTTTAGTTCAGCTCCGTTTATTCTAAAATATGATATACAGCGTTGGATTTAGACAGAGTCAACATGGGACACTACCCGGGGCGGGAGGGGGAAATTTGATATGCAACAAATTTGTAAAAGCTGGAAATTTTATTTTCAATCATAATTTCGATTTACGGGTAGCTCAAATGTGAAATGAACAATTAACTAAGAAAAGTTTATACTTGAGATTTTATTTTTGAAAGTTATGTAACAGAACTTGCAATTTATTTTAAAATGCAGACTACGTAACAAATTTAGCGCTTTTAAATAAATTAAATTAATAGAGAATTTTATAAATTTACTAGTGATCATTACATTTTTTTTTGTTAAAATGTTCTCAAAATTACCAACAGTCGCGGATTTCTCTTAATTCATTTAAACAAAATGTGTGTGGGGGAGTGTCGGCATTTAATTGGTGGCCCAAACGCTGAACCTAGTGTAAATCCGGCCCTGATGATACCTGTTTTAGAATAGAGAATAAAACAGCCAATTTTAAAAAATCTTGATGAAAAACGGAATAAATAATTCAACAACGTTTTAAAATATAAAATTCGGTTATATAGTTAGATATAAGTTCTTAATAATTCAATGAAATTATAAAATATAATTTTCAAGGTAGACCAACTTCTCAGTAATCCAAATATCTACAATAACTATGTATAGATATTTTCTTGTGAATTGCTTGATTTAATCTGAAAATAATCTGAGAAAAATATTTTTTCTTTTTCACTTCTGTGAGAGAATATTAATTTCTGGAAATTAGATGTTAAAACCTGTGAAATTAGTACTGGAATATAGGAAAAGTAGTGACACACTAAGGATTTAGTCTAAATGGGGAAGGGGAGTTGAACGGATAAAAATAATTTCAATGTGAATTCAATAAAATTCATTAGGTGATTATAGAAATTTATTTAAAGAATAAAATCCAGTTTTCTTTTCTTTTTACATATTTCTTGAATTACTTCAGTCGTGGTTACATTAATCTCTCTGTGTATACATAAGAGATAATAAGCGTGGATGAGATTAACCTCTTTGTGTATATAGGAGATTTGGGGGGAAGGACACCTTGAATCCCTTCTTGGGTGTGCCACTGACGAAAAGTATAGAAAAAGTTTATAGCTATGAGTGTTTATTACATAAATAATCTTTCTATCAGAGAAAGAAAATAGAAAATCGACATAAAACTTTAATAAAAATGACATGAAGGAATATATCCTTTTCAAATTAATAAAATAATGATATTTTATCAAAAAGATTATCCCAAATAATAAAACTATCACTATTTTGTATCATTTAGTAGCTCCGAAACATGTATTACAAAGCTCGGTCTTGTACAACGGCGATATTGAAAAGAAAATAGTTGAATTTCTTCGCATGGCAGTGCACAATCACAATGTGTTTATTGTTACAGTTTCGACTTGGAAAAAAAATCCTCGTACTATCAGTACCAGCTTATTCACTAGACTTGGCTCAGTGCCATCATTTTCTAATCTAGAAATGAAAGGTACTACCAAAAGACTCTATCTTAAGTAACATTGACAGTATTTAAACCATGTCAAGGATTTATAACAATATATCAGGAAAAAAACAGTCCTGTTTCTGCGCGATCACTGTGTAGACTGCAAACCGTTATCTGTAACCGTTTATAGATTCTGTTAAAGGTACTTTGTATGTTAACCCTTTATTTACTGAATTGAAATGAAATAATGTAATTTTATTACAAAAAAGAGTATCATTTGACAATGTAAATAAATTAAATAGATTTTTTTTAGAGAATATAAATTTTAGAATAGTTTTTTTATTTTTGCACCAACCTAATGTTAACAATTAAATTATATGTTTATAAATCAATTTATTTTATTCAAAGATAAATCTAAATATTGATTTTGAATCATATATATATATATATATATATATATATATATATATAAGAAAGAGATAGATGTAAAAGAGAGAGAGTGTGTAATCAGTATTAAGTACTTTTAAAAAAAGTTTATTTTTCATCCGTAATTTGCAGAGCGCTGATTATTTAAACGCTACATATTTTGGATGACTGTACGAAAAGTTCAGTTCGCTGAAGTTTTAATGAAATAACACTTTAATTATATGTTCCGACTCGTTTAGAGCGAGAACGTTTCTCGCCTCGTTTTCTATTATTAAGTAGTTTCGTGTAGAATGTGTCGCCGGAATCGGACGAGCGACACGAGAGCTGGGCTGCCCGTCGTTTATTTTTATTTTATTTTTTCGTCGAACGAACGGCGCTAGAATTTTCGTTCATATCTAGGAGCCGTGGAGCTGGCGGGCTCGTGCGTTTTCGAATAGATAAAGTTCATCCGTGCCGACTGTTCCTGGTGGTACGTATCCGTGGCGTTTTCTTCGCACAGACGGTCCCCGCACAGTCAACGATTCTGCTACACACAAAGGCACAAAGCTCCCACGAAGACAGACACACACATTCGTGTAGACACACGCAGCAGTGGGCCTGTGCGTTAATTAACATGCAAAGCAAGTGTAATACCCGAGTAGTGACAAGCAATTGTCGTGGCAGCCATGCGTAATGTTCTGGTGTATGACAGCAAACATGAGGAAAGACAGAGAGGACTCCGGGCGTCATTGACAGATATGTATTTATAAAGCGACTGCACATATGAAACATACACAGGTATATACATACATACATACATACATATATATATATATATATATATATATATATATATATATGTTTGAATACATCTGTACATGTTCGCACTTGTATATATTTATGTACACAACAGTGAGTAGCGTGCGATACACAATAACGCTCCCGACGCTAATGATTCCTTGTGAGGTGATTAGTCATACAGATATGATATCATTTCTTTGTATCCCCGGCGTGAATATCCCCGCGGTTCTATCTCGCACGTCTTTCTTCATCAATACCTTGTCGGATTCTATACGTGTATACATATTAGCCGTGTGCGTGTGAAATTTTATGTACGCGCGCGTTGAATTGAATTTTAATATTAATTAGTGTTTAAAGAAGTACAAAACGTCACGAGACGAGACGAGACGGAACCGTCCTACAGGAAATGTGACAGATTTGAATTTGAATGAAAAAAAAATGTCACTGTCGTAAACAAAATACGACATCAGTGTGAGACGTCTCAGAAAAAATGTTTGAAGGGAATGTCGTTTTATTAGGAGGTTGCATTGAAACCCGCTGTTTTTTTTGTGTTTTGTTGTTTTTTTTTTGAGAATTTATTTCAATTAAAAAATTTATGAATACATTATCAAAGTATTTTCTCTAGAAAGCTATGACTTTTTCTCACTCCTCTGGCAGAAGTTGAATTCCTCGAAGAGAGAATGGTCTGTCTTTTGAACCAATCCATTCAGCAACGCCGCTGGCCAATCCATTCAGCTGGCCGCAAGCAATGTTCATTGCTTGCGGCCAGGTCCAGAGAATACTCTGGATGCACGAGAACCTCCCATTCCAGCTCCATCAGTGTTTGTTTCACGGCTATAACAGCACGAGGTCGAATGTTGGCGTGGAGAAGAATCATTTTTCGGCGATTTGATGCAATTATTGGTCGTTTTGCATCGAATTATCATTCAAACTCTCCAATTGTTGTTGATAACGTTCGATGATGATTTTTTCCTTCGGTTTCAACAGCTCATAATACACGACACCATCCACATCTCACCAAATAGAGAGGATTGCTTTGTGGCCGTGGATGTCTCACTTTGGTGTCGACGTTGATTGACCAGGATCAAGCTATGATTTCTTGCGTTTCGGGTTGTCGAAATTGATCAATTTTTGATCGCCGGTCACTATACGCCACAAGAAATTCTTCTTTCTATGCCTTGCAAGCAAAGAAATCGAGATGTTTAAACGATCATCAATGGCATTTTCAGTTAATTCATGTGGTAGCCATCTCCCTTCTTTCTGGATCGTTCCCATGGCTTATAAACGTCGTGAAATGGTTGATTTATCTACTTCGAGCTGTTGAGCCGATTCTTTGAGTATTTGAGAGGTGCAATCTAAACTGAATTCTATAAAAAGCAATTACAAAAATGTTATAGAGGACAGTCACACCTCTCCACTAACTCCTTTACACCTCTCCAGGAGAGGCACATCTCACAGGTTAAGTACCGCTTGACTAGACTAACAAAACTAATTTATGCCGTCTACTAGATCATTTTCTTTGTAAACTGTCATAATTAGAATTATCAACTGATTAAAAATGTTTATAATTATATTAGAATACACTGGCAGTATTTCACAACTATTCTGACAAATAATTAACTTTTAATATTTAATTAGAGTACCCTCATCAGTATTTATAATTGAAAATCCTGCACAAAAATATCTATATGTATGATTGAAATAATGCTACATGTAAATAAATAATTTGAAAAGTGAATAATTTTCGAACAGCTTTTTTTATAAATATTACAAATGATTATACATGAAAAAAGTTATAATATTTTAGATGCACTGGAAAAAAAAACAACAATAAACTAGTTGTGTTTTTTTCGGTTGTCCTATCTAGTAGACTAGTAGTGAACATAAATAAACCACCAACTATACGAAATCATGCTGTACTATTTCTATTCTTCTCTACACTACATGGAACCAATTAAAAAAACGAAGATGGCGTATACGTATTACTATTACTGTACTATGCATTTCGAGCATAAATATCCAATGTGACTTGATCAAAAATAATACACAATTTTTAACTAATTGTACGGTGCACGTTCCATGACCTTCTATAGACAAGTCGTGTCGTGTTTAGTGGTCGATGTAGTTGAATTGCCGGTGCATTAAAATTAATTTCTATCACGTGCTGAAAAATTATAGTTGGTGATTGATTTTGTGAAATCCACGAATGTCCAATTGATCGGTACGTTTTATCATTTCGTGTGTTTGTTTTCGATTTGTAATATATTTTTGTCGAACACGTGGTGAATGTTTGTGACGCGTTGACTTAATGCACACTTGACGTTCGTTCTATGTTCTCTGTCTGATATAAAAATGTGAGTTGATAATTTTAATTTACTGTTTAATATATATATATATATACATACATATATACATACATATATATATATATCATTTTATTTTCTTTGCAACATATATAATTAATCTTGTATATGTGTCCTGTCATGTACATATAAAGTCAAATAAATAGTCAGCAACCATTTTGAAAAAGTATATCACACTGTAAAAATATTATTTATCTATTATTTAATTTCTAATTTTGAGAAAACTCGAAATAATTGTTTATCTGACTTTCAAATGAATATTTTTCTATTATTTTTTGTAATATTTTAGTGTAATCCGAGAAGCCTATCACAGCTGTACTTTTTTCAAAGACTACTATGTTTATATGTTTTATATATATATATATATATATATATATATATATATATATGTATATATATATATATATATATATGTATATGTATTGTATGTATTATATATATATATATATTAACATGGCATAAACGTTAACATAGCATTCTTTGATATCTTGCACTTGATCTTTGAAATATTTCAAGTACCTGTTAAAATTAAATGCGTTATATAATAATGTTTATAATTAAATGTACTGTAAGTATTTACATAACTTATTCGCCTATTAAAGTCTATTTAACACTTCACTATGTTATTTATCTGAATACTGTAAGTTGAACTAATCATCAACGTGTTTGTAAATATAATCAAATGCCAGCAGGAGATTCACAACATAATAAACATTGAGTATTATTTTATGTTTATTTCGTATATGTGTCGATATCAGTAATAAAAACGAGCAATAATAAATTCTCTTGATGGTTTCTTGTAAATACGTTGATATTTATTTTCATTTTAAGTCACGATATACGTATATTTACAAAATAACATTTTTATATTGTTTATCTCTCTCTCTCTCTCTCTCTCTATATATATATATATATATATATATATATATATATATATATATATATATATATATGTATATATGAAACTTTTATTTTTTAATATTAAATTGATAAAAGAATATCCCCTTTCTGCTCGAAATGAAAAAAATCCTATATTTTATCACTTTTGGGTTATTAATCCCAATTTACAAAATAACATTTTTATATAATCTCTCTCTCTCTCTCTCTATATATATATATATATATATATATATATATATATATGAATCTTTTATTTTTTAATATTAAATTAATAAAAGAATATCTAATTAATATATCTAATTATAATATTTAATAAATAAATATCACAAAAACTCGTATGTATGTATGTATGTATATACATATATATATATATATATATATATATATACATATGACTTTTCTAATCTAGTCTAAAACATGTTCGAGTTGTGAATTAACAAGACAGCCATATAAATTGCAACAACAAAAAAAATATTCACGTGCCCGTTCTCGTTTTATTTAAAAAAATAAAAATAAAATTGTACTCCGTAGATAATTTACATATTAAACATATCATTATTATAGGTACAAAACATAAAGTGAGCTACCAAAACGTTCATACATATCGCTTTAAAAATTAAACACGGCAAAAATACAGCGGTGCGCTGCACAGGGCCATTTTACATATAATATTAAAAACATAGCGGCGTACGAAATGCATATACTTTTTTACAATAGAGTATAACACGGTCAAAAAGAATAGATTCTGCCGTCTCACGAATTCACTGAGCGTCCGTCTCGCTCGCACCGTCTCGACGTGTTTGTGTTGTCTTTTGTATTAAGAACAAATAAAACAGAGAGTTACTTGTCATGGAGCTTACACGCCATTATATAGTTTTACAAGTTTTGTTGAACGTCGACGGCGACGAGCCACTGGTACAATGGAGTTCGAAGACACAGAGAAGTTTCAGTATCTAAATTAGTTTGAGACCGTCTTGGTACCAGATGATTTTCTGTATTTAAAAAAATCGAATACTGGTCCACTTAGAAATGAATCTATACATTCTTAAAAGTTTGTACAGACACTTTAGGTTAGGGAAACGCAGATAAGAGACAGTGAAAGCTGGGATCAGCCATTGAATAAAAATAAACTCTGTAACTAATTTATAAAAAATATGTTAATATAAATTAATCATATGGGTTAATGATTTGACACTTTATTAAAATAAAAGATTTTTTTTACAAAAAAAATTGTTAAAGAGAAAAAGTAATTCTTTCAATGTAGATTGATATACATTTGAGTCATATTTTTCAAACAAATTTATTACTGGAATCTTTATTGATTGTGTTCATGCAAATTTGCAGTAATCTTTATTAAAAAAAAAAAAAAAAACACATATACATTTAAGAGCCATACCGACTAGAAATAGACGGCAGTAAATTACTTTTAAAGACCAGCCGCCCATTGGCATCTTCTTTTAATTAAAATGTAGATCATATGTTTTTATATTTAGAAAATAATATTTTTTTTAAAAAAAATAGAAGTTATTATTAGAGTGGTAGAAAAATAATTGCGGTTTATGACTTTCAAATTCATACACATTTTGTTATTTGTAGTCCAGAACTGTTGGATGACTAAGGTCTAACTTTTGTGAAAGCTCTCGAACTGTGCGCGGTTCCGATTTAACTAACGCTTTAAGTTGGTCGTTATGAACTGAAGAAGTACGTCTGCAACCTTCTTTATCTTCAAGCCTCTCTTCCCCAGCATGAAATGTTTGAAACCACCATTACACTGTACGTTTCTTAACAGTACCCACACTAAAAACATCGTATAGTCTACGAGCAGTTTCTGTTGCTTTACCACCCGTTTTTCAAATCGGATAAAAAAAGTAAAACGAATTGACTGACAAATTACAATAAAATTCATTGGTAGTAATTGATAAGAAACATTGAAATTAGTACATAAATTTAATGTTACATACAGATGGCTGTGCCTTTTGTATCAATGTATGATAAAGAGAGATAGCTGAAAACTAACTGAATTCAAAAGTAAAATTCAAATAACTAATTATATTATTTTAATATTACTGAAATCTATTCTATAATATTCTCATTTCCTATGATACAAAAATCGTCGGAGCGCGAATATTTAAAACGATTCAAACGTATATTCACAAAAACTGTTTCCTCGATTCGTTTTCATTTTTTTTTTTTTTGTTAAACCGTACTTAAAATGATTAAATTTTCTAGTTTTCATTCTACGAAAATCAATATTTCGCATCGCACGTACGAAACTATTAACGTGCCCGTATAATTCGAGTGTTTCTTTAAACTCTACGTACGGCTCTTATACAAAATTAATAAATCGTACGATATTTTCCTGTTATTCTTATCGTTCCGTGCGCTGCGGTGAAAAAGGAACGCGTCTGGATACGTGTAACTGTGGCGGGGAGTCCCGACGTGTGGGAAACACCGAGCAGGTTAAAAATGTGCACGATTAGGCTGTTGGGCCGGAGTCTGGCATGCAGTCATGCCCCAGGGAAAACTTAGCCTCTCTCAAGGACATATATTCACCTTTTCACCTTCTCCGTGGGTCGGGGGCTGCCAGTTCGGAATATATGTCGAGTCTTTGCGGAAACATTTATGTGTAGTATATTCTGCTGCGCGATGGCTTCTTAAATAACGAATAACGATCGCTATCAGAAAATATTTGACACGTGCAAAAATTGTCTTTTTATTTTTTCACCGGATGTCAGTGCGTATGTGAATGGAATGCGCTGATGTTAGATATTTTTATTTGTCAAATCACGTCGTACGTTTACACGATTCGTGTCTCTTTTCTTCGCCCGCTCCTTTCTTGTAGCTACTTCGTATTCGATTTTTTCCTATTCGCTATAACGACTGATCTCTCTAATTTATTAATCGCATGAAATGGCTAGATCTGTATTTAAAAACTAGTAAGACAATCTTTAATGAAAACGTCTAACAACAATCAATCGAATCTTAATTTAATCAATGAGAAATTTACATTTTTCTGCTGTTTATTAATGAATTTGATCGATTCTTAACCATTCAACTAGCGTGAATTCTATGTAACATAAATTCATTTATAAAATAATTTAATAATTATTATGTCGGTAGGAAAATAATTTCGATTTTTGTTTTCTGAATTATAACCTTAATGAAAGTGTTATTTCGTCGTGTTCATTTTAATATCATTTAAAAGTACATTTTCTGTCTATATTTTGATAATACCGACTTTGGTTTAATTATTGATTTTGCTTCAAATTGGATTATTGAATTAAACATGGAAAAAAAGCAAATAAGAGTAATTTTTGTATTAGTCCAAAATGAGTGGAAAAGCAGCAGAAACTGCTCGTAAATTAAACGATGATTCTGGTGTGGATACTGTTAAGGAACGTACGGTGCAATGGTGGTTCTAAAAAATTCGTGCTGGGGGTGACAGCCTCAAAGATGAAGAAGGTCTCGGGCGGCCTTCTTCAGTTCATAATGACTAACTGAAAGCGTTAGTTGAATCAGAACCATGCACAATAATTCGAGAGCTTGCACAAAAGTTAGGTGTTAGTCATCCAGTAGTTCTGGATCAGTTAAAACCACTTACATTAAAAAAATGTATATGAATTTGATGGTCATAGACCGCAATTATTTTTCTATCAACCTAATATAAAAATATTTTTCTAAAACAATGATGAAGACAGTTAGACTCATCCAACAGTTCTAAACCAGTTAAAGCACTTAAATTAAAAAAAATGTATATGAATTTGATGGTCATAGACCACAGTTATTTTTCTACCAACCTAATAGAAGATGCCTTCTACCAGCAATGGATCTTCAAAGATTACTAATAATAAAATATACATATTTTTATACATCAATTATTACATATTATAATTTAATTTTTTCATAAAATCAGTAACAAAGCTTATTAACGTTATTTTATATGTGAAAATATAAAAATTATATATATACTCGTATATATATATATATATATGTGTGTGTGTGTGTGTGTATGTACACATGTTTTTTTTTATATATAAAAGCAAAGCAGACTGAAACACATTACAACATACACGTCTCTCGTCTACATAAATAAAGATCTGAAGCATATCGTGTGAGTGGAAAATCTGAAAATATGTTAAAAAAATGCGAAATGAAAAATGTATGCCGGAATGTTTACGTTCTGTGAAAATTATAAAGCTGCGAGTTAAATTAAAAAAGTTGTATTAAGAATATTTAAAAATTACCGCTGTAAAATTTTAATTTCATTTATAAAGCGAAATTGATTTATTAATTACTTTTTAACTGGAATGTGATTTCACTAATTACGTTCGAGATGTATTTCGTTTATATTATTTTATTATCCTCGTAAATATAAATTCTTTTCATTAGGCCGTTTTTTTTATTATTATCATATTTTTTTTAATTTTTATTTATGACGGCAGTGTGTGTGTGTGTTCTATGAACGGAGTTAAGTTTCTGTTTGTTTTTTTTTTCTTTCTGCGCATAGCTCGGATCTAATTTCTGTAATTATATATATATATATATATATATATATTACAGAATTTATTTCAAAACTATTTCTTTATAACAAATTAAAATTATTAAAAACCATTTTAACTTTTTTAAACAAAACAACAAAAGTTAAACGTTATTCAACCAACAGTTCTGGATCACTTAAACCAGCTAGAAAAATCAAAAAAGAGAAAAATGTATATGAGTTCGGAGGTCGTAAACCGTGATTATTTTACTACCAGCCTGATATTTCACACATGCCATGCATTTTTCTTCGAGACCATGCGAGACTTTATATTTTTTTCCGGCGATATGTTGAGATTTTTGTAACAAAGCGTTTTTCTCGCTGCCTTGTATTTCATTTTAACATTTCATCATATACTTAAACTCATATGAGTTTTTATTAAAAACATTTTGTAGTCATCTTCTAACTAGATGTGTTCCATCTATTCGCAACCACATCAGACCTTTGTCTTCAATTGACTGGTTGAGAATTTTGTTTGAAAATTTCCACATATTTTTTGTTTAATTGATCCTTTTATTCAATGACTTTTATTCTTTTGCTCTTACATAGATTTGTATATTCTATTATCAAATATACATACATATATATATATATATAAATATGTATATATACAGTGGAGGACTAAGGATTAGTCTTGGGGGAAGCCGAGTTGAACGGATAATTTTTTTTTAATGTTAATTCAATAAAATTCATTAGGTGAATATAAGAAATTATTTAAAGAATAAAATCCGGTTTTCTTTTCTTTTTATAAATCTCTTGAATTGATTCTATCGTGGTTACATTGATCTCTCTGTTTATATGTCGTAGGCAAAGTCCGACTTTGCCCGGCCACCGGCAGTCAAAGTCCGGAGTAGAACCTCTACTCAGGGCTATATAACTGCGCTTGGCCAGTTCTGAAAAGGGTGATCGTGAGGGTGAGGATGAAGTTGTGGGCGAAGGACTAGTCCAAGTCGGACTTTGACTGTCGGTGGCCTGGCAAATCCGAACTTTGCCGACAACATATATATATATATATATATATATATATATATATATATACAGCGAAACCTGTAATCGTTCAATTGTGATTGAGTCGTGGTAGGTTTTTAAAAGGTGTAAGGCAGAAAATGACCTTTCATTGATGAACGTTGTTACCGGAAGTGTTGCAAATATTTTTAGTAAGTTACAGATGTTAGGATAATCATTTTGTGTCACACTTAGAAACTGCAACAATGGCATTTTTGCATTGAGCTATTCCAAACGGTTTTTCGAATTTTTTATAAAACAACTTGAATTCGCCGTTCAAAATTTTTTCTTTTCTTTTGGGAGGTGCCAGCGCCATTTGCCTCCCTGGGTACGCCACTGTGCCACTATATATATATATACACATAAGCACCAAATGAATAAGTGATTATTCAAAAGATCACATTGAATTATACCCAGCGATGATCATTAAACTCGAGACAACCTCTACATAAAAATTTGAATAAAGTTCTACATATGAATGCAGAATGTACACGTGTTGCTGCATAAATTAGAATCGCGCACTCGGATGATTCTCAACGTGCACATATATAATCGTATTATAGATATACGGATACTTAGACGTTCACGAAATTTCGCAACGTTTTTATCGCATTTGTTTTATGCCGTTCAAAATGATCGTCTCATTTCACGGCCGTAAAGACATACATATATATATATATATATATATATATATATATATGTATGTATGTATGTAATACAGATTTAACGTGCACGGATGTCGATCGCGTACGCCCGATACAAGATCTCTGCGCTATCGACGATCCGTTTTCTGTTTTGAATAGATTAGCGTTTTGATTCGAAAATAGATATGTGATTTCTAGAAATCAGTTGGTTTTTTTTATCACACAAGAAAGTTTCCTTATCAAACATGTTCAGTAAATCAGTATCGATCATTTATGGTTGCACATTTTAATACCGGTTCCACCATCTTCAAGATCTATATAAGAAAATAATATATTTCTGAATCGACAGTTGGATTACTTACTATCATCATATATACCACTTTTACTTCTTTTTCTCGTTCACTATTTACTATTATTATTTTTATCATTCATTTATGGTTGTACATTTAAATACCAGTTCCACCATCTTCAAGATCTATAAAAGAAAATAATATATATCTGAATCCACAGTTAGATTACTAATTATTATCATATATACCACTTTTAACTTCTTCCACTCATTCACTATTTACTATTATTAATTTTACTATTACAGATATCTCTCGATTTATGAATTTTCAATAAATATGAATTTCACTATTTATTTTCACTATTTCACTATCTTTTACTATTTAAAAATTACATACTACGAAAGATAAAAATTTCGTAGAATGAAGGTGAAGAGGGATAAAAAAACAGTCAATATTTTTTTAAAATATATTTCCTTTGACGTTAATACACTTTTCAGTTCTTTGAATAAGTTTTTTTAAACCTTCATAAAAATATTATTTGTGTTCTGATTCCCACTTTTAATCCCACTGCTTGGATTCTTTTTTTAATTAAAAGTAATAGCGATAAACCTACGTTTCATCTCCAATAACTATTTGGTACAAATATTACACTACAGAGATTCAAAAACTCCCTCGATGCTTCAACACGGTGTCGCATTGGAAGCGGTATGAGCATTCTCGGTACCCATCTTACGTTGACCTTTGTCATGCCAAGATGATCGTGTAAAATGTTCAAATCGGTTATATTTGATACTACAACCATTTCTACGATTTTATTCGTCTTTAAACGGAGATCATCCTGTATTAATTTCTCTACTTTTTAACAATTTCCGTCGAAGTTGCCTCAACGTACCTTCCTGAACGTAACTTGTATTTTATTGACACTTTTAATCGTTTGAAGGGATCATGCTGATTGTAAATCATAGTTTTTACATGACAAGAGTCACCATAAACTGATTTTATCTGTTCCACGTGGCGTTTTTCTTTGTTGAACTTAATGACTGAGAGAAATACAAAGTTCTCCATTTTAAGGACATTTTTTTCCGATTTGACATGCGTTTCAAGTTATAACTTGTACTCTACTACTCAGAATGAGTTATAATTTGGTAGATATACTGTAGAAGAAGCCTACTGTCGAACACCCAACTGTGATATCCTTCTACCCCTGCCACATAGATCATGCTGCAAATTTTTTGATCTTCCTTCTTAAGTGTGAAAAACTATATTATAAATAAAATCTGTATATTTTTACCTAAATTTAATCACTTGAGATAATAGCAAGCACTTGGGATTTAACTACCAATCATCAATTACAAGATAGTATGTGTATATATATATATATATATATATATATATATATATATATATATATATATATATATAACTGGAATTCGAACTTCATGTTTCTATGCATCAATAGACCAACATATTATATCAGCATGAAAATTTACTGAAGGAAATTTAATATGAATACAGTCATATTTCGTGCAGTAACATCATTTTATATTTTATTAAAAACGACACATACAACTAACAAATAGAAATATACAAATATGTCGGCTGGATCTGCCATCCTGCGCATATAAATATCCGTTCATACATTTCTATCGCACATACATATGTATGGGTGTGCACAGACGGACGTTTAATTTAATAAAATCGACATATAATACTTGTTGCACACGTCATAACACGGTTTTCGTTATCTGAACGTTTAACGACGGCCTTATTTACAGAAACGTTCAATCCATTATCGTTCCTTGAATGCTTAACATCAGACTATCTGTTTCGATCGTTCGAATAAAAAAGAATCTTTCTGTGTGCCAAATGATAATCGTGATATATTACGTTGGTGGGAAAGTAATTACGGTTTTCGTTTTCTGAACTATAACTTTATTTTTTGGTTCAATGAAAGTCTAATTTCGTCGTTTTCATGTTGATATCGTTTTAAGGTGAATTTTTCGGTCTGTGTTTTGGTAATATCGACTTTGGTTTTATTATTAATTTTGCTTCAAATTAGGCTATTGAATTGGAGACTGAAAAGAAGTAAATAAGAGTAAATGCAATAAAGCGATAAAGGGTAAACCTAATTTACACAAAAATTAGGTGTTAATCATCGAACAGTTCTGATTCAACTATAACTAAAATATAATAACCGTAACTGTAATATTTCTCTATAATTAAAAATCGGTCCTGTACGGTCACTTATTCCTGATTGGCTGATAAGATCGAGTAATCTACTTTCTGATTAATCCATTTTCTCTTCTTCACTAATCGTTTCACTTCTTCGTTGATCGCTTCGATTCTGTGATGATGTATGTACATTGATCATTGTGTGTTATTAGCACTTGGCAATTAACACATTTAGAGATTAAGAAGTTGTCAGTAAACACATTTAGCACCATGAAACTTTGTGAAGAAAAAAAACGCTTTCTCTTTATCGGTTTACATTTCTAAAGGGAGAGAGCGAGTGAAACTAACTGGGTATCTTCTAGCATGGGGGTCGACGAACTAAGCTCCCTGATAAACATAAAAATGATTCTTTTTTGATGAATAACATTTTCATCTATCAGAAAATACATTTTTAGTAAAATAAATATATTCTAGTTTCTGTTTAAAATGTGATAATTTCCCTAACTGATAAAACTTTTAACTTTCTTTTAAAAAAAATAAATTCGTGCTTTTATTATTAGGGAACGAAACTGGTAATCATTGCTATGCGGTTTTTTTGAATGTTTTTCCACGTATTCTACGAATCAGGCTCCATATTCATATGTAGACAATACACAATAAGAAGATGAATGTCTGTTTCGATGAAACAACCAACCCGAAGGTGCAAACACAGAAATGAAGACACATTATAACATGATTCACACTTTCTTAAAATTCTTGGAGAAAAAATCGTGCTTTTATTATTAAACATATTATATTTTCGTCGAAAAATAATATTTCTAAATATATATGTTTTATGGTACATACATTTCGGTTCAGAAACATTTTTTATCATTTTTTAAGTTTGATAAGAATGTTAATTCTATCAAAATTTCTTTGTCTGCTATAAAAATTGTAATTTGTAAAATCTAAAATAATTTTTTCCGGATCATGATTGTTTTTACTCCAATTAATTCATTCTGTGTGAACATTTTGTCAATTTTAAATCAATTACCTGAATATGCAAAATTTTGATAAAAAAATCATGATTTTTCTCTTCTCTCTTCTCAGATCTCTTCATTGATCAAAATTGTTATATTATTATCAAAAATGGTAATTTGTTAATGAACCTTTTTTTTATTCACTTTGAAAATATTTTGCTAGAAAAATTCTTTTTGTTGGATTTATCAGTGTTTTATTTGAAAGTTAAGAATTATTTAGACTTTTTTTCCATATTTAAAATGATATATTTTGTATAGAAAATAGACTTTATAAACATTTTTAATCGAAATTATATGCAAATTTCAACAGATTTTGTCTTTTTTCAAGTTAAACTCTGAACGAAAAATTTGATTTGTTTAAAAATTCGTCCATGTGTTCATTCTGCTATAAAAATCATATTTTTGATAACCAGCGAGTTCCGCTCCCTACTCACTTAACTCGACGACCCCCGATGGGGACCCCCGATTACTTAACGAACCACGCTTTCATTCTCTATAAAAATAATATGCGGTAATTCAAACACATTTTTTTTCAATTTTCTCTCAACTTGTTCGGAATTAATTTTTTTAAACAGAATTTTTTCACTCTTTTTCTTAAAAAAGTTATTATTATTATAGAAAATACTGTTTCCATTAAAAGTAAAAAAAATATAAATTTAGATCGAAAAATTTCTTTTTTCGATTTTAATTCCGGATTGAAAATTTCAGTTTTTCAAAAAATCGTCTGTTTGATATAAAAATTGTATACATTTTATATTTTATTCTGGGTATAAAATAATTATTTTCCTCTGTTAGCATGTGTTCTGTATAAGAGATTTTATTATTTCAAACTTTTGATTTTTAGCTCAAAAAGAGTATAGCCTGATATTTTTATTTAGAATTTTTTATGTAAATATGTATTGATAAATATATATATATATATATATATATATATATGTGTGTGTGTGTATTTATATAAAATACAACACCTGCTCAAACGTTTCCTCAATATTCTAACGATAAACATCGAGTAATTTCGTTTTACTTGCTAAATCAAACGTCGCATGTGTATATACGTACAGTCAGTCTATCGGCTCAGTCTCAATGTAGTTCTGTTTTCTTCGATAGATTACTTTATATCGTTTGATGTTTATGAAAGTGTTTACCTTAATCGAAGGAACACGATTCCGGGCAATT
Organism: Acanthacorydalis orientalis; assembly: GCA_034766995.1. Taxonomy (NCBI): domain Eukaryota; kingdom Metazoa; phylum Arthropoda; class Insecta; order Megaloptera; family Corydalidae; genus Acanthacorydalis; species Acanthacorydalis orientalis. The sequence continues at coordinate 47,080,806 of CM068317.1, forward strand.
ACTCCGCGTTGTTTCGTTTGTATACGAACGGAGCCATTTGTTTTTTTCCGTACGGCTTTATCGTAAATAGTCGAAAGATATTGGAATCAATTTATTCGTTTAAATGAGAATTACACAACCTCTGTTTATTTCTGTTTAATTCTATAACGTTCTTTCAAGAATTATTTCTGACTGAAGTGTTCATTGTAAGACATTTATCAATATTCAAATTTAATTGTTTTCTGTTTTGATACTTTGATTTTATATAAATGTAATGGGAATGAAATGGAAATTACATTTTTTTAAAAAAAGAAGTTACAGTTCTTAATAGTGTCATATTTATTAATATATGTCTACAAATTATTTCAGTGCCTTTTTTATAGAAAACGAATACATTTCAATCCTGAAAATATTCCTCATTGTTTTGTATAACTTTGCTCGATCTTTCGGCTAACTGATGAACCTTTTCAGAAAAAATGATGACGGTTTTGATTCGATGATGTTATAAAGCATTTTCGGACCTCTTCCACTGTTTAAGTATTTTTTGCATGTGATATACTTCATAACACCTTATATCCAAAAGCTGGACAAACCATTTCCACAGCTTCAATAACATTTTTTTTTCAACTGAAATATGAAATTCAATTCCTTATACGCTACTTTTCGGATGCTATCGTGTCCACTACTATTTTATGTGATTATTCCAACTATTTGACTAAAATATATAGTGTTTTTAAATGTTAAGATTCGACATCTCCAAATTCTAAAACAACAAGAAAATATTTGTATTTAAAACAGAGTTATGATTGATTAAAAGCACCGAATTAATTTTTACACCTAATACATCTTTCTATATTATAAAAATGAAACAGTGATACTGTTCCCGTGCCTTTTATTCGTTCTCTGATTGGTTAATATCAGTCAAGTAATCTGTGTTCTCATTGGTTGATATCACTTATGTGGCCTGTGTTATGATTGACTGCTATGAATCACGTATAATCGAATGAAAACAATACAACCTCTCTTTATTTCTGTCTATAATGTTTTTTCAACAATTATTGGACAAGTGTTAACTGTAAGACATTTATAAATTTGTACACAATTCATAAGACAGAATAAAGAACTTCATCCTAATTTTTGAAAACATTTTCCTGTAAAAAATTATGATTTATATTTTATACGTTTTATTTGTGTGTATTATTTGTTAATTTCTGTTATTTATTAGGGGAAAGCACACGTGTCAAGCGCAGCGAGCACGGGGAAGAGCTCCCTAGTTCCAGTATAAAGGTATAATAAAATTTTATATTAATTTTTTTAATTTATATATATATATATATTATATATATATATATTTATATATATATATATATATATATATATATATATGTACTTTGACAAGTAAAATAGTCTATTAAACAAATTAAAAAGAAATACTTGTATAGCATGGCTAATTTCAGTCCATATAGTTGATACGTTAGACTTCTAGACTTTACCACTCTAGCCGTACTTGACATCGTCTGTGTCCAGTATGTCTGCGGCTTGTAGCCGGTCTTCCTTTGAGTATCGAACTCAAAGCTCATGATTCACGTTCGCACAAAACTATCCGGTTGTGGTATAAGTCGCTTATAATGTAATAAAAGCAGATCATTTTTCGTTACCTCCAATCAGGTCATTTACTGCCGCTCCCGGAAAATGAACAATAGAACGGTTCGAAGATAATTATTAAGCATGCTTTTGATAATGTTTCTATACTTTAAAATTATATATTCTATACTTATAAATTATATATTCGTACGAATTTTTAATGACAGTCTTGGAGAAATTCGATAAATTAAATCATTTACATCGAACGAATGAAATTAGGCCTAAAATAACTTCTTCGTTCATTAATAAATGTTATTCCCTCTTAAGTTAATTGTAAATATAAAATTTAGTATATTTACAGTTAAATTCTATTAATTAATAACTGGATTAATTAATTAAAAAATATTAATTAGATCATACAACCGAATTTTCAATTATGAAGAACTGTTTTTAACCAAGTAACCATTTTTAGACTTTAGACTTTTAATCAAATACAGATTTTCAATATTTTAAAATATTTTGAAAATTGATTCACTGAAATATATATATATATATATATATATAAATATATATATATATATATATATATATATATATAGGAGGAAAGGAGCGAGAGAGATAAAGAAAGAAATTAAAAAAAATCTTTATCATTCTATGAGAATATAATTCCATGAAAACAAAAACACACATTTAAACTATCAAAAGTCTTTTTTTCCGATCAAATGGTTAACATTTATTTTTATTTTATGACAGGATAAAGATTTTATTGACTAAAACGGATTCTTCTTTGTATGAACTAATATTTTAATGGAATTTAAATCGTCTCCCGTTTTATTCGATCTCTGATTGGTTGAGAACAGTCACATGATCAGTGTCCTGTTTCACGCTGCATAACGAAAGAAAGCATATGAGTTTAGTATAAAACTGATAAACAATTTATTCAAAATATTATAATGGCTGAAGCTTCAGAGTACAAAAAATTGTTACACATTCTAACTTTGTATTTTGTTATATTAATTTTTATAAACATTTCCAGTCAAAATTTCATGACTTATCTTTTACCTGATGATTTCCGTGTATAATTTGTTAATTCCTGTTATTTATTAGAGGGAGCGAGTAGTGAACCAAGTCTCCCTTCCCCACTGGATTTGTTGAGCACAGCGACAGGGTGCTCAGCCCCCTGTCGCTGCGCTAAACTGATACATAATATATAAATATTTATAATATATATATATTATATATATATATATATATATATATATACATAATAATTTTAGAATAGATCTTATTCTTGATACACGATTATTCTTAAGAACATTTTAAGCTCAATCAAACGACCATCCATGACTGAAACAACACTCAAACCAATTTCATACAAACATATCCATCAAGAAATAAACACACGGCTACAATTTCCACTACTATTGAACCAATATCGTCGTAACGTTGTTAGAATTGAGCTAATAGTGTCATCGCGCAATGACAAAAGCAACAACTTTCGAAAACGTCGTGACCTGCGAATGCGATTGTGCTAAACTGCGTCGGTTCATAAAATTAGATTAGATTAGTGCTGTGACGACGCCGTGTATCCGGGCGTCGCATGTACATACATATATATATACATACATATATATATATATATAACTGTGACTGTATTTATGTGTGAACGTATATGTTTCTGTGTGTACAAAACGCTTTGTGCTGAGGCACGCCGCGATATGTGCCGTTGGCGTGCCGGAAACAAATTGTTGCTTGTTTTATGCTTTCCAATTTTATTCGAGTGGTACGCAGTTTCCTTTTTTGTTCGCAGTTCTTGATATGTCCGGAAACTTGTATGCAACACACAGACAGAAACATTAATAAATTACATACATGCATATACAGGGTGTAGTCAAAAAGAACTGAGGAGTTTAAATCAATAGTAGTTTTTTTTTGGTTTGTAATATTTTCATCTTTTTTTCTTTCCCAAAACATAGTACAAAGGTGGAGATTTTTTTCTGGTTTCACATGAAAAGTGATGCCCGTTTTATATTAATTTTTTTTAATACACTATAAAATAGTTACTTTCTCTTCATCGTCCCTTTTTTCCTATATGTTTCTGTTCTTTATTTTGCTGGTCTGATTTGCTTTTCAATTTGTGTGCTGGAATAATAGCTAATTGCAGCCACATTGGTACAAGTTGTCGATGTTGTATGCTCTGCATTTCATTAACTGAAACTTTTAATTTATCTAAGAGTTGGCATGGTTTGTCACACATCTTTATTCCGTCGTGTACCGTTCCATGATAAATCCCACAAGTTTTATTCATAAAATTCTGAAAAGAAGAGAAAAAAGTTTTAAACATAAAAATGATTAACAATTCAATCCCTTTTGTGCCTTTTCCGCCACCCTGTACATACATACATGTATACACACATACAAATGTATATGTGTATATATACATATACACATATAAATGTATATATATATATATATATATATATTCATGTACGTTTGTATGTAAAGGCTTAAAAGTTCACTTATGAAATTTTCGTTACGTTAAACATATATTTTTAACAACACTTCAGCGAGATTAAAGAGCACACATATTTTCGTAGACTGCAATGAATTCATTCTGAAATTTATTCACATAATCTTAACTTATATTTTCGCAAATGAATTGTTTTTTCATTTCACATACCGTAAAAAAGTTTCCGGTAAAAATAAACCATTTCTGATCAATTTTTTGATTGTTTCTTATACATTGCGTTTAAAAAACAATGAAGCGTGAAAGCAATTTCCAATTTGAATAATTTATTAATGAATTTTATTGTAGTTCTTAAATAAAAAAGCAAAAGCTTTAAAAGTGTAAGCTATTTTTTACAAACAGTATCTCTCTATAAATAAAAATTGATCTTCCTCCACAATGCTTCATTTTATTTGTACTCTGATTGATTGATATCAGTCAAGTGATTTATATTCTGATTGGTTGATAACAGTTACCTAATTAATTCAATTGGTTGTTATCTTCAATCTGATGTTATTTGGTATGTTAATTTTAAACTTTTTTAAATCTTTCATGTACTGTCATGACTTCTCAGATCGATGAACAAAAAACTGATATTAAATAATCAACGAATCATCATTCACAGGACTTTTATATATAAAATAAAAAGAAAACTATTCTAAAATTTATATTCTCTAAAAAAATTTATTTAATTTATTTACATTTTCAAATGTTATTCTTTTTTGTAATAAAATTACATTATTTCATTTCAATTCAGTAAATAAACGGTTAACATACAAAGTACGTTTAACAGAATCTATAAATGGTTATAGATAACGGTTTACAGTATACACAGTGATCACGAAGAAACAGGACTGTTTTTTCCTGATATATGGTTACAAATCCTTGACATAGTTTAAATACTGTCAATGTTGCTCAAGATAAAGTCTTTTGGTAGTACCTTTCATTCGATAACAGAATCTTCAGCAGGATTTCGTTATCGAATTATTATTGTTTTATATTAAATTGAAATGAAATTATATAAATGTAAATAATTTGATTTGTACAATATAATAAAATCTAATAACACTCTATAGACCATTTGAATTTTTCTCCCGTTAGAAGAAATGTGTGCAGGCCAATGGTCTTTACTTTGGTAAATAAATATAATTTTCAACTGATATGTGCATCTTTTTACTCGATACGTAAAAACCGCAATTATTTTTACACCAATCTAATATATATATATATATATATATATATATACATATATATTTATATATATATATATAAATGAATGTGTGTATATATATATATATATATATATATATATATATATATATTAGATTATCGTTATTGGTCGTTCGTGATCCTATCGTATCGTATTATATGATACAAAAAGTAGTTCTTTTCGCGAACGACATGAAAAACAGTGTTAAAAAAAGTATTGATAGCGGATGAGTATCCTTAATAGAAATATAAAATCAGCTCGACTGAATTCGAACGGAAACAACAACACTCAACGCCCATAAATACACATAAACACGTACAATAAAAGAGTGGCGAAAGAGGAAATAAAAATAATAAATGAAAAGATATATTTTTCGTAACTCGACCAAATCTGGCCACTCATTCACGAGTAAGTGAAAACATAGAGCCGCGCGGTTCAAGTTTGAGAGGAGCGCGCGAACGCAACATATCTCTTACTTTGTTCAAACAAATTATTATATATCCTCGTCTATAAATCCCAATAAACCGAGCTATATATCAAAATTCCTTACTAGTAGCTCACAGCTACAAGATACACAGCCCGTAACATTGAAATAGATTCCGGCCGTCTTGTTCGCGTTCTCTCTGTTCTTTCGCACGGGACCACAGCACACAGAGCTCTACAGCGCGCCGCCGTGTTCGACGACGGCCGGGGGGAGGACCCCCCGTCGTGAGATTTTCCGCTCGGTCTGATTAACAAGTCTGTTTCGGTCGAAACTGTGTGTAATGTATTCATTTATTCATATGTGTGGACGCTAATGGAACATTAGCTGCTTTCGAGATTAGTGTCTGATTTCGTACCGTATGCACACTATAACTTCGGAATTGGTGACCTCGATTAATGACAGAACAATGGCGAACGATGGCTGCACAAATCACACGCAGACACGCACGATTATTGTTTCGCATTACAATTTTCATGGCAGCCATTTATCATTATAGTGCTTGAGAATAAATAGAGATCTTGCTACGTTTATGCCACTGCATGATTGAACGTAAATCAAGCAACTGAATGCTTCTAGATGATTGTTTTTACATGTTTTTTTTAATTTTTAAAGTATTGATTTCATTCAATCGATACGAAGAAAATTTCGATTTTTGTCTTATGAACTATAACCTTATTTTTTTCAATGAAGCTGTCGTTTCATCGTGTCCATGTTAATATCATTTGAAAGTGCATTTTTCTGTCTGTATTTTAGCAATATCGACTTTGGTTTTATTATTAGTGATTTTGCTTCAAATTAGGGTATTGAATTAAAAATGAAAAAGAAACAAGGGCAAAATTTTTGTATGAGTATAAAATGGATGGTAAAACAACAGAAATTGCTCGATACTTTTAGTGTGGATATTGTTAAGGAACTTACGGTGCATATAGTGGTTCCAAAAATTTCATGCTGATAACGAGAGCCTTGAAGTAGAAGAAGGTCGCGAGCGTCCTTCCTCAGTCATAACGACCAACTGAAGGCATTAGTTGAAGTATCAGAACCACGTACAACAATTAGAGAGCTTACACAAAAGTTTGGCGTTAGTCATCCAACTGTTCTGGACCACTTAGTGTAAAAGAGAAATAAGATTGAAATATGAAAAGTTTGTTATTATTAGTTATCTTAACGAAGTAATTTACTTTTCGTACTTGTTCATTTATAAATTCATTATAATATAACTGACATTATTTCTTAATTAACTCAATTATTCGTACACTTACATGTGTTCATTCTAATTATTATTTTTTACATTGAAAAATACATTTACAAAAAAACCAAATTCAATAAAATTAAATTTGAAATTGCTATTATTTATATTTTTCATAATTTGTTATTTCTGAAAGTGGTATAAGTCCATTTGTGGCTAAAAAATCGTTTGTTTTCTTTAACATTTCTATTAATTATTAATGCATAATAAAATTTAACAAGTTTATAGTTTTAAGAACATTACCCGAATTGATTGAACATTTGCCAATATTTACAAGTTGATTCAAACGCAAACCGTTCAAATATCTCAATGTATGAATAAATGGACTTATACCACTTTCAAAAGCAACGGCTCGTATATATACATATATATATATATATATATATATATATATATATATATATATATATTGGATTTTGAATACATCAATGAGATTTCACCTCGCTTCCTTTTTTTCCTAGTAACTTTCATTTCTTTTCATATTATTCTAAAATTTCAATTTCTCATAATCGACAACCAATTACTTAAAAAAACTCTTTCTGATTTCGTTTAAAGAACTAAAACATTAACTTTATCAAATATTTTCTAGATATCTAAAAACTTTTTTCATTCGATTCGTGCGATACTTGGTAGCTGTTAGTTGGAGAAAAAAGCCATTTTTAGAAAAACGAAACGGTAAATCTGACTTTTTATTAACAAAAATCGTTACATAATCTTCGAAATCTACAATTCTCGAACGTAATAAAAAAGAAAAACTATTCCACGTCCTGTATACACACTTTCGAACGTTATCCATCGCCCGAATGCTGATAGGGTATCATCGATCATTGTTATTTCATAGATAAAATATCGAAACTTTGTTTTTTTTTTATATTCAATTGTATCATAAACTGGCGTTTGAAATTCAATATAGTAAATCTGCTCCGATCAGCGTTGTACAAATATTTTGCTCCGCTTCGATTGAATATTAAACAACGGTTTTACTTGTTTCTCTCATTTGTATCCTCTTCGGAAAAACAATACCGTTATCTTTATACAAAATATAAAAAAACGCGCGCGCATTTATTACATTTATTTTATAAATAACTGAAAATAAAACAGTACGTATTCATTTCATCCATGACATTTATTAAAACGATCATCTTTAGAAAACGGTAAACGAATTTAAAACTTTTGGCGTCGAGACTCTCTCTCTCGTCCTCTTTTAATTCTCGACGAAATTTATCATGAAACATATACATACGTACGTATATAATTAAATTCGAATAAAATTTAAGGTGAAAGTTAACCGAAATAAACATTCGTCGTGTTTTTTCCGTAGTTTAATCTCATCTCGATTTGGAAGACAACATTGTCGCAATTTTAATTCACATAATCAAATTATTACCATTTTCTGCGAATATATCTAATTTCGTCTGCTGCGACTAATGACTGAATCGGCTCCCGTAGGAATTGCCGAACGAGGGGACAACTAAAAATTTCGCATTCCTTTGTCTTATTACATTGGCGGGAATTAGATTATGTTTGTTACCAGTCACAAAGTTTATTAGATGTTAGATTTAATATTTTTGATAGCGAACGTCATATATTTTAAACGAATCAAATAGACTGGAGTACTACTAACATCATATATCGCGCACGTAACGTTTAGGAATTCATAGAAAGTCGAAACCAGACATGCGCTCGCATACCGATCATTAATTATTGAAATCTTTTTTTTCACGTTATATCGCATTTAATATTAAAAAAAAATGATTCTATTATCTCGATTAAAATGTATATCATATTCTATTTAGATTTTGAATTCATCTTTCATAACAATCTAATAATATTTATAAAATCTTATCAAATATTATCAGGTGTACAAATTAATTGAATCAGACATAACTCTATTTTAAATTCAAATATTTTCTCATCATTTTAAGACTTTCATGTGCCAACTTTAACATTTAAATACACTATATATATATATATATATATATATATATATATATATATATATATATATATATATAAATAAATAAATAAATAAATAAATATATATATATATATATATATATATATATATATATATATATATTATGGTCCGAAAATGTAATATGATTTCAACGACTTAAAACCGCCATGTTTTTTTCAGTAATGGATTTGTCAGTTACTCATCAGATGGAACAAAGTTATATAAAATAATGGGAGATGTTTTGAGGATTAAAACGTATTCCATTTTCCGTAAACATTCAGTTTTTATAAAAAAAAAGTACTGAATTAATTTGTACACCTAATGTGTATTCAATTATGACAAAATTATTATAAATTTAAAATATGTTATCGTATTTTTTATTAAATAAACTATCAGACTCCTTCTGGAAATTGGTATTTAACGGGATCCACCAATAAGTCACGGTTTAAACCTACGACTTAGATAAAAAGTATGAATAGAATAATTTGAAATGAAAGAAATATAATATGTTGAAGAAACAACACTTGTTTAATTGTTTAAACATCAAGTTTGTATCGAATTATTTGATTTGATTTTCTTATAAATCATAACAATTTTTTTAATGTTAAATATTTTTGTTATTTGATCGACAAATAACTCTACATGAATATAATTATTTTTTATGAAGTATTCAAGATTATATTCTAATATAATAAAAGTTTTTCGCACTGTATTTAACTTTTCTTCCGTAGATAGATTTTTCTTTCTCACAAACATGAAAATAGAACTTTTTCACTGCTTGATCATTGAATTCCCATCGAAATAAATATAAGAAAAAATGAAAATGATAAATAATCAATTATTGAACATTTTAGGTCAGAATTTTTTTGTGTGTGTTTTACAAAGGAATGAAAATTTTAGCTCTGAAAGCAAATTTTAATATTTGAAATTTATTCTATTTACATATAAAATATTTCTTGAGATTCGTGCTTTTGTATGTTTTTTTAAAACTTCTTCGAATGTTAACATGACATTCATTCTTTTCTTTAATTGTCAAGGTTCCTCTATTCCTATTTAAGATTTAAACAATTTTCGTGTAGTATTTTCTGAACTTTATACTTTTCACATATATATATATATATATATATATATATATACATAATATGAAAACAATTATAAGCACCAATGAAAAATGATCAATAATGATTTACAGAACATTTTTGTCAAAGATTTTTTTATGACTTGTGGAAAGTAAAAAAGTATTCGTTTGTGAAAGATTAATAAGCCAGTGTAGAGAAAATTCTCGTGCTGGGATTTGTACAAAATCTTCAGTAAAACGTTCAATATTCAGAAATTCGAAGATCAGTGAAAACGATAATCGTGTAACCGTAATAAAATGAAACATTTCCTGTATCTTCGTATATTTTTCCATGTGCGTGCGTCAAATACAACTCTATTGTTCAAAGAAAAGAATCCGGATAACACCCGCACGCCATACAAACGCAGAAAATCACACGAACGTACAAGACTGACTTCTTTTATGTGTTGGTACATATATATATATATATATATATATATATATATATGTATGTATGTATATGTGCGTACATGTAGAGAAATGTATAAACCATCCGTTCTGTGTATCAACTCGACTACGGGTAGATTCCGGGTACTCGGGTGACAAAGCGGCGGTTCCGTTGTTTGTGTCTGTGCGCGTCGGTGTGGAGAATCTGCCTACAAGACATCCCTGCGTCGCCTTAAAGAATCCCGTCCGTGTCCGTTGGGACCGACGCGCCCGCCGTCAGTGACATCTACGAGACACAAATGTATATTAATCATTTAGGTAATGCACGGACCCGATGCATGAACAACTCTCTCTTCGACCTGCGCAATTGACGAAACAGTAGGTGAATACTGCAGAGACGGTGTTCTTTTCGGTGAAATTATGGACGTATTACAAATTCATGGTGAAGGGTGTGGAACGTCGAACATTTTTTGTTCTGTTTCCGTTCTCCTTTCGAATTCAAATCGTACGGCGGTGCGTTCGATATGTGTTCCGGTCGGATCGAACGTCGATTTATTAAAAGAGTTATTCGTTTGTTCTTCGTTCAGCTCGTCGTGGTGAGAAAGTGATCTCGTTTTATTTGCGAAACAAAGAAGTAACTAAGTCACTAACACACGTTTCAATAACCGTGAATTTTGAAACATATAACAGTCTTAATTTTATGATAAATAAACTGAACATAACACACAAAAAAATCCATTTATAAACCAATCTAAATGATTACATACGAATTACAGACACCTAATCATTTTTATTGATTTATAAATATATTCTTAGAAAGTTAGAATCTGTTCTGTATAAGAGATTTTATTATTTCAAACTTTTGATTTTTAACTCATAAAAAGTATGGCCTGATATTTTTATTTTATTTTTTTTTTGTAAATGTGTATTCATATATATATATATATATATGTGTGTGTGTGTGTGTGTATTTATATAAAACACAACACTTGCTCAAACGTTTCCTCAATATTCTAACGATAAACATCGAGTAATTACATTTTACTTGTAAAATCAAACGTCGCATGTGTATATATGTAATATAAGTGTTTTTTCCTCGATTCAAAAACGACAGAACTTTCTTGGTTACCTGATATATATATATATATATATATATATATATATATATATATATATGCGTATATTTATGTATATTTGTATCCATACATATGTATTTATGTAAAAACCCGCGCACGCAAAAACGTGTACATTTGTACCGAAAGTTACATGTCAAATAATATCACATAATATCGCCGTCTGGAAATCAGTTATAATACGTGATCTCGTCAGGTATCCATTTAATTCAATTGACTGCTGGCGATACGCGGAGCTTTTAGGATTTCGGAGCGAATGTATTATGCGACTACACAACACTGCATTACGTTGAGAGCTAGCAAACACGAATAATTCGAATATTAGTATCAATTCGTGCATAAAAATATAATAAAAATATTTTTCCACGCCGCTAGCAATGTGAAATGTGTCAAAAGCAAACAATTGTCATTTCTACATGGATCTAGTTTCGTTCCGTCGACGGTTTCGAGCGACCGAGTTCGATGCAATCGCACGCACGCCTGCGAATCTCCTGACAACAGTCTTGAATTAAATAAGTGTATATACATATATATATATATATATATATATATATATATATATATATATATATATGTATGTATGTATATATATATAAATATGTCTTTTATATAATGATATGAATTAAAATGCAAAAATTAAAGTCAGATTCCATTTTTCCTTATTCATTTCTATATAATATTTTTTGAAAACAGTTGCTAATGAATAAAGTTTGGAAAAAAAATTAAATATTTTTGAGAAAAGTACATTTTCAGTCATATAAATAATGGATCAAGTCACAAAGAAAAACAAAAAGTGTATTTTTTTAATTGAAAATTCGAAAAAACACAGAAAGAAAATAAGAAGACATTTTGTCATTTTTAAAGTCGATTTTATATTAAAAAGACGTTCTGATTTAATTCCCACTAAAAATAAGAATCTAAAATTGTAACGGGGTGTCAAAATCTGAAATTTAATTAAAATAGGATTAGAAATATATAGAAATCCGTTAACGAAAGTGCATGTGTAAAAAATAAAATGCATTTATGTGATAACAATTACTACTCACAAAGTATGTTTTTTTCTTACTGAATAACTCTGAATCTTACTAAGACATGCAATAAGATTAAAAGATTAAATTATTCCACATTTATCGAAGAAAGTGTATTTTTAATTAAGAAAATAAAATATAAAAATTAAAAAGATACATGAGAAGATAAGAGTTATGTTAGTTTTTATTTCAGTTTTAATAATAATATTTTCCGTTCTACTGTTATGGAAAAAAATATTGTTTAAAGTCTAAAACTTGATTTTTTATTGTATATATTCCTTAATATAAACTTTTAACATATAAATAATATTTCAAGTATTAGTAAATCTGTTTATTCATTGGGTATAAAATATTTTTTTATTAAATCATCAATTCATCAATTTTATCAATTCATTTAAATTAATTTTTATATTCGACCCTTGATTATTACATTCATTCTATTTTTTCCTAGAATTATTTAATATATTTCTATATCTAATCATAACAAATAAATAATAAATCAAATTAAAAACAGTAGTCAAACATACAAATTAGATTTTTAAATTAGTTTAATTTAATTTTTGTATTCGACCCTTAATTATCACATTCATTCTATTTTTTCCTAGAATGTTTTAATATATATCTATACCTAATCATAATAAATGAATAATAAATCAAATTAAAAACAGTAGGCGAACACACAAATAATACATAATTGCATTATGCCATATGAATACAAAATACATTCATACCCTTTATTATTTCATATCGATTTATTGATATCATTTGATGCCATTCATATATATATATATATATATATATATATATATATATATATATATATATATGTTGATGTAAGGGCCGATAACTTTTCTCAATATTATGTTCCTTAATATATCTTGCATTGTTTCTGATAATAGTGTTCAATGAAGTGTTATGTAGGTCACCGGTTCAGTACTCGTAATAAATTACTTACAGAATTAACAGCGAGGTTTTTTTTAATCCAAAACATTACACAGAGAAAATGAACCCCGATCGTTTGAATTCTGTAATTAGTGCGGTGCGAATATATTTTAGTTATCGTACAGTTGAAAAAGTACTTGAAGTGTTGATAGTTGCGTACGGTGTGAATAATTTAATAAGAAAACACATTCATTCATGAAAAACATAATACATAGAATTTTTATCACTGTATATACATATATATATATATATATATATATATATATATATATATATATATATATATATATAGGAAAAATCAACATAGGCTTCCACAAAAAAGTATTTAAAAGAAGCAAAAAATTTTTAAAAAAAAAACAATATCCCCCTTTTATTTATTGTATTTTAGTAAGACATTTTTTTCTGATTTAAACGATTTTCATGAATGTATTACATCTCAAGTGTACCGAATTATTTTGTACACTTAATATTTGTATATGGAACAATTTTTTCAATGTTTCCAGTTAAAAAAATTTTTGAAAGGCATATATTTCGTTTTGAATTTATTGTGGAGATCTTATCGGTTCGATAATATTTTATATTCTTTTATTTATTCTGAGAAACACATTAGAGGAATGTCGACTCAAAGCGGCCATCTTTTTTCGACAAGGGAATCGTCTGTTACCCAACAGATGGAGTCAAGTTATACAGAACAATGGGAGATATTTTGTGGATTGAAATTTATTCCATTTTTTCATAAACATTCATTTTTTTTATAAAAAAGGCAGAAATGATTTTTACACCTAATATATTACAATTAATTCTAAACGTTAAAATTTTACTCGATTTAAATTAATCAAGAAGTTTCTAATTATTAGAAAAAATGTGTATTCTTTTCCAATAACTCAAAAACTGTGGCAGAATCAAACATTTCAATCCACTATTCGACAATACTTTTTCAAAAGAGATTAAAAATGAATTTGAAAGTATATTTCATCCACAGATATATATATATATATATATATATATATATATATATATATATATATATATATATATATGCATATGAACTTATTAAAGAGAAAAACAAGATGAATGTGTTGAAAAAAATTCAATTTGTGTATTAAAAACCAATCTGTATTTTTTATTACCGCGAGCATGCCTTCGTCGAGATAAGTACGACCGAACCATCTCTGCGATCCTATCGATATTTGATTCCTGCGAGACTCTGATGTATATATATTACTGTGAAATGTCACTGTATAATTTGGGGTTAATGAAAGGATCATAAGGGAAAATTTATTACCCAAACTTTATAATAGAACATTCGCAGATAACTTTTCCTGGAATGTACGTCGATCGTGAAAAAAGAATACTTGTCGGACATATTGAATATTTATGATAATTATTTATCATTCGGATTTTCTTCACATAATTCTCTAACGTAATTTTATATAAATTTGATTTTAAGAATTTTTTTAAAGAATATGAGGATGAATTTATAGCCAATAAAATCATGATTTTATAAACAGAATATTTATGTAAATGCTCGTCATTATTTATTACATTTTTGAATCGCACCCATAATTGTATTAGTTTGTTTTATTTACTAAATATTGTATTTTTTAATTTTTCGAAATTATTTTAACTTTTTTTAAACAATCAAAGATATATATTTTGTCCCATTTCCATTCAAACTCTTTTCTCTTGTTATCATCTATCTATCTATCTATCCATTCATTTATCTATCTATCTATCTATCTATCTACTTATCCATCTTTTTATCCACCTATCTATCTATCTATCCATCCATCTATCAATCTATATATATATATATATATATATATATATATATATATATATATATATAGTTAGACGACACCTATAGCTGATCGTCTAGATTCCTTATCCATATATTGCCATGGAAACTTACCGTGATTGTTTTTAAAACACACTGATATTTTTAAGATAAATTAGAACCGATCAACGGACGTAGTGTGTGCGGATGCAGGCTGTAATGAACCTCCCTGGCTGGTACAGATGCATTATACATCGCCGTTGTTATTTGTAATCGTTTCTAAATAAATTGTTATATAATTTAGATTAGTATCAACCCACCCCTTTCCCACGCACGCTAACAATATATATATATATATATATATATATAAGATATTAAATTCGCCATTTTTTAATGTTGTTCTTTAAAAAATCCTTTATTTCTCAATTGTACAGTCTTATCAATCAATATTGATGACAGTAAATCATTCAAATGAAAAATGTATTCTGTTCGACATTCATTCATTGCTTCTCATATTCAACAATGATAGTTATTGGATGTACATATTAATTCCATGCCTTTTTTATAGAAAATGAATGTTTTTCTGATCAACAGAGGAATAAGTTCTGAAATACGAACAAAATAAAAGTATAACAAGTATATATATATATATGATTGAACGCATGTGCACTTCTTGTAAATTTCTGTTTTATTTTTTAACTTTCAGATAACTGATTTTATATTTTAGTACTTGTCACTACTCCAATTAATTCAATATTTTAAATATGTAATCAGAAAAGAAATATAACACAGCATTAACTTAATCGAAATGAAACCAGATTCGTATAGATTGTGTATTCAGCCATCTTCATTCTTGTTTCTGTTTCTATCTGATCTCTCTATTGATAATGACAGATAAAATATGCTCTAATTATTTTGTAAGGACAGTAAAGATAGAGGATTCATGTAGTCATTCGTTCATTTTCTCCATCTTATATTGATAAATTAGTATTTAATATATATATATATATAGAGAGAGAGAGAGAGAGAGAGAATGTAACAGTCTGTATTTAAATTCAAAACATATTTTCTATATCGTTTCATTATAAAATTCACTCGATTTAAAACCGTTCGTTTCGAACGAACGTTAAGATTTATGCCACATCAGTACGAGACGGTCTTAAATCATCGTAAAATGAAACAGGACGTCGTCCACACCCCAGTGATGTCCGATCCCGACCGCATGATCGAAACGGACGCACATGTGTGTGAAGAAAAATGCCCGGCTGCACCGCGCCGGAGTGCAGTAAACTCAAGCTCGTTTGAACATGGCATCACGATACATTCTAATACGTTACACTTTCATTTCGACGACTGAAATAGGAAAATTGCACGCTGTAGTTGAATTTAAATACACAGCGCGAATATGTAAATAGACGTTTTAAAGTAAACATTCCGAAAAAATGTGCACGGAATACGCAATTAGATACATTTTGTGGAAAAAAAGTGCCCGTTAAAAATTGTTTACAACAATGTGCTGAAATTCAAATGAATTCACACAAATGACAGCATTACCGTGTGACCACTAGTTACATGCGAACGGGACTCTACCGTGCACTCCGCATGTGTGTGTGTGTGTGTTTCATGTCTGTAAGTTTGTGTACGGACATCACTTTCGTAATTATTATATAACATACACACACACACACATATATATATATATATATATATATATATGTATATACACATGTGTGTTCATTTCAACGTCCAGCCGTCAGTGAACAAAACATTAACAAATATATTTAGTAGACAATACTTTTCCAGTCGTGCGCTCCCGAATCACGAGGCATCCAATTCATGCAAAAAAAATATTCTTTGTGCGGCCTGTTCTCATTTACATAATTATTTTCATTTGATGTGTGAACTAAAATGGAAACTTTAACAATTAATTTCAACTAACAGGCGTGCACGATTACATGAATATCTTTTAAATGTCTATTTTCCTATTTAATTGTAATACAGTTTTCATCGAAAATAGCTCCATTCGTTTGTAAAGAAACATTATTTTATACTTTCACAAATGAATTCTATTTTTCATCCGACAAATCACAAAAAAAATCAGACCGAAAACGTCCAATAAATAATTTTTGATCGTTTTCAATTGTTGCTTATGAGTATTTGGATTGTGGTGCAATTTTCGTCAGAGAAGCAAGATGTAGAAACTTGTTTTTTATGTCCATTTCCTGTATTAACACATTGGGAACCAGAAACTAGTTTATCGTTTTAGGTAATGTGCATGATTTCTTGATTGTTTTCCAGATAACGGTATTTTTTTGCTTTCAAACATTATCAGTCCTGTTTCTGAAGGTATTTTCAGTTTGGTTTTTGACTTCGGGTGGACCAGTAAATACATAAAAGTGTTCAAATAATTATAATGAATATTAATTCTGTATTAAAATTTCATATCTTCATAATGGATAAGGAAGACATTTTTGCAGAGGAATTTTGTGAATATTTTTCAGATGTACCGAGTAGTTGTGAAAGTGAGAACAATGATTAGGATAGTGAGATAGAAGAAAGATCAGACAGCGACATTTTTCCTATCAGAAATAGGTGTACTCGTATTCTATCCACGCACACATTTTTTTTTCCATTCTGATAAACATGGCGTAGAATTAAATCCATCTCGCTGCGAGATATCGACAAAATAACACTACTTCCTCACTCGACAATTATATTAGTGTAGATCGTCCGAATTCCCGCTCTAGGATTGCATTAGGCGCGATTGCTGATCGTAAATAGTCCACATACGAAATAAATATTATAACTTCGCTCGCAACATAATAATTTAATGTTCGAAACGTGAATATTTCATCGGAACTATCCACGGTTTATATTTATAACAGAAGTCAAGAAGTTTTCACATACGTCATCAATATTCCTCGTGCACGTTCTAATATTTATAAAGGTACATCTTAGACAACGCAGTGGATCGGATTTGATTTCTTCCTCGGAGAACCGTAATAGTGTGAACTATAAATAAAGGAAGGCTATTATTATTTTTATTACGATATAAAGATTTCCGTATAGAGTCTTAAAAATTGCAAAGGTGAATTTTTATAACTGGCGTGTAATATTACCACATAAAAATTGTGTACATACATATACAACAATCTATATCTATTTATACATATTATATATATATATATGAATAATGGAATATTTTCCAACTGATTTCACGCAATCTCATAACCTTAAAATG
Source organism: Acanthacorydalis orientalis (assembly GCA_034766995.1). Taxonomy (NCBI): domain Eukaryota; kingdom Metazoa; phylum Arthropoda; class Insecta; order Megaloptera; family Corydalidae; genus Acanthacorydalis; species Acanthacorydalis orientalis. The sequence continues at coordinate 47,099,397 of CM068317.1, forward strand.
TTTCCTCTCTTATAAAAACACAGTAAATCGTCTCTAACTCTCTAACTAGCATCAATATTTATGTCTTGTATAAATGAGATAATCCATTTGTAAATTGAAATTTCTATAAAGGAAATAAGTCAAGAATATGATATTACTTTTCAGTACTGAAACGAATCATATCTTATTTGATAAATAACCATTTAAGGTATCAATTAAGTTTTTTATTGCATCAGGTGTACAATTTAATTCCATGTTTTTTTTTATAGAAAATGAATGTTTATGAAAAAATAGAATAGATTTCAATCCTCAAATATCGCTCATTATTTTATATAACTGCCATCCATCGCATAAAAAATCTTTTTCGATCAAGAACGTTCAATAAATACCTATCGGTCATTTTTAATTTGCATTTCCGTAACAATTCCGTCATCCTTAAAGCATTAAAATGCATAGAAATTAGATTTGTCTGCTCGTGAACTCTTAATCTAATATCATTTCTATATAAATATTATCTTGTATTAAAATAATCAATTATACATGATTTTTAAACGACTGTATCTAACCTAATTTAGTTAAAAATGCGTTTTCCTGAACGAAGGTGAATTTTTTATTCCAAAAACTTAAGACTTTAAATGGTGAAAACTGTTATGATGGAGACAAGTGCTAAAATTCAACTGGACATACAAAAATTCTAATTAGATAGCTCTGAACAAAATATGCAAGAAGAATTAGGTTTCTTAAAGGTTTCTTAGGAAAATTATAGAATATTTTTTTAATGCACTATCAATGATCTGAACAACAGAATCTCTTCTAGAGAATTCAAAAATTGAGCGAAAATAGATAAAGATATGACAATAGTATCCTGGAGTGGGAGGGTGACTGTAACGACTAGCTTTTATAAAAGAGATGACATCTAATCTTGGATAAATCGATTAATATTCTTTCATTGCAACTTCAAAATGCTCTGAAGATACTGTCATTGTCTTATAAATGTTTATAAAGGTCTAGAACAACCATTGATCAACTATTTGATATCGGTATTCTTTACTAATAAAAAGATTGATATATTATAGAGAATATATTAATTTTTATATCAAATATCGACTGTTGAAAAAATCATATAATTGAAAGTATATTTTTAAAAAAAAAAAACATCAATTTATCAAGATAAAAATTCAACTATCGCTAACTTAAATTATTTTCTCTTTAAGTAGAAATTTTTGATTGGTTCTGATACCCGGTCAATAATTAATAGAATGCTATTCCTAGACACCCAACATTTCTATTTTTTAATCGAAACATTCAGTTACACATTAACTGCGACTATTTAATAAAAAAATATATACTTCCAATGTATACTGTACGCCACACATATGCAAATATCTCATTGTGACTACATTTTGTACGATTTATAATTAACTGCCGAAATATTCACATAAAAATCTACTCGTATTCAAAACAAAAATTTCGAACGTACATACATACATTCCGTAAAAATATACAAACAAGTACATTCATCTCTCTATACAAATATGCATATATATATATATATATATATATATATATGTAGAAGTAGGTATGTGTATATAAAAGAATTAATTTCCATATGTCAAGTTTGAGCGGTGAAAACACAAACGTTACCTTATAAAACATATAACGTATAAAAGTTCAAACGGAAAAGTTTGACATTCGTTGCTGTGAGTGTATAACTCGCATACGAAAATAAATGTATGGGGCTTGTAGTCGTGAGTGTACGCAGACACGTCTATCATTGTCGATGCAAATCAAAATAGTAAATCATTGAGTGAAATCATATTAGAGTAGTGATACAGAGACGAGAATGCACACTGCAAGGCATAATACAACCAAACTTTCGAATATTAATACAGATTGTTTCTTTTTTTTTGTTTAAGAGCTTTGTACATAGCAATTGGATTTTGTTAAGAAATGCTCTTCTGATTTGAATCTCTTATGATGGATTTATAACATTAACAGTTAATATAAATACAGACTAAAATTCGGTAACTTGAAATGTTACATCCTAATATATATATATATATATATAAAATAGTATGTCTATATAAACATTCCTGCAAATAGATTATTTTTGCAACGTGTTATTTTATAAAGTGTTCTGTGGATAATTTTGATTGTATATATATATATATATACATACATATATATATATATATATATATATATATATATATATATAAACGGCTTAACACAGAGAGTGACGTTTGAAGGGAGCTCGACTCCTTCTTTAATGCAAAGCTTAAAAAGTTCTATCGCCAGAGTATTGAAAATTTAATGTTAGTATGGGAAGCAGTTGTAATTAAGAACGGAAAATATATTTTAGATCAAAATTAAAACGTCAATTTTTTTCGCTGCTTCAAACCCTTAATTTAAAAAACCGCATTACTTATAGGACAACTCTCTCTCTCTCTCTCTATATATATATATATATGTGTGTGTATATTGTATTGTATGTTATGTATTTATAAGAGGTGTTATGCTTTAAGCATTTTGATTACAATCATAGAGAGATACGTTTGCGCACAAACTTAATGATGTGAATGAACACAATTATAATTGTGTGAGCGTGTAGATCTAAACATATGTGTACAAACACTAAGATGTGGATGTATATAGACACCCTAGTACCCGAAAATAGTCATATATATATATATACATATACATATATATATATATATATATATATATATATATGTATATACATGTATATACAGTAAATAATTATTTGTAGACACATACAACAAAGCGTCGACAAACAGGAAACGCACCGACAACAGCACCCTCGTAGCGGTGTCGCCGCTTCACACACCGACTACGTAGTTCTAGCGCGACGTCGCTGTTGTCTCTTGTTCCCGCGCGCTCGCGCTAATCTGATTGGTCACACAATGTTCACGTCACTACACACCTTCGTGCTTCCGGCTTCCGGTTCCCGCCAGCGCCGTAGCCGCTCTTATCACGAAGCGCCACTTCGCCGCCATTTTGACAAGGCTTTTATTGTTAGCTACCGCTCACTCACGGTCTTTCTACTGAATGGATGGATGGTGGCGCACAACAGATATAGACACACAAGTTCATGAGATACACAACAAAACGCCGTTACGATATGCAGTCTCGCAGCAGCGACTGTACAGATCTACCTGGCTGCGGAACACGGGTTCTGTACGTCTACATTGTTCGTTATGTTGATAATGAGTTTAGATTTTCGACGCAGCGTTCTGATATTTTTATTGTCGTGTGGGTGTTTCGGTTTTACTGCATAGTTCATGGGATGTTATTGTACGCGAGTGTACTTTGGTTGGATAGAGGGATTTTTTTTTTTTGATATAATATTAACTGCAGTTTGTTTTTATGGCACGGCCGTACTGGAAATAATAATAAAACTTAATGATTAAGAATTTTCTCTTACTCTAATTCACTACTGACATATTTTTTATCTCCAAAAAGTAGTCTTATCATGTGTTCAAACATACAGCTGTATCATTCATACAAATTTCAGTATAGAGCACCGATATTAAACAACTAAAACATTACTTTTATACAACATTTTAAAATTCGTCTACTTAAACTCAAAAGATTGTATATCTCTTCCACCTTTTCAAATTAACAACGTATAATCAGTAAATAAACTTCTAATCCACTATTAGATAAAGAAAAGAAAGCAAATTACATAAGAGATTATTTATAGTAAAATAAAAAAATATATAATTAAAACCGATTCTATCTCATAACTCGAGACGACATTTATAATAATAAAAACTAATATGATACAGAAGTATAAAGTGATATCAATAATTTATCTGGCCGGAAACTAAAATCTCAGATCACGCTTCGAACATTTATAAAATACAATTTTCGAGTACTTAAATTGAATTAAAATGTATGTCTAGTTGAAAACTCGGACGAGGCGACGGTTTGTGTGCGAGTGAAATGACGATCGTCTGATCTGAATTTATTCAAAGACAACCAAACTGAAAATAAAAACACCGTGTTCATTTTTCCTTCCGTCAATTCTTATTTCGCCGTTTTAATTCCATTACAAACTTGCTCATCAACGCAATTAATAATTATGTACGGTTTCTTGAGCAGGCGTACCGACGTCGCAACAAAAGGATTAAAAAACTTTCGTCGAAGTTACTGCGTCGCCGCCACAGCTCGTCTCAAACTCGATGGAAATTATTCCCCGTCACTTCACTGTCACATGTATTTTGATATTCTGCGTAACAGTCGGGCGACACACCGTTCTACTTTGTGTCAATCGAGATAGCGGTTGCTTGTCAAGTCCTTTCTGCAACTTCTTGACCAAACACTACATCAATATTTAATACGGTTTCGTGGTTGCACGTTGCCAGAAGGTCCTGCACACATCCTGGACACGATAACTCGACCCCCGGGACGAACTCCTGTCCGGTAATGACTGTACGCTACAGTCTGTCTTCTCGTGTAAGAAATAGGTACGCGGCACAATGTTTTTGAAACGATATTGGATACGGTTATCTCTCCTCGTGCAGAAAGGTACCGAAAAATCGATGCGGTGAAAAACGAATTGATTCTTATTGCGAGAAATAAAGGAGACGGACTTCGACAAATTCACTAAAAGAGACATTACGCGCCTATATCTTTTTCACGCTCACATTTCCACACACCGCTACACACACATACACAAACATATATATATATATATATATATATATATACATAATTAAGTTCAATTAAATTTAAAACTTTAAATTAGAATTATTATATCAAATATACGTTTATTTAAAATCCATTTATATAAAACCTATAAAATTTTGTTTACATTCTGAAAAATAGCTCATAAATGAATAAAATAGATAAATAAATTATACTCAGAATATGTTGTTAAAAATATCCATGTGTGTTATTTTTAGAAATTATTTTGCATTACACTTTCGAATAAAAATCGTAGTTTAACATATTTCTTGCTAGTATGAGGTATTCTGTTAATTAAACATATTTGTAATTTTTTATATTCGGTCCATTTATAACACAATTTTCTTTTTATGAATTTTTTTATATCTTTGAATATATACAACGAATATTAAGACTTTTATTATATAAGGAAACAAATATGCTTATCCAAATATTCATTTATTCAAATATTTTTGATATCTTTATAAATTGTTTAAAATATAATTTAGTTATATGAGAAATATTAAAAAAAGTCTTTTTTGAGCATATCGATTAGATCTACAAATTAATTCGGTGCCTTTTTTATAAAAAAAAATGAATGATTACGGAATAATTGAACACATTTCAATCCTCAAAAGATCCCTCAGTATTTTATATAACTTTTCTCCGTCTGACGAGCCTCTTGTAAAAAAAAATATACCGGATTTAAGTCGATGAAGTCGTCAGTATATTTTCGGACCTCTTGCACTGTTTTATCAGTTTCTGCATATTCTTTGCGTCACAACACTTTTCCTTAAAGCTGAACAAATCATTTCCGCATCTTCGGTAGCATATTTTTCAAATATGTAATGCTTAATATGCTACTTTTAAGACCCCTATCTGTTTCACTACTGTTTTATGAGGTTATGCCAACTGTTTGACCAAGACATACGATGCGTGACCATCAAATAACGAGAATCTCTTTATAAATCCTTTATTAAATGAAAATACATGAACCTCTGCTGTCAACTTCACAATAGTCTCCTCTGAGCATGACGCACTTGAGCCACAACGCTTCTCCCATTTCTGGAAACAGCCGTGAAAATCATCTGAAGTCTGAACAATTTTCAAAACTTCACTGATGATCAAAATCTCGACTTCACACTTTGAAACTTCGAAGGCATATACAAAAACTGTGAAATATTCCAACCAGGTAGTAGCACAAATACCGCTGTTGTACGGTAGTATTTTAGAAAGAAATTCTTGTTATTCATTTGCCTCACCTCGTATAGTATTTTTTAATATTAAGGTTAGCGCTTGAAAATTCCAAAACGAGGAGAAAATATTTTAATTTGAAACAAAGTTATGATTGATTCAATTTAAAGGCACAGAATTATTTTTTACGCCTAATAATTACAATCACTTGTATCAAAAAACCTCATTCCATGGATATATCAAAAACTGACCATATCTAAGAATATTGCTGTGCCTAATTCTTAGTAAAGCTCATTTTAGAATATAAGAGAGAGATATTCATTGAATATTCAAATATAAAATTTATTGATTATAAAACTGATCTTTCTGTCTCTCGAAAAATTTTAATTTTCCGACCGACAGACCTAAGTGTAATCAAAAATTTTAAAGATTCTAACAAAAGATGTGCTTTGCAACACTTAATCAACCAAATGGAACAACGGAACGACTCAACGAGAATTTATCGATTTTGGATGCTAAAAACTTAGTGAACGACACATCTAACAATCTATCACCAACAACAATATTCAGTCGCTTCTGGCTGCTAACTCATATAATATTCTCAAATATTTTTTTCTATTTAATACATGTATTACTTTATCACATAATTAACTATTTGAGATTTTCACGAATGAATTGATTTTCATCCCACAAATTGCAACATTTTTTTCTAATCCAAATGTTCAAAAAATCATCATTGACTATTCCTTATGCAATTGTTATATATTTCAAAGTCGATGGCTTCCCACCTTCAAAGAGCCAAAGTACAGAAAAAATAAAAATTGTAATTATTGGAGTTTATATACAAGAAAATAATAAGTAGATGAAATTTATTCATTTATATAACAAGGAAATATAATCAGTTCTACAATACTCACTATAACCGAATTTATATATATATATATATATATATATATATATATATATATATATATATTATATTCTCTATTAAAATATACATACTTTGTTAATCTCGTATGCATGTCACATTTGACACTTCTTTTACAGATTAGTAACAAAATTGAAACATAATAGTTACAAAACTTAGCTATTCTACTACATTTAAATTATAATTCACTTATTATACTTTATTATATCTGTATATTAATTTATTTATCATATTCTATTCTCAAACTGTATTTTAATTTCCAGCTTTTGAAGCAATCATTTAAAATTTTACTAAATTGACCACAGGCACTAATTCCATAAATACATTGATGCTAGTTTGATTGATATTGGAAAGTAAACTTTCTCTTAATTGTTTCAGCCCTTACAATCTTTTTAGTATATGAATATTGTTTGTGCCCATGATAAATTTATAAATATATATATATATAAATATATATGTGTGTGTGTATGTATGTATATACACCCGTCCCTCAATTTACGCGGGACTTTTTTTACACGGAAAATTATACCTCTATTTACGCTGCACTTTTTAAACGCGGTATTGATTTACGCAACCTCATTTTACGCGGTCAGATAGATCTCATTTTATATAATTTTTCATTGTATTTATTACATATCAAATTAACTCTAATTCTTACTCGAACGTCTAAAAGCACGGCAGTGCAGTACAAAACATGCTCACGGAGACATCACATTGCCTTATTAATCATCTTTGCGATCCTAATTTACGAAGCCAGAAAATATATTTTCCTAGAAGCTGTAAAAGTACATAACAAGATATACAGGTGACACCGAATAAAATTTATCTACTTTTGTTCTCTAAAACGTCATTATTTTTTTTAATTGATGTGAAATAAATATGTGTTTCTGCAACTTTACTAGCTTTTATTTCCAATATTTTTTCTGTTGTACTGACAGACTCGATTTACGCGATTTTCATTCGCGTAAAACGAATCCACGTGGAACGGACACTCCGCTTAAATTGAGGGACTGGTGTATATATATATATATATATATATATATATATATGTATGTATATATATAGTTCATAAATGTAGAATGAATTACATCGAAACAGAACAAATTATATACACATATTATTCAAAGAGTTAACGGTTCTTTGTTCGAAAAAAAAGCATTTCCCATGAAAAAAATTACTGAAACTATATTTGTGCCGATATTGTGACGATAATGGTTATAATTTTTGAAAGCAGTGTTTTAATTCCTGCAATTAAAATGAGTTATTGTACGAAACAACTCAGTCTCGCAGTTATTACAAACATGCGCTATTTTTTTATTTTTTTTGTAAATTACTAACCTAATACATACGTCATAACGTGAATTAATACGAGTTTTTGATTTGAAAAAATAATTTATTGTTACGATTTGATTTCACGAATTAATTGAAATAGTAGCTTGGCCAGTGTAGGTGTTTTGTCCGGAGAAATAAAATATTTGTGGGTTGTATTTATTAGACAAGTGTGCGGTTTTTATCGTTTGGAAGGATTGTGAATAACATTTTAATCAGTACCGTTTTGTATAATTCGCTATAAGTGTTTAGATTTCTATTGATATATATATATATATATATATATATATATATATATATATATATATATATATATGATTTTTAATATTTTTATATTTTAATAACGTCGCTTGTTTATATTCCAATAATTAAAAAAAATAAAAATGAAACATCTTTATACAGGGTTCTCCAATAAGGACGCACTTTTTTAATTTAAAATAAAACACGGAATTTGCGTTGAAATTTCGAGTTCCTTTATTGGAAATAATGGTCGGCGATATGCCATTTGTAAATAAAAAATAATATCGTGTAAGTGACTTCCGCGTGTTTTCTTGCAAGTATCAATTCTTTTATTAAAATTTTCAATAATATCGCTACAGAACTGGGGCTCTATCTCACCAGTTACTCTTCGGATTTCATCTTTTAACTCGAGAATTGTTTTAGGATAATTGGTGTACAACTGTTCTTTAACATAATTCCACAGAATTTAGTCTAATGGTTTTAAATCTCAAGATCTCGATGACCAATTAATATTTCCATTTCTGTAAATAATGTGACTAGGAAAGTTCGTCCTCAATAAATCAATTGTTTCGGCAGCTGTGCGGTTTGTTGCGCCATCCTACTGGAACAACATGTCCTTCAGATCAATATCATCCAATTCTCTCCACAAAAAATTGGCTATCATGTTTCGGTATCTTTCTCTATTCACAGTAATCGCTTTACCAACCTGATTCTCAAAAAAGTAAGGACCAATGACTCCACTAGACCTTAGAGCTCACCAATCACTTTTTCTGCATGCAGTAGATTCTCAATGATCACTCTCAGATTTTCTTTATCACCGATTCAGCAGTTTAGCTTGTTAACATAGCCAGAGAGTTTGAAATGAGCCTCATTGATTAAATTTACTTTTTCAGTAAAACCGTGTTATTCCAGTATCCAATTAATAGATCTCCAACACAGAGAATGGTCTGCTGATTTCAACTTTTATATTGATTGAACCTTATAAACGTTTAGCAATTAATCATTATGCGGAATACGACGTCATCCGTGGAAGCCTCAATTGCTGTAAACGTCCTGGAATTGACAATCCTGACTCTTCCATTACACTTTCACGAACCAAGTCCATATTTTCTTCAGAACGAGCACTACGAACAGGTTTAGGTGTTTCTATATCTTGAACCGATCCAGTCTCTCCAAATTTACTCACTAATCGAAGAATTATTAATTCAGATGGACAAGTATGTCTATAATAAATATAATTTACAGTAATTTATGAAATATGTCTTTTATAGAACTGCCATCTTCATAATACAATTATATTATTTCAATCCATAACTAAAAATGGCAATGTCTAAACTTAACAAATGTCAAAAAAATTACAGCTGTCAGTTGACATCTGTGAAATATAATATCTTAAAATATTGCGTCCCTATTGAAAAACTCTTTATATTTATATTTGAATCTAATACCCTCACTTGTTTGTACTTCAATAATTTTTAAAAAAAAAATCTAAACATCTTTATATTTCTAAGATAAAAGTATAGTTTTATTTAGCGTCAAGTTTGGTTTCTATTAGTTTCTCAAAAATTGTCTCTTACATTTTAATTTTCGTATCGATCCCATTGAAGTCATTGACAATTTAGTCTTATTTCTTATATTTTACATACGAGTATAAGAATATTTGAGATGGTGCAAGGAGTAGATGAAAAAGGTAGAAACCTATGTACATAGATTAATATCCAGTTGGATATAAATGATTGTAAACAGTTGATATAGAACTACTAAGCATGTTTGTTACTTATTTAATCGACACATTAAATTCTAAACAAAACGTTCCACTATTACTTACTTCATCAGCTATTCTTTCTTTTATTTTATTTTATATGACAAAGTAAAAAATACAGTGAAAAATATCGTCTCTTACTGTTGAAAACCGAGTCATCTACACGTATGTGCGCAAACACATACACACACACACACACACACGTGTACACGGAATGAGAGAGGTAGGAGTGCGCGCGATATAAATATTTACAGAGAGCGAGTCCACATTTCTGCGGCGCGATCTGATGGTCCGGCGATATCGGTAGCATGTTGCACGGCCATAACCTAAGATGCTGTGCTCCAGGAGGCCGCCGCCACCTTAGTTTACCGGTCGTGTGTTGCCACCCATCGCAGCGCTATCTTGTTGCGAGCCTGGGGCCACGGACATCGCCTGCATGTGATACGACATGCACACGACTCGTCCGCGCGCAAAACACACAGACCTCTATTGCTAACGGATTGAGCCGGTCGGTCCTCGATCTCTCGCGAAATATTTCGAAGAGGAAGCTTCAAACAGACGTCAAAAAATCAATCTGTCGTCGAATATTTGCAGTAATTTTATGATTAACACACTAGAGATGTAAATCTTTCAAATTGGGACAAAATGTCTTGTATTTATCTTTAACATCCAAGGTAGTATTTCTATCGAATTAATTTAATTATAAAATATCATCAGTTAACAATTATGGTTTGGTAATATAGTTAAATTCACTTTCACAAATTAAACTGAAAGATAATTAGATGTACAAATTAACTCGATGACTTTTTTCATACAAAAAAAGAGTGTTTATAGAAAAATTGAATACATTTCAATCCTCAAAATATCCTCCATTATTTTATATAACTTTACTACATCTGTCGAGTAAAAGGCGTTCCCTTGTCGAAAAAAAGATGGAGGCTTTGATTAATGATAATGATGTCATAAAGCATTTTCGGATCTCTTCCACTGTTTTAACATTTTTTTTGCATATTTATTGCATCACAACACCTTCCACCAAAGCTATACATATCATTCCTATGTCTTCAGCATCATTTTTTCAACTAGAATTCGAAAAATATGCAATAACTGATATGCTGCTTTTCGGAAATCGTTTTCACTACTGTTTTGTGAGGTTATGACAACTGCTTGACCAATAAATATAGTGTTTTTAAATGTTAAGGTTGACACTTCTAAATCCTAAAGCGATGAGAACATATTTTAATATAAAACAGAGTTATGCTCGATTCAGTTTAAAGGCACAGTTAATTTTTACATCCAATAAATGAACAAATAAACACAATTATTAACTCAATATTTTATACACTAAAAACATACCATTTACTTATACACTGTTTAGTAAAACAAACGTGTATTTTTCTGCTTCTTAGTACTCTGAGGAGAATAGCATCAGCATTAAATTGCTCACAAGACAATCAAAAATGATGGATTATTCAATTATTGAACATTTTTGATCAGAAACATTCTTATACTTTGTAGGACGAAAAAATCATTTCAGAAGATGATAACAAAACGACGATAACCATCAGGGCAACTCATAAGACAACAATTATTTAACTTTAACCTCAAAACGTCTCGTCGATAAATAATATCATAATTATTTATTTTGGATTGAATTCTGTTATCATTTAAAAACAATTCTTTTTAATTCTGCAATAAATCCGTGTGATAAAATATGATTCGTCTGTTAATAAATCCTGCCATAGGAAACAGAAAAAAATAGAATTCATTCTTTCTTTTAACTCATTCGGACCTGAATTAAGTCTGTCTGAAAAAAGATATTTCTCTGTTGATTGTAGGTGATAGGGGTTTAACTAAGAGAAAAATATCTTTTTTATATATTTTTTTATTGATTTTTCCTAGTTTTCCAGCATGGGCATAATTGGACACGATGAGTCTTAAAAAAAACTATTATTTATAATTATTAGTTTTATCTTTAAGGACACAGACGGCGAATTAGTATCAAATAATTAATTTATTCTAGATATTATGTATCTTTCAGAATAAGTGTTCATAATTATACCCACCGGGTCTGAACGGGTTAATGTGATTAAAAGCTCGAGAGTATCCGTGACACGTTCATCTCTCGCAGACATCACTAGTGTATACATTCATTTCTTCTATTCGAGAACGTATCTCAATATGAACCCGTTAACAAGTGACAATTTTATTTTATTTATTATGCAGAGAAAACTTTCCTCGAGATACATTTCTTGTTTATATAACTGTACGCTATACGGCATACGAACAAAGAAATTTTATACGTCTCTTTTCGAAACACTTTTTTTGTTTCATTTCTATTTTTTCTTCCTATTCAAGTCACAACTGACGATATTCACTGTCTCGTTTTCTATTCCTTGATGTTTGTCATCGCTGTATGATTAATTTTATGTATTTTTCTTTCACTTTCTCTCTCTCTCTCTCTCTCTATATATATATATATATATATATGTATATGTGTTTAATAAAGTAATTAACAATTATATTTCATTAAGCTCCTCCTTGTAGAAAAAAACTTAATTAATTTCGATTTTGACACTAATTGAAGTATTACTTAAAAAAAATAAATATTTATCTGTAAAAGCAATACAAATAATATTAAAATGTCTACATTTGTTGTATTTTAGAGTTTTCGGTATAAAATTATTTTTATATTAAACTGAGTCATACAGTGTGTGAAAAGGAAGATACAGACAGTATATTAAACAAGAATATAATAAAAGACAGACAATAATAGTGTAGAAGACATCACTTTTTGAAGTTAACTCTTCCAACCCGGTGCCATTTTAAACCTATCCCTGCCGGTGCAGTAAATACAGTTGACCGTTAATATTTTTGTTGAAAATTACCATTTATGAAGGAATAAAAGGGTTTTTACTTAGTTGAACATCAAAGTCAATCCTTACACAATCGATTAGTATCAATAGAACATGTGTATTGAAAGAAAATAAAGAGATATAATTAAAAATATCACTGTATTTCCTCGCGGCAAATGCAACCGGCAAGCGCTTCTGCAACTAATGATTAGCTACATGAAATGCCATTAGTGCAGAAATCTGTCGTGATTAAAAACTGTAAAATTTCTTAACAGATCTTTCCATACTTTACTATTATATATTCGAGAATGATGAAATCACGATCGAAATGTACATAACAACAATCAAAGATCAAGATCAGTCATTCATTATTAAACATCTTTAATCACAAAAAAATCAGAATGGAAATCTATTTATAGAATAGAATTTAACCACAGTAGGAGAAAACTATATTTTGATTACCATACGGTTAAGAATCGATAAGAAGATTGAACAAACGCTCACTTTCGTTTTTCAATAAATTATTTATCGAGAAAATATTTGCGTGACAAAATAATTCCTCTTAAACTAACTGAAATTGCAAATGTTCAAAAAAAATATATATTTTCTTATATTTTTCGAAACGTCTGAATATTTCCCAGCTGAATTCAATTTGAAAGCAAAAAAATAAATTCTATTCTACCCACTTATACCATTCCGATATATTCAATGAGTCTATATTAATTTTAAGACCCATTTCCGAGTTATGCTCCAAATAACGTTATATAAAACATATTCCTCAAAATTAATTTCGAGTGACATTTGTGTATGAATTTCGAACTCTGTGATCGTCCAATACACCTGTGCAAAGCTGTAAACGTACACATATGTATGTATATGTATATATATATATATATATATATATATATATATATATATATATCGTAGTGTACCGGTAAGGTAGACCCGGTATCGGTCGTGGGCAGGGAGTGAAGCGGCCATGTTATGAATTATTTGGTGGGCTTGTTTATGGCGGCACTCGATACATGCTCACCCACACCATCGACCGAACGCATGCTGTCTTTTTCTTCGTACACCTATGCCGTATTCATCCTGCTCATTTGGACGTCACATCATGAAATTCGTGTGGATACTGCTAACTTTCTTCCTTGCACGAAACGGCGTTACGCTCTATCGTGAGTCTGAACATTGTAGTCCTCTGTAAGCTCACACTGTCATCTATAAGATGTAGGCGTATATCTCGCTATTGTACTTATTTAAAACTTACCGAAACACAAATACCAAGATCTACATTGTTAAATGATAATAACCATTATATATATATATATATATATATATATATATATATATATATATATATATATATATGATGTGCATAACTTCATAATAATATCCACAAATCATTCAATTCGAATAAAAGTGATTCAAATTGAAATATTATATACTTTCTCAGTTTTCTAAAAAATATATGATGCCGGTTCATTATTTTTGAATTTCGGGTTGAATTTGAAATTCATCCTAATATTTCTACCATTGTTCTTTGAAATAGCGATTGTTTAAAGTATTTTATTACTGTGACAGCAATAAATTAGAACAAAGGAAACTTATATCAAACTAGAATAAATAATATTTTATATTTAATCCATTTTACAGTTTCATAATCGTAATATTGTAATGATTGATCAGATTTTAAAGTTTTATATATTTTTTATTAGAGTAACGTATTGTATATTTAACCTTGTATATTAATCCAACGATTTACTTCAAAATAATTCCGAAAACAGTGATAAATTTCGATTAATGAAAACAAATATATATATATATATATATATATATATATATATATATATATATGAATCTAAAAATTTGAATTTTTGTGAAAAAAATTAACAGATATTTTTTCATTAAATAAATTAATTTATTATTAATTCAACGCTTCCAGTCCGATTCCATTTTGAAATTCTCCGTACCGATGCAGTAAACACAGTTTACTTCTAATATTTTTCATGAAAATTACCATTTTCGAAGGAATAGAAGGATTTTCAATTAGTTTAACAACAAAGTCACTGCTCAAATCACAGATTGATCAAATAACATGTGTATTAGAAGAAAATAAAAATATATAATTAAAAATATCATGACAGATATTTACAAATAAAAACACACGGTCAACTGAATTTACTGCACCGGAACGGGAGAATTAATAAATGTTAATTTAATAATTTGTTCGACATTTCTTAGAAAAACGTCCACGTATTCGTATATTCAATTTTTCACAATTAAGTCTGCATGTTTTGCCCGAATCAAAAATATAAAAGAGAAAAGAAAGAAACTTCTTAGTATAAATTCCTTCTTAAAAAAATGATTATAAAAATTAAGTCAAAAAAATGTATATTGAGCTATTTTGCTAAATTATTAAATTTTATTACACCATAACTTTTAAATTCGAAAATAGAATTCCTGTAACATCTACTCCTCTACCTATCTATCTATATATACTCGTATATATATATATATATATATATATATATATATATATAAAAGAGAGAGAGATAAATAGTTAAATAGATATACATAGATAAATAGATAGATAGATAACTATACATAGATATATGTACATAGATAGATAGATAGAAATGCATGATAGATGTATATACATAGATAGATATATGAAGAGAGAGAGTGATAATTAATCTCATAATATGCAGTGCAAGAAAATTTAAATTAAAAAAATGTACAACATATGAAGAGAGCATATTTTTAATCTTACAGTTTTGTTACATGAATTGATCTTAATTTTTAGAAAAAAATATTAGTCTTCTAATTATGTACTGAATTTAGAGTGTTTATATTGCACGTATGTATTTATTTAAACCATCTTCACTCTTAGATTTTTTTCACCTCGCCTAATATCAACTCGAACATATTTTTTAACAAAATAGCTGATAACAAATAACTTCAAATAAAATGAGATAGCATTGTAAATAATATATTCAAATGAAACTTGAAAAATACATTTATTAATTCATGTTTTATGAAAAAAAATCATATTGTCATTTGTTAGATTTACTATGTCTTCTCAGAGGGGATAGTCGAGTAGAAAGGGACAACTAAGTTGCTCTAAACACACACATTTTTATGAAATTCTTTTAGTTATCCATTATTACACTTAAATATGAATTCAGGTTGGTATAAACAATTATAATTCACTTTATGTATGAAAAATCATTTAAATTCTTTCAAAAAAAAGTATATGGCGGATTATATTTTTCATCAGATTTATTGTACTAAAAATATCGTTCATTTATTAATTTTTTTTTCATTTCATACTCTTTCAATATAACAAAACGAATCACCATCTTGTTTCTTACTAATATAAATAACCATAACAACTAATCAATAAATAAATTCATAAAAATCATAATACTCTTACCGTCATTGTATACAGGCATGCCTAAAAAAACTATACTTTGGTTGATCTCGTAAATGTTCATCTGTTACCATAATTTTATTACTATGGCGAAATGATTCAAAAGTTAAAAATTTTCCATAATATCCGACAAGTTAGATATCTGTCACTACACTAAAATAATATGTTTTTTCACTAGTTACTATGGAAACCTAATAATTTTGTTGTTTCTACATGTCTGATGTATTTTGAAATATTTTTAACATGAATTTTAATATAAGATTTCAATTTGACATTTTATTTTATCTTCAGTATTTCTATTTTCAGATTTCTCGCAGTTTCATTTCATCCTTTTTTTCAAAAAGAAAGATAATAATAAAGGATTGTGAGAAAAGACATGAATTAAACAATATAAACGATAAACATATTTTTAAACATAGTGTTCATCTATTAAATGTTTAATAATGAAACATTTTCATTTCAACTTCGGCGTGCACGTATCCAACAATCCTACCGATCGGTACAAGACGAATACACACACATATAGAGCGTTTTAAATTATGTAAAGGTGTCTTCCTTGCAACGTTTCATGTTTTCTTCGGGCCCCCGAACACAAACTACACAGTCACGTTGTGCTGGTAGTAAATATGCTTCGTCAGTTAACCAAATGTCATGAATAACTGTTATTTCTCAACTCACTTTAAAGCATTCGAAATAGTTGTACTTACATAAAACGAATTAACGACATAAGATAACAACATACTAGAGACGAGCTTCCACTTAATGGTAGTACGTTTGGCTCGGGCAAAAACCTGGCGTGATAGTTGAAAATACGTTATTTATTACTCTTTAAGTGCCTCCAACAGTTTGTTACACGCTCTTGTCTTTCGCGTTAATGAATATCTACAGTCGATTGTTCACAGTTTATCAAGATTAGAAACGCGCGGCGGGGAAATTTGATAAAGAAATCTATTCATATGTGTGATTATGTACGTGCGTGTGTGTGTTCGTATTTAGTTGTGTGGACAATTGACTTATTGAGTTCGATTTGTTGACCTAATTATTATATTCAAATCGAGATGACACGGAAATTTATGTGATATTTTTTCCCACAAATCGTTTATTTTTCCATTCTATAAACCATGGAAATTTTGTCTGGTCGAAAATTTTCGATAAATCATTATTGATTTTTTTGATTATGCGGATTTTGATGCGACGCTATCATTTTCAAAGCGTCAAGGTACAGGAAAATCCGTATTTTTTCTGTAATTAAAATTTTATATCATATCAAAAAATGTATCTTTTATAAAAACTAATTTTTAAAGTCATGGAATACATTCATTTTCAACAAAAATATAATGACATAATACTTATAAAATGAATCATAAAAAAAATAGATGGTTATATATGCCCAAAGTATGATAAAAATTTAAACCTGTAAAAAATTTATTCTTACAGTTTCATATTTTGTTTCAGGAGAATTTTACATCCATAATGAAGTACTAGGCGGTAAGTGAAAAACAAATATTATTAGTAAATTTTTCATTAAATAATTACTCTCATTTCTAAACTTATTAATAGTTTTAATGCTGTTTTTTCTCATTTTCTACAATGATTTTCAATATTTATATCCTAATCAGTTTGTCTTAGATTTTCACTTTTCAAGTGAATTCATTTTCAATAAATTCAATACTTTTACCAGATCCTTAACATAATTTAAAAACACACACACGCATGCGATTCATCTAAAGTCAATATACAGTTTAATTCAAGAGATCTCCAAGTATCACACCCGTTGTTAAAATAAATTCCATCATTTATACAGACTTTTCACCTTTCCATTAATATATTTAATTTTCAATTCTTGAAAGTTGTCCGAAAATTCCGCCGAGATTAGCATCGCATAACCTAGAGAACACTCGATCGAATTTCAGTGTACAGGTGTGGTACCCGTTCACCTTACCGCCGGCTCAATGCTTATGGCCAGACGTTACGTGATCCCATATTTTCATTGCTGTAATGCAACAGAAGCGCAACGGTCGACACTAAAGTGTTGTTGTGCCTTGAATATAACAAACATATCACTTATTTACTTATTTCCGTCTGATCCGTGACTCTTGCAACGCTATAATATGTTGAAAATGTTACCAAGCGCGTGTACTTTTTTTTGTAAACGGTACAACACCCCACTTAAAGTAAAAAGGATCGGTAGATTGATACAAATGAATATTAATCATTTATATATACATACATATATATATATATATATATATATATATATATATATATAATTGGATAAACATATTTTGAAATATTTTATACGCCAAATATTCACTTTCAAACGAAAAATATTTTGTGTTAAAATTTATATCAAAAAAATAATTGAAAAATTTTTTTAAACATATTTGTGACCCAATGGAGAGTATATGCATATAGAGTCGAGTATTTTTTATACATATCTTTTTAATGCAGTTGTCAAGTTATGCGATGCATATTTCATGCAAATTATATAAAACAGACAGCAAACTTTAAATGCCTGCTGGAAAGCAGCTTGGCCTGGATGTATTGCAAACAGTGCAACAATTCAAACATCAACATTATTAGCCTAAATCATTACTTTGACATATGAAATTGGTGGAGAAGGTTTTGACACCTTTAACCAGAATTATGTCGACGAATTGCTTGTGGATAGTGCCTTAACTGACGATGATATTATTGGTATAAATTCTGATATCGTCGAAGATCTATAAAACGGCAGTGAAGCGGAAGAAAAACCTATCACATTCACTGTAAATATAAGTCAAGAAAGTCTTCAGCTGTGCAGTAAATTGGAAAATCATTGTCATCAAATTCTGAACGAGCCTTCAAACTCTAACGTGGGCTGAAAAATTGTATGTCTGGATATCACGAACTGCATAAAAAATTAGTAAAATCATCATCGCAAAGTTTAAACACTGATTACATTATCAGAGGAAAAAAATCGACACAGAAAGAGGGTGAAGTTGACGCTAATTCTGTTTGTGAAGAATCATTGTCTTTACCATTCAGATCTGATGCACTGACTATTTCTTCTATTGATGAAAGTGATTTTGCAAATGATGCCGAACATTGTCAGACATCAACAATAATCCTGATGAAGAAATGTAAAAAAATGGTATTTTTCAATAAAATTAAATGAATCAAGTTCTAAAACAAATTTTAAGTTTTATATCAATTTCTTTTAGATTATCTAAGGATTTTTTTAAACATTCTTATTTTTCTTAATCTTATAAACTTCTTTATGCGATTTTGGATTTATTTCAACTCACTGCTCTGGTTTTATGCGGTTTTAGAAAATTATGGAACGTATCCCTAATTTTTTAACGTAAGTTATGTCTTTTTAGTGCGATTTTTTTTATATGTAGTTTTCTGTTGAATGTACCAACCGCATAAAAAATACTTGACTGTACATCAAACAATATCATTTCTTTTGTTTCTGGTACTATTAATAAAAACCTACAAATATTTACTTTTTTATATGTAAACTCTAAACTTCTTCGTTTCATGAATTTCCATCTTTATTTGGAACTATAATTCACTTTTTCTGTAAGAGAAAAAACGTTTCATTATCATAAAAGAAAAACAATAGAAATATTAAACGTCGACAGGTTATCAACATAGTTTATTCTAATATTTTATTTTTATTTTCATATTGGACTCGTGCCCATTTGCGGGTATTCTTGAACGCTTTCCATTCATTGCCAATTAAATATAATACAGTAAATATTTATTTCCTGTTTGTAGTTTAAATTTCAAATCATTTCCAAACATTCAACACCGTTTATAGTAAAAAATTTAATAAAGATAGATGGCTTCGTAATATGACCGCCATGTTGTTTCTAAAAGACATGCGTTGCTATGAAAACAAAACATTTCTTGTTTCATTGTCACTGTTACTATTTAATAAAACATATAATTAACTTGATTATATTTTATTTTCTAATACACTCTACTAATAAGGAATTTGACTAAATTTCTCTATTACTTGTAAATCAATATTTTTTAAACCTCAATACTAACGTACTTATTAATATACAACGTCGTTTAAAAACAGCAACTTGTATAAAATTCAACAGCTTGTTGATCAATATTCAGTTTCTAGCTGAAACTGTTGAATTTGTAAATATGCAATCTACGCCCCTATTGCAAGCGCGCTGCCATTAAAAATGGAGTGTATGAATCATTTTCGAATTAGAATCCGTTTCTGGATTTTATTAGCATTTATTCTGAATATATAACTATTATAAATAAGATAATTGAATGTATTTTCGTGTACAATTCATTCAAACAGTGTGGAGAGAATGTCGTACGTTGAAGTAATATGATTGGGTCCGTCGAAATACCTCGTCAACGAGAAACACCTCGCAA
Organism: Acanthacorydalis orientalis; assembly: GCA_034766995.1. NCBI lineage: Eukaryota > Metazoa > Arthropoda > Insecta > Megaloptera > Corydalidae > Acanthacorydalis > Acanthacorydalis orientalis. The sequence goes on from CM068317.1 coordinate 47,120,189, forward strand.
ATACGCCTATACGTTCGTGTGTGACGGATACACATAAGAAAATGCTAATAATGTTGCAGAAGCGCGGATGGGACCTACATAAACATTGAAACGGCGATATATACATCGCGTCAGTAAAAACGCGAAATAAAACTTGCTGGTTTATATTTCCTATCGGCTGCACTAAATATCGGTGACTCTGAGGAGCGCGGCCACGCTATAGACTTCTACAGTAATTCGATATAGTTTCTTATAACTTCGACGTTATCTTCTGGGTTTTATTTCTGTCTGGTTTGTCTGTTAAATATGTGAGTTTATGACTTTATGTGTAATTAGAATTTGTGTTGAGGAATTATATATAGGTTGGGCGTGTTACTTTATAAGATATTTATGAATTTTTTCTTCATTCGTTTCCGTTTTATTCGTTTGTTTTTAAAAAGTAGTGGTTGTCTCAAGTATAAAATAAATAAGAGAACAAAAATACATGTAAAGAGACCGAAATTATGGTTAAAATATCTTACAAACAAATAAAATATGAAATGTTATTCATTTGCATAAAAAAATAATGATTTATTGAACAACTTATATATATATATGTTTTCAAGAAAAAATCTATTTACTTATAATTTTAAATCAAAGAAAAAAACAAAAATCATAAAAAATATCAGAAGACTAGTTATAGTTTTTTGAGCTCCGTACCCTATTATTTTTCGGAATTTTTCATTTATATAAATATGTTTTAATAAATAGATAATATAATAAAAATTATAATAGAATAAAAACTTGTTAGATTTAAAGAAGTCTAATCTTTATTCATACTTTAAATCGTCAAAAAAAATGTATATATATATATTTTTTTCATCTTTTAGTTTCTTAAGATCTGAAGTCGATTACTCACTCAAAAGCTTGACTGAACCTCATACCATACATATTTATAAATCTTGCTCTGGTAAGAAATTGTTTCGTTACATTCTAACACATGAAATTTAAAAACAAATCTCTAACAAATCGTTTCTCGGTTTTGGGACTGTCTCTGTCGCATTCATGCAGTCATATTCTCTATCTATCTCTCTCGTTCGCGGCCATGTTCATGGTAACGTTTTTCGTTACACACCGTATGATTTTATCCCTCGATAATACACCCATAGAAGTTTCACTTCGAAAATCATCTTTAAAAAATGGTTTCTCTGTAGACTCTGGACTTTCCTATACCTTTTTTGCTCATTTTTTAATTACTACTTCATTGTTTTGCATAACTTTTCTTACTGTTAATAAATTGTATATTTCTGCTCGGATATTAGACTTGTGCTTTTCCCAAGCCGACTAAATCCAACTCGAGACTAATATATATATATGGCGTATCATTTTTTAAATTTTCATTTAAGACAGCATTTTGATCTCATTTCTCTCCCATAAAAAAGCATAAGAACTTTCAATCGGTTTATTATAAATCAGTATTCATCTCAAGTTAATTAAATAATTTTATACCTGAATCCTGAACAACATTAAATGATTTATAGCTAGTTTTTAAACATCTACAAAATTATATCAAATGTAAAAAATAATTCGGTGCTTGTTTAATAGAAAATTAACGTTAACGGACAAATGGAATACATTTCAAACCTGAAAATATCCCTCATAATTTTCTATAACTTGTCTCGTTCCGCCATTTAACTGACTTGTCGAAAAAAAGATAGAAGATTTCGATCAATGAAGGTCTAATTCGTTTTTGGACCTCTTCGACTGTTGTAACATTCCTTGCATCACAGCACGTTCATCGACAGATAAACAAATCGTTTCCATGGTTTCGGCAGCATTTTTCTCAACTGGAATGCGAAAAGTATGCAATGCCTACTATGTCGATTTTCGGACACGATTGCGTTCAATACTGTTTTGTGAGATTGCTGATTCGCCAAGATATGTAATTATTTGGTGTTTTCGCTCATTGTTCTTAAGTGTTAAGGTTGGCACTACGCAATCCTAAAACGACGAGAGATTATTTTAATTTAAAACAGAGCTATGATTGATTCAATTGAAAGGCACAGAATTATTTTTTACACCTAGTGTAAAAAATTAGCAAATCAAATAGACTGGTGACACTTGAAACACTGTACTATATATATATATATATATATATATATATATATATATATATATATGTATGTATATGTATATATGAATTAAATTATTCTGTTTCTGTTTTAATCATCAATAAATTTCCAAGTAAATAATCATGTTAGTGTATACGCATTTACATGAATTGTTCGAGTATTTTTTTTTGTTGTAATATACATGCGGCATGTTTAATGTGTATCTGCATAAGTGGCTGTGATTTTTTCGACATGTGCGAATACATAGGTATACCCTGTGTTTACAATAACATTAAAATACGTGATGTTTTGACAATTATCGTCCGCCACAAACTTCAAATTAACCCCTGCTCACTGTTATCACTTCCGCACAAAAAATTTCAAATTAACCCATTACAGATTACTTTTTATTTCATTTTAAATGAAACGAAATAAAAAATGTGCGAATTCAGTATAAATAAAAATTAAATACCTCAAAGCACCTCATTAGCTGTAATTTTTTTCTCGTGCATGAATTTTGAATTTATCGACGGATTTTATATTTGAACGGCGCGACGACGATCCGGTACCATTTTTTTTTAATATTAATTTCGAAATTTCGTTTCGGAGCTGTTTGATTATTTTGTATTTTTGTTGTGGTGGTTTCGTGCGTCGAGCACGGTCCAACAATTTCGACGGATTGTTTGTTGGTTTTTTTTTGTAGAATTAATTTTATGTGGCATCCCGTGAAGTCATCGTAAATGGTGTTTTGGCATTTTTTTATTAAGTGCCAACAAACGTTTCGTAATAACAAATTACTAAATAAATAGACTGAAAAGATTTCTAACACTGCGGCTAAGTTCACTTTCACAAATTACTTTTTTTCCTTCACAGACCACAAATAAATTCCTGATTCAAATTATTAAACTGATCACTTTTGATTATTACTAGTGCTCATTTCAATACCGATCTCATCATCTTCAAAGTCTGATATAGTTATTTTTATGTCAATAACCTGATACAGATTTTTCTCTACCTTAAAGATGATAAGACCGTTATTGAAATGTATTGAATACATAAAAATCTATATCAAAAAATCTGTAATGCAAAAATTCATAAAAATGTATTGAATACATAAAAACAGTCATAACTTAATTAATATTTATGTCTTATTGGAAGAAAAAGAATTCATTTGTGAAAGTCCGAGAAGATCTAAATAATAAACAAAGCACTTGTTAACATTTAAACTAATTAAATATTGTTTATAAAAAAATATCTTACAAGACTGCTTTATGAGGGACGATATGCATATAAGACGATTACAAAAATATTTCATATATGTTTATAGTAATCAAATCTTATAATAATTATTATAAATACACAAAAGTCTAACAGCGAAATATGTAATTAAGAATAAGGTTTTAATTTTTGCTGATATCTTTCTTTTGCATGCTTTTAAAAGCTCTCCAATAATTTTATCATTCAAAAATATAATTCATTCTAAGAACACCTGCCTCTAAGAAATATTAGAGCATTCACTAAATAACTTTTATAATTTTCTACCTTAATTTTTAAATCATTATCTACTGGGTGTGGTAAAAAGAACTAACACGTTCAAAACATTAATATTTTTTGGTTTTTTAATATTTTTACCTTTTTTGTTTCCCAAAAAATAATATGAGGATGGGGAATTTCTCCTGATTACACATGAAGAATTACATCATATAAGTGATTCCCATTTTCGGCTTCACAAAGTTATTTCTCTAGGATTTCTGGACATAACGGTCGAATTTCTTCTCCTATGTTATTCTTTAGCTTCAGAATAGTTTTTGGCTTATTGACGTATACACATTCTTTTAAATAACCCCCCCAAAAAAATCGTAAGTGACCAAATAAGATGAAAAATAAAATTCTATTATTTTGGTACATTGTTCCATCACTTACCATTCCATAATAAATTTACCAAATTTCATTTATAAAATTCTGAAAATAAGAGAAAAAAATGTCAACTATTCAAACTTTTTCGTTATTTTTGCGCCACTCTCTATTTATTCATTAGATATCAATTTATGAATTTTAAGAAAAGCACTGTATTTATATAATTCAATGTTTTTTTTTTTGAAAAAAAAAACATTAGATGATTTTATAAAATGTTCTTGCAAAGTATAAAAATATATAATACAAAGATCTCTGAACACATATCTTATATTATTCATATAAGAAACAAACAAAACGTGAATATACATTTGGCAAAATTTTCACTGAAAATAAACAGTACGAACATTGTTATTTATGTATAAAATTGTACATCTAGCCCTCCATATCATTTTTACATGCGAATAATATCAGAAAAACTGTAATTTCTTACACTACTGTTTGCTCTTAAATTCGTTCTTTTACTAGGATAGATTAGTAAGGAGTACATTATAAGTTTCTAAAATCATTTAATTGAATTTATTGGCACGAATTATTTGAAAGAGTATTTGTCTTATTTAGATTTAAAAGCAAATATTATAATTGTAATATTATAGATAAGATATAGTATCAAACGTGGAATATTGCAGAGAAAAATAAATATTCTATCATTCAACTAAATATTGTAAGAAAAAAAAAACGGAAAATAAATATTTTTCGATCTATCAACATATTTTTATATGATAAGTAGTTATAATGGATAAACACACGTTCGAAGAATAACTAGTTCAAACATTGTCACAGAAATTAATTCATCGAAGAGTAAATAAGGTATCTTAATGAAAATACTTATATTTGTCTATCATATAAGCATATATATATATATATATATTTGTTTAATATAGATATTTTTGTTAATCTATTTAAAGATAGAACCGAATGCCTGTTTATGTAAATAATTAAGAATTGTGCAGTGCTAAAACTCAATTTTTCAGTAAGTGAAATCAGAAAAAGTGAAGTGATTTTTATATTTTTCTACCTGCTTAGCTTTATATGTATATATATATATACATATATATATATATATATATATATATATGTGTGTGTGTGTAATGTATGTGTGTTTGTACTGGGTTTCGCATGGAATGAAATATTGTTACTGTACATATATAAAATAAATGTGGTTTTCTATATTTATTCCATGAAAAATGAGACTAGATCGGAAGGAATTTTAAGTTTAAGATATACTTTTTCAACTATATATATATATATTTCATATATCTAAAGTTTATGTAAATAAATTTCAAATTTTTATATTTTCTAAATTTTATAATAATTCATTAATAATTTGAATTTTATGTGTGTGTGTGTGTGTATCTATCTATCTATCTATATATATATATATATATATATATGTATAGAGAGAGAGAAAGAGAGAGAGATGAACATATATATATATATATATATATATTTCATATATAAAAACTTTATATAAATAAATTTCAAATATTTATATTTTTTAAATCTTAGAATAAATCATTAAAAATTTGAATTTTATGTGTATATATACTTACAATACACATATTCATGTATATATATATATATATATATATTTCATATATATATTTTTTATGGAAATAAATTTCAAATGTTTATATTTTTTAAATTTTAGAATAATTCATTAATAATTTGAATTTTATGTGTATATATAGTTACAATATTTACACATTCATATATATATATATATATATATATGTATATATTTATATATAGAGAGAGAGATGAACATATATACATATATATATATATATATATATATATATATATATATATATATAAAGTTTATGTAAATAAATTTCAAATGTTTATAGTTTTAGAATAATTCATTAATAATTTGAATTTTATGTATGTATATATATATATATATATATATATATATATAAAGTGTGTATTAACCACACATACAGTCATAAACGTACATATATTTATGACAGAAAATCAAGAACGAACCTCACAATACAATTCGACCATTATTTCGGCAGTGTAATGAAATATGCACAACGCTCGCATTACAATTTCGCACAAATTGTACATTGTGCAAAAATATTGATCGTGTGCCGCTTTCAGAGTCCTTCTGCATAAATTATAAAATTACGCCGGAATTATGTGTGTACACAGCGTATTTAATAATCTATTCGATTGTTGCACGTAAGTTGAATGCATTGATGTCCGTTCCGTTTCATCTCACTCGGTCGGATTGCACTGAGACATTCGCGGAATTCTCTGAGACATCCATCTTCGGACAGACTGTGTAAAGTTACTTATTACGTCATTGATCGTGAATTCGTTAAGAGGTGGCAATATTTTTTTCCTTCGTAATAGTAAAATAATAATATGGTTGGTGGTAAAATAATTGCGGCTTGTGACACTCAAATTCATATAATTTTTTTTCAATTTTCTGAATCTTTTTGATAGAAAACAGTCTATGGATTTTAAGGCAAAAGAAAAATTAATTTGGAAAAGACGGAACTTCATATTAACTCTTTCATTTCGTCTCATACATGCCTGGTACGAAAAATGTAATCATTGTCAGTTAGTTAACAGAGGAGGAATCCTGCTTCCTCTTAAATAATTTCTCTTTAGCTACAAGAAAAGAACAGCAATTCAAAAATTATAATTTATATATCTATCACACTTTGTTCCATTGTATTTGAAACCTATTCACTTGGTAGCAAAATAATTGCGATTTTTTTTTGAATTCTAACCTTAATTCTTTTCAATGAAAGTGTCATTTCAACGTATTCATGTTAATATCATTTTAAAGTGCATTTTTCGGTCTGTATTTTGGTAATATAGACTTTGGTTTTACTATTAATTTTACTTCAAATTAGGCTATTGAATTAAAGATGGAAAAGAAGCACATAAGAGCAATTTTTTGTGAGTTGAAAACGAGTAGAAAAGCAGCAAAAACTGCTCGTAAACTAATCGATGATTCTGGTGTGGATACTGTTAAGGAACATACGGTGCAATGGTGGTTCTAAAAATTTCATGCTGGGGATGAGAGCCTTCAAGATGAAGGAGGCCACGGGCATCCTTCTTCAGTTCATAACGACCGACTGAAGGTGTTAGTTGAATCAAAACCAATTCGAGACCTTTCACTCATCCAACAGTTCTGGACCACTTAAAAACACTAAAGAAAATCAAAAAAGCTGCACATGTATATGAATTTGAACGTCATAAACTGCAATTATTTTTCTACCAACCTAATGTTTTCATATTTCTATAATAAAATTTCTATTCTATAATAAATGTTCTACTTAAATGAAAATTTCTATAAGAAATGTTTCTAGTGAATTGAAAGCATCTCGAACGTCTCTCTATTTTACAGCTCCAAAGATATTCTAATCGAATGGAATTAAAAATGTCAATAAGGCAGTAAAATAGTTTTAATTCAGAACAGATGTGTTGTTTGAATTTGATTTTCTTGCGACGATTAAGAAGCAAGAGTTCATATAACGACTGCGATATTCTGGTCATGTTCCTTCCAATAATATCGTACACATGACAGTATTGATATTCATTCGTGCCTCCACAATGTCTAATATTCATAAATTCGGTTACTAATCACTGTACACGGAAGCACTGACAAAAAAATCAACGTACAATCGAGCCGATCTAAAAGCACATCGCGTTAATCGATGATAATCAAATTTAAAAGCGGTGAAAAAGTAATTCAAATAAATATAAAACAAACTGCTGATGCTTTAAAAGCAAATAACAACGTAAACAAAACGTGTTGAAAATCTGAAACAATGTTTGTCCATTAATCTGAAAACAATTTTTCATAAAAGTAATTGTTTTTAGTTCAAAGCACATTGTTTTTTATTTAAAATTCCGCCCTTATACGTTATTTGTTTAAGCGCTAAATTTAAAATATAGGTCCGCCGTTATTATTTTTTTTTTCGGTAAAAGTACAGATAAAAAATATGTAGTTGTGAGTATTACAGAATTCAACATAATCTGCGATTTTTTTTTTGTATACGGAACGTTCGCGTCTATGACGAATATTATAAATTAAATGAAATTAAAATTATTGTTGTATTTTCGCGTGTACTTGTTTATATTTCATTTTCGTGTCATTTTTATTTATTGCGGATTCGTACGTTTTCACACGAGCTCTTTTTCTCTCCGTGCAGTCTGTTGACGTTTTTTTTTTTGGATTCGCAGATGGGTCCGTTCGGAATTATTTCCTGGTATTCTGTTCGTCGTCGTTTGAAATAAATTAATAAATAATTATAATCACCGGAAAATATCGTTTCTGTCCAGTATACAAATAGAAATATGTTTCTAATGATAAGGAAATGTTCGAATTGTTTGTAGCGTTTTTATAAGAGAACTTATCTCGAAGATCTTCTTCTCTATACATCTTCATTTATGTTTTAGATACTCGAGCTGTTTTTAAATTAACTACTCTACATTTTTCATACACCATATCAATTAGAATGTAGCATTTATACAATTATCTAGTGATTTATTCATACAATTTAAGTTAATAACAAGTTTATGTAGCATTTTTCATACATTTTTCTCTACTGAAGCTCGATTAAATATTAGGTATAGTAGGTGTAAGAATTAATTCTGTGCTTTTATATTGAATCAATCATGAGTTTATTTTAAATTAAAATATTTTCTCATCGTTTCAGAATTTTAAAATGTCAACCTTAACATTTAAAATCACTATATATTTTGGACAATCAGTTATAAAATATTCGATGGAATAAGAGTTATTTTCCATTTCATCGAATTCCAAGTCGAAATAAATTACTTAATTGCTTATATGCACTATTCTTTCTTTGCAATCTTCTTAGCAGACCTGTAGTCAGGGGTAGACTAGGGAGGTATTTCTCCACCTGATTGCTAAGTTGGCTCTCCCCTTCTAACAAAATCTGCGATTTTAGGAGATTTCAGAATCAAGGAAAATCATTGGAAGAATCTTACTATTACTTGATGATTGTTTACTTTGATGATTAAAAACATGATGAGAAAAAAATCGTTTCTATGATCGCGTTTCCACCATAACTCTTAACAATTTTAACATAAATAAATGTTTCCCCCTTCAAAAATTGTGTTTGTCTCCTCTAACATGACGGTTTGGCTACAGGCCTACTTCTTAGTAGATTTTCTGGAAATGTTACTTTATTTAGCATAGTGTTAAAAAATTATTTTTATTTAATTTATTACAGTTTATGTATTTTTTATAAACTTACATGTATTAGAATCAAGAAATGCTCATTAAAGATTAATCCAGTTATAACATTATAAAATATTGAAAAGAAAATAATACTCGGAACTGATTTGGTGTATGCAAAATATATTAAACATTATTTTCAAATGAGTACAGTGGAATGTGTAAAATGTTAATATATAGGTTTATAAAATAAAAAAAAAATAAAACTACAAAGTATGTTGTATGGGAAAAAACGTTACAGAACTTTCGAATTTTTTATTAATATTTTAATTAACCTGATACTCTGTTATACAAATAATATCCAGCACAAGTTTCGAATGAAAAATCGCACCTTTCTCGGTGGAAAAAATCCCGCATCCGTGTGACAGAAATTTTCGCAGAAGTCGAAGTCTGTTGCCCGAGCAGTGGGATACTACAGCGTCGACGTCTCTTGGGGACGGGGGCCACCGAGGCACCACATATAGATAGGTAATATACCTGGTTGCTTACCTCACGGAGCCCGAACTCGGTCATAAAACAACCCCCTGTCTATATGTGCGGGGGTCTCACTCTCTCTCTATTCCAGGATGTACTTTATAAGTTTTTGATATGTGTTTTTCAGGAAATCCATAAATGGTATTGAAACCTAGCAATTATATTTAGCCCCGGTCGGTTCACTTGCGAACACATCGCACTGTGAAATTAAATTTCTCATTTTCGTAATGCGCGGTCTCGTGTATTTATTATTATTATTTTTTTTATATAAATATATATATATATATAGATTTTTTTCTACACTTTCACATTATATATATATACATGTATAATTTACTTTTAACTTACAGATATCAATCAAATAACGAATGACTCTTTGTATTTATTAACTTTTTCAATTATCCAATCATTGAGAAGTTCTTCCTCTAATAAAACATAAATAAAAACATAATAAAATATGTTTCTACCATATACAAGATTCCTCATTTTAACACTGATACTGTAAGTTAATTCTAATATCAATTTTATAATGTGATATGAGATGAGGTGTGGTTTAAATACAAATCTATTTTTCATTTTACACTATTAACATTTAACTTTCTAATATATTCATAAATTGTTAAATATAAGAAAGTAAACATAAATACTTAAATAAACTTGCCAATTTGTTTCAGTGACTGTTTTAGGATAAAATAAATAACATAATTTATCCATCTTATTTATAAATTATTTTTTTATCAATAAACAAAAAGGAAAATAATCAATCTTCGTTCAGTTCTTCTCAAAATACATTTGGAAGTTGTTGATTTATTTGGTTTTGTGATGAAATTAAAATAACTTTTTTTGAATCCATCTCTTTAATCTGGATGAATTCTCGATTTTATTACAGAATATTTAAGAATTTAATTAAAAAAATGTTAGTATTATAAAATCTAGAAGTCAAGTATAGAGTGATTCAACGCGCTGTACAGACATGTAAACACAATTCTCTCCAAAGGGGTCCGCGGCATTTTTCAGATTAATATAGGGGTCCTATGCATTAGAAATATTCGGAATCGCTGAGATACAGAAAATGGAAAAGGTTCTAGTTTGAATTTTGGAAAATAATAACATCTATTTCCAAAAATTGAAGAACACATTATCAATGATTTATTTTGACCAAAATAAATTACATCACTCACACCATATTCAGTGAAATAGTGTAATAATTATTCTGAATTTTATTCAATCCGTTTTTATCCCATTTAAATTTCTTATGTGTATGTGTGAGTATACATATATATATATATATATATATATATATATATATATATGCAGTACACAAAAAAAAATAAATATACCTTGTATTTTCATGATTTTTTTATCAATATACACTAAATCAGAAACATGCCGAAGAATCTTATAAAACTATCACTATTTTCAGTAGAAATACGAGCCATGTGTCTCACTCCGCTGACCTTAATTGCATGTTGGTGAGGACGAATGGCAAAGTCGCGCCTTGTGATCGCACGAAAACCAGTGCTTCAAACATGCTATTGACATCGGCATGTTTATACATATATATATATATATATATATATATATATATATAATACATACATACATATATATATATATATGTATAATATATATATATATATATATATATATATATAAGATGTTGAAAATCGCCCAAGTTAAACAACTTTACAAGTAGTTAGTACTTAGACAGATGACTACTTTCGAACAACATGTAACGCTGTTGAAACGCAATTAAAGTCAGTATATTAGAGTAGGAGAATCAGTCCGGTATTCCATGGTTTATCCACATCGAGAGGCGGGTTTAACAAGTTCTATAAATAGTTAAATTTGCATATCAGATTCGATTATGTTGTTTCTGTAAGAATGTCCAATGCTTAAATATCCTCTTCTTTTTTTATTAACGAAACGCAATCCTGTAAAATAAATTTAGTTCAATCGTAAGTACAATTTTTGAAACGAAACTTTTATAACGAGGGCAAACCCCACAAAATCTGTAATGCCTCAGCGCGACTTTCCCTGAATCGCTTAGAAACGATAGACCAACAACTCATTGATTTCAGTACCAAGAGAAGAGACTGACATTTTCAAATTGTCAAACTTTAAAGGTCCACACTAGACATGTCACGGATTCCGTTCTTCAACGCTCTAATATTTTACTGTTCTCAGAAACCTCTGGCTAAACGATGGAGAAAACATAGCGATTCGAAATTTTCATTGTATCGTTAATTTTAAACGTCCAAATGTTAGCTGCTGGAGTAGCTGTTTATCAAGACTCAAATGACAGCACCAGTGTGGTCACACCTCATCTAAACCAGACATTACAAAAAACATATAATGTATCTGTGGATAAATCACCAATTGATGAAGTATGTACAGCTAAATGTCTCATTGAAAGTGGCCATCGTATCAGTGGTAATTTACATTTCTCCAAATAACACCATGAAGGAGATCATACGATTCATTCACCGAATTTTGCTGGTATACACAGCTGACAATGCCGTGCTCTTGAATGAGAATTTTAATCAAATTCGTATGATTCTTGGTGATGGCTTTACTATTAATTTTGCTACACAACAAGCACAACCGTTGATCGCTTTCCTGAAAGAAAAACTCAAACTGGAGATTAATAACAATCCAAACGAAGCAACTACGAGATCAGGAACCTACAATTGATGCAGTATTTTCAAGATACCTCGAGCACTTACAATCTAGAGTTTTCATTTCGTATTTCAGTTACCACAAGCCAATTGTATCATTTTTGGGATATGAAGACACGGAAACAGAATCACAGTTATTATTTTCATTAAACAGAAGATAGTTCTTCATAAAAATTAATAATACCTTACTCTTATATCCTCTCATATCCTCATATCCATCGCACGGAATTTTCATTTCTATCATATGACTATCCACACACACATTTTTTTTCTATTCTGATAAACATGGCATATAATTAAATTCATCTCACTGCGAGATATTGACAAAATAACACTTCTTCACTCGACTATTATATTAGTGTAGGTCGTCCGAATTCCCGGTCTAGAAAAATTGTGGCTATCCACTCACACATTTTTTTTAAAGAAAAAATAATGTTAAACACTAATTATTTTGATACGGAAATTTAAAAAAAATATTTTTACATCTGCGATTCCATTATTTTTCCGAACATTTTACTTCTGCTGGTTTTCCAGCATGTCAGATGAATTTACGTTTTTCACCGTCGATATATACTTCGGTTCCGTTCTATTTTTAAACAGAGTACGTTCATTTTCAGACAGTACGACGCACAAACAACGTTATATCTCTTATTGCGATATGGCATAGTTTTGTAAACTTAATAAAAAAGTTATAAAAGCAAATAGATAAACTATAGGACACGATAAACATGTAATCTTTTCGGTGTAAATCCACGTCGGAAAAATATATATATAATAATCATAGTGATAGTGATAATATGGAAAGACGTCCTGTGCGAGTCTCTGACGCACGAGAATCGTTAAGAATGGCAAAACATAGCTCATTATCGTACTATATTTTGTCATAACCCTGCGCTTTCATGTTGCAGAGAATCCATTCAATGACAATAAAACCGACAAATAATACACAATGTGTAGGTGCACATACACGAACACACATAACCGTGCACGTATGTTACCATACGTAGGACAGACCAGAACAACACATACACACACACACATATATATATTTATATATATATATATATATATACACGCACCGAGGGGGGTTCGACGGGGCGTCGGTCCGTAGTATTCCTGTGGCGGCTTACCGCTAGCACACCGCTATCCCAGGGGAAATGATTTTATTGTGATAACCGGATTTCCACGGCTGATTGAATTACAGTGTAGGGTTAACCCGGATCACTATAAACACCATCAAAGTGTCAATACAGGATTTTTACACTGTATTGGATAGGGATCGGGATAATGTAGTTCGTTCGATATACTACTGCTACTAAAATTTCTTCTTCTTTTAACATGCCAGTTTTATGATATCGTGCCAAGGTTTGCTGTGCGCCGGAGGACGATACGTTCGCTAATAAGATATACTCGATACAAAATTACCGTCGACGTAATGGTATCCTAATTGAAGTGATACGACCGGCACGAGTGCCATCATATGTACGCACACACACACACAAGACGAGATCTTTCTTGGAACTTGAATGAAAATTTTAATAACCTCTTCCGTATGAAAGAAATTCATACACAGAAACTATCTGCATAGAACATGAATCGTTCGTTCTTAACGTCCAATGTATTACTGGTAAATGATTATCTTCTCAATTCCATGTATTTGTAAAAGTTAATTCTTTCAACACTCATTACGTTATTAACTATTATAACAATGAAAACAACTAATAATAAAACTATTATAATAATAAAAACGCAAGACAAAATAAAATCTTTTTTCTCACATTAATACTATAAAATATTCGAATGTTTTATATTAAATCTCTTCCTCGTGTTAATAATAAAATTAAATGATCAGACATTTTAAATTATTCCAGATAAAACAATTTGAGCTATTCGTTCAGAACTCTCAACCATTTCATAATCCAAAACGTATGTCATATCGTATATGGTATGGAAATTTTATTCCCATTCAAAAATTCCCAAAATTAGGCCAAATCTCTAATAAACTTTAAAGTAGAAATATTTCGAAAATGCCGCGTTCGAATATCACTTCTAAGAACATCAAGAGTGCACTGCTTTCAATTATATACTTGATTAATGTAAAGAAATTTATTTATATTTTTATTTATTTACTGTTATATTATTTTTTTATACTATTATTATATTGTCTTTTATGATTACAAAAATGTTACGACTGATTTAATACATAAATTTAATATGCTTACAAAAATTTAATACATAAATTTCTAGTAAAAATATTCGATTTATTTACTTGAAATCTAGTCATTTTAGAATAAAACAGATGACTGACTTGTTGAAAATAATTATATTTTGACATGTCTTTGAAAAATTTACATATTCTTAATTCATGTTAATATGACATGATCTATTAATACAAATCGATAGATTATATTTAAGTATGAAAAAAAATATAACAATGTTTTATATTTATGAACATTTTAAAATGATAATTTTATCAGTTCCATTACATTCAGTATGTTTCTTAGAAGATTAAATGTGTCAGAATTATATCAATTTACATTTATAGTTTATTAGATAGTTGTTTTGTATACTGCGAGAAACAGAGTCAGAAGATAACACAATGTAAAAGTGAAAGAATGAATTACACGTCTTTAGAATATATTTATATTAATCATACATTCTTTAATGTTATGATAATAGCACATTTTTAAATAAATATCTTGTGTAACATTTTATAATTTTTAACTAATTTATTATGGTGTTATACAAAGGTTTAAGTTGAACAATTGTCTACGACTGTAAATGTTGCACTGTAAGAATTATATTTTAAAATTTTATCGTGCTAGTATTATTGTTATAATTCACCTATACATCCTTAAAATATATTAAAGAAGAATCTATCTAAATTACAATACAGTCTTGAAAATAACCTCAATAATAATTATACCATTGAATATACAGTCTTGTAATGTTTTATATGTTTCTCTGCTTGAAGAGAGATAAATATAATTCCATATATTCCTGAGTTCTTTATGAGCATTGAAGATTATTGGTTATTATGTAAATATTAAAAACTATTCAATTTTAAAAACAGATTATACCCATCTTCATAGCATTAAAGTACAGCCAATTTTTCAATTTTATTCTTACCTTTATTCGACATATTTTCTTCTTATCTCATTCATCGGATTCTTGAGCGACTTGATGCACTGAAGATGATGGAATTTCTATCTAAATCCGAATGAACAAGAATCGATAATTATTTATTAATGAACATTTTTTAACAAAATTTTTTTGCGCTGTGTGAGCTGAGAAAAGAATTTGTTTGTGAAAGCGTTTGTGGTTAATGAAACTTTTCAAATAATTTTCAGTTAACATTTTGATAATTTAAGTACTTTATGTACAGATTATAAGCTACATTTTCGGTTTTGTTCAAGAGAGAAATAGATTCCGAGTTTGAATTCTATTATTAATATTTATTTATGTTTCAAATCGTATATAAAGAGAGAGTGAAAGAAAGAAATAGCTGGAAGAGAGAGAGAGAGAGAGAGATGTACGTATGTATATAAAAATGAGTGTGTGTGTGTGTGTGTGTGTGTTAGCGTTAGATACATATGTATATACATTCATATCAGTGCTACATATATTACGAGCAGTTTGGAATAATCCGGCCGGTATAAAAAAGCGTCGTGTTGACTGAATGTAACTACCAGTTCCCACAGCGCCGGGTATAAAACACACACGACGGTGACCCACCGCGCAGGTGGGTGAGTAAAACTGGAAATAACTCCGTTAATTGCGACGTCCGCGCGCTACGCTACATATTTTTTTTCTTATCTGTACGCATAAACCGGTCCATCGTAAACTACAATATTGTTACATTACAGTGCCGAGCGTGGCCCGCCGCCGTTCGTCTGGGCGTTGGGGACGCGCGACGTCGCGCGCCCCCGACGCAGCGACGCGCGCGCGCGCGCACGCACACACCGAAAGTTTTCGGCACTTTTGATCGACAGGTACGAGCGACTGTGTGTGCGTGCGTGCGGATGTTCCAAGTTTTAGCCATGACGGGAACGAAACTCGATTAGCGGATAAGTATTCGTGATTCTGTTAATACAATTATAAAAAGATCCGTACGTTCTGTACGAACAGTTGAACGTGTTTGTCGTTTCGATCCTGTTGCGGGATCTTCAGGTGGCCGTTCAGTTTTATAATTGTGTACCGATTCTCTAGATCGATAAAAATGATCGTTAATAAACTTCAATTTAATAATACTATAGAAAGATGATGTCCGTGGTCGCCACGTGCTTTAGATGTGAAACGTCTGTAAGGAAGTAAGAAGGAAATCAAATGGTATTATGAATGAAAGAGTAGAACAGTCAGATTATTCAGCAGCTAGAACTTATTTAAATTTAACTCTTTCAAATCTAAAAGGTACATACCACCATTTTTTGGTATCAAATGCTTGGTGGTATATTTTTTGTACCACCATTTCAAAGGTTTGAAAGAATGCAGTACGGTAGTATAATCTGTGAACCATTTAAAGAGATGATAGTTCTGTAATCTATCTAATAAATGGCAGCTGTTACTTGAAGCTTAGAACAGTGGCAAAGCCTACTGGACTGCAACAAAGGAGTCTGTTTGAAAAAAGCCTCGTACTGCTAAAGTCTGTTTTTAGTCAAATGTTCTGTACTCGAAAGAGTTAATTAAAATTGATGCACTATTACAACTGAATAATGACGAATCCCATATTCGTCCATGGTCACAAAACGTCGCATGAAATCTGTTCGATTTTCCTTTAACAGTTCCAAAAAGTCGGCTGATGTTCGCATACGAACTCGTTTTTGCTCTGCAGTGAGCAAACGCGACACACACCTTAATGAAAGTTATTTCAAACACAATTCGTTATACAAAATGAAATGTGTTCGCTTAGTTGAGATGCCTATGAGTTCTATTATTTCTCTCTTTTTCACACACCGGCCGGATAAGACCATATCGTGGATTTTATCGATAATTTCTGGCATGACAGCTGTTCTCGGGTCTCCTGAGCATGACGCATCTTCGATGCTCGAAAATCAAACAGTTTTGTAGGAAGGACAAGTTATCCTCTCATGGATTTCCTTCGTTGTTTTCCCTTACAAAACGAAAACAACAGAATCACACCTCGAATTCCGATTGTATCCATTTTCAAATTGTGTCGAAACAACTGTCATAGAAGAATTAATAACCGAATGACTTGTAACTTCACATGCGTTACTAAAAAGAATAGAACTGTATGAAAACATATACAGTCTTCTCGGTCTATCTCTCTCAGCGAGTACACGAACTAAGTTACACTTCAAACTGCCCTCATGTATAGTTTTATAAATTGTTTATTTGAAAATAAGATTTGAATGGAATAAAAATAACCATTCAGCTCACAAATATATATATATATATATATATATATATATATATATATATATATACATACGTGTGTGTGTATGTATAAAGCAGTAGTGTTAATGTATAAAAATACATAGCACGGCATCGAACGAAATTATTAAAAACATACTAATGGATTCTGTGATAAATTAAAAATCAACCAACAATATTCTGTCAGATTTTTCTCGAAATAAGTTGTTAAATGATCCATAAAATGATACCCGAATGCAACAACAAACCGTGAAAGTAAGTTAAAGTATTTTAATAGACCATTAAATTTCGAAAAACGGAGCGCGCGCGTATTTTTCTTTTATTTTTTATTACGCAGAATGTAAATGCATTTTAAATGTGCGTAACAGTTGATATAACACCTATATCGAATAAATTTTATCGGCTTTACGATATTTTAATTAGATCTGAATGTACGCCATAAGAATTATTATTTTCGAAACGTGACGACTGTTAATCGTCGCCAAATGTGTTTCAATATTTGCACGACTGTTTGTGTACGGCGACGGTTGTATGGAAATTGGAACGCTGATGGAGTCGATTTCTAATAAAAAATATATATATAAATAATAAGTGGACGGAGCCGTCTTGCGCTTCCTGCATGCTCGATTTTTTTTCATAGTTGCTTTCGAGGTTATTATCAGATGATTTATAATTAATATTTTTTTTCTTGTGAAATTATATCAGTGTTTACCTGTAGTAAAAAATTATGTTTTAACCATATATATATATATATATATATATATATATATTATAATTAATAAATAATTATACATATCGCTGTGCTTAAATTCATTTTCATAAACGAATTTCATTTAAATAATGGCTATATATTTACCATTTAAGAAGAACTAAATAATCTTAAAATATTTTACAAATTAACACGTATTAACTTAAAGTTTGGAATGAAATGTATCTGAGAATTAGTGTCCTCTCCAGTAAAAGTTTTATGAAAATGATTGAAGTCGGCAGCGAACAAAAATCAGAAGTTTAATTCAATATAAAAATATTTGATACTCGATTTGAATTTTTAAGCAGATTCTACAATCATTAAATCATATTAGGTGTACAGAGTAATCCGGTACCTTTCTTGATAAAAAAAAACGAACGTTTATGGAAAAATGAAACATCCGTTCATCCCACAAGTGATGCGGTAATGGATGATGCAACACTCTGCAATTATTGTATTAATGTATCAGATGCGTATGCTGCTCAATTGTATGTAATGTTTTCTCAGTCTTATCGTGGAAGATTAGCAGTGATCACGGAAATTTACAAGAAAAAATAATAGTTATCAAGGAAGTATCAAAAGAGTATATTAGGAATATTCTGATTTGGGGGTTTCCTCAGGGTAAAAACGCTACAACTGCAGTAAAAAAAATGTAGGGCATTTATGGTTCAGATGTTATTAGTCTTAGCCAAAGGTAAAGATTGTTTCGATTTTGATCTGATAACTGCAGCATTAAGATGAAGAACGGTCAGGATATCCTCAAGTGTTTGATGGTGAGATCCTGCGAACACTGGTGGAACAAAATCCTAGTTCAACGGTAGAAAAAGTAGCCGAGAAGCTCAAATCAACGCATTCAACTATTCATCGTCACCTGAAAATAATTAGTATAGTTTCTAAGCTAGGTCAGTGGGTTCCGCATGAGATATCTGTCGTTAATTTAAAACAACGTATGAACAGTAGAGTAGAGTGGATAGGACATATGAAACAGTACACTCTACTATCCTCTTCTCCCATCACAGTAGAGGTCTAGAGAAAAAGTAGGCTAGTATACTCTTCGGCTTACTATCCTAATGGAAACCAGACCTAAAGAGTTTTTAAATGTTAAGTTGTTAGTACTGAAAAATTCTAACACGACGATAAAATATTATAAATCAAAACAGTGTTATGATTGGTGCAAGTGAAAGACATAATTAATATTTACATCTAATAACATAAATTCAAAACAGCGTATCCCATTTATTAATAAAATAGATACTAGTGTGATGGATATTCTGATTAAACTGTATGTACAGACATGCATTTATATACACATATATATATATATATATATATATATATATATATATATATATATATATATATATATAGGTTTACTGAAAATGTTTTCAGCACGTTTCGTCGTCAAATCAAAAAAAAAACGTATTTAAAACGAAATTAAGGGGAAATTCCACTTTTATTGATTCGTAATTTGCTTGCTGGTATTTAATATACAAATGAAGGTTTTAAATCATTCATTATCATATAAAGCATGATTGATTTGACGATTTGATTGATCTCACGTTATGCGATGCGATACGAATAAATATATCATGAAAAATACTTATAGATAAAAATAGAATAAAATTCAATATTATTGTGTTTGTGAAGTAAATTAATGTTTTTTAATGGATCTGCGCGAAGATTATGATTTTTGTAGCGCGGAAAAAACGCGTCGTTCGTGACAGAAGTCCGATCGGGAATTGATTTTTATTATTTTTTTTTATATTTTTTTTTTGGTCGGACGGAGGCCTTTTTTCGACGCGAGATAAACGGGACAAGACTTTTCGCAGATAAACAATGTAATTGCGTTTTTGAGTGTACTGAATCGATATAAATATCAGTACGAATGTTTTTTTTCTGTCTGTGTATTTGGTGGAAATGTTGTGTTTGGAAATGTTGTGAATGAGTTGTTTTTTTTTTATAATATTATCTGAGAAACAATACAATGAAGTTTTGTTCCCGAAACTTATTAATGGGAAAAATGCGAATATGCCATCGAAATTAATTTCTAATATATAAATAAATAATGAAACTGTTTTTAAATATCTATCTACATTAATTGTATTTACAAATTTAAACAAATTATTCAAAATCTGATATTTAATTCTAGACATGCATCTCAATATGTTGCTTTTCGGACTTTATCGTGTCCTTTACGATTCTGTGTGGTTATGCCAACTGCTTGGCCAAGATATATAGTGTTTTATACGTTAAGGTTGGCACTTGAAAATCTTAAATCGACGAGTAAGTGTTTTAATTTAATACAGAGTTATCACTGATTCATTTTAAAACCAGAGGATTAATTTTTTACACCTAATATCGAATCACAGACAGTTTATAGGAAAAATAATGTTTTTTTGTATGTTTTTCATGGAATACTCTTCTTTGTTTTTCCCCTTTAAGTGACGAAGAGGATATTAATAAGGATTGTTGTCATACAGTTTGTCTGTCAAGTGAAATGAACAGACAGGTCATTAGTTTAAATATGAAAGATTTTTTTATATCTCTCGAAAAGAATATTTCTGTATAAATTTCATCGAGCTACTTTCTGTTTGTTTTAACCCATAAATGCATACGCATATCAAACCGTAATATTTTTAACATCATTATTACTGCTATCAAAGTTTGAGCACAGTACATTGCTCTTTTTACTATGCATCATTATTGGACCATTTGAATGATGAAATCAAGAAGAAACGTCCTCATTCGGCAAAGAAAAAAGCGCTCTTCCATCACGACAACGCACCAGCACACAAATCAACAATTTCGATGGTAGAATTGCATGAATTGCACTAAGAATTGCTTCCACATCCACCGTATTCTCCAGATTTGGCACAGTGTGACTTTTTCTGTTTCTAAACTTGAAGAAATGGCTCTGAGGTAAAAAATTTGCATCAAATTCGGAAGTCGTCGGTGCTGTAAATGCTTATTTTGAGCCGTTTGACAAACCGTACCATTCGGAAGAGATGACAAAATTGGAAATGCGTTGGATTAAATCCATCGAGCTAAAAGGAGATTACATTGAAAAATAAAAGAGTGTTTCCTCAAAAAATTGTGTTTTCTTGTCAAACACGAGTACTTAACACTCTACCCTTGTATGTATATATATATATATATATATATATATATATATAGATAGATAGATAGAGAGAGAGAGAGAAAGAGATTTCATATTTATTATTCTTTAATCCAAATCAAATCACTTAAGCTGCCTCTCGGGCCCTATCGGATCCAAATCGATCTTTAAATAAAATATTATTATTTACTAATAAACACTTCTGTTTGCATTCGTTTAAAATATATTGACTGTCTATTTAGTGAACAAACATTTCGGCAGCGAATTCGATACATTTGATACAATATTGTAATTACATTGAATATTTCAGTACTTATAAACTGTTTAAATAAACAGAGTTAATGAATAAACGCCAATGGAATGAATGACCGTGTCAAATGCAGGAACGTATATGTTTATTACTATTTTAGTTATATTGGTCTCGGAAATAAATCGAGTTTTAATGAATATTATCGACTTTGTTACTTTATCATCTTTTTTCTCTTTCTATAGAGTGTGTGTGTGAGATTGATCTGTGTATAATATTTACAAACTTCATAGAGAAATATCCAGGCGTAGTAGGAAATATAATCTTCATCCCGCTATCTTTATTAAATTCTTGTTCTCATTACTGCATTATTGCTACCTCGATACGACTGCGTTTAGAAGATTCGGTCATCCTGACTCTCTTCACACACTTTCTTCTGTATTAATCATAAATTCAGTTATAACACTAACCCATCTTTTTTTTCTTTTTCCCAATACTTTTAGATTTTCTAACCATTTAAGAACAGGATGGAAATCAATGAACAATAAAATCCTGAAACATCTAAACCATATAATTACGAATCTCTCTCTCTCAAGTTTTTTAAAAAAACTTCTAATGCGTCCGGTAAACTTTTAACCTCTTTTCTTGATTGTTAAACTTCTATTCGAGTTGTTCAGATTTTTAAAACGCGATTATTTTCTGATCCGTGAATTATTAATTCAATTTGTTTCAATATCCAATATAATCGTTCACTTATCTAGACACAAAACTTCATAATTTTTCTTACACACAGATTCTAAATGTTTATAAAAAAGTATCTCTTTTTTGAGACATCACTTAGATAACCCATTTTATTCTATTTGTCGTTGTTGCAAGAGGAATCGTTTTCAAAGGCTTAAATCTCAGAGAATGTCGGTAAATCTACGTCAAAAATTTCCACCGGATGCTTTTCTGTTTATTCGTCAGTTAATTTCATTTGTCTAACCGTTATATATCTTGATTAGCTGTCCTAAATAGACACAATCTACAGATCTTGACCATCAGCATTGATTTGATTCACAGTTCACTGAAATTTATTGATCGGCGTGTTTTCTTCTCATTTTTTTTTTGAAATTTCCTTAGAGACTTGTGGGATTCTTTGAGATAATCTTGAAAATTTCGCAGAGATTCATTTGTTTATTTTTTAATTTTCTGAATATATATATATATTGTTTTCTTCAGATGTTTATACTTGCTCTAAAGTACAATTTTTGTAATGTAATAAAACATATTATTAATGTTTCATGTTGAGTTTCATAAAAGATTCGCATTTACTTGAAAAATTAAACGCAAACATAGGTGTTTCATACATTTCACCTAAATATATTAACAAGCACACAAAAAAATCTGTTTATTAAATACATGCAACTTAATGTTCGTCCTGAAGTAAGGATATCTGTGTTATGTGCTATAACGATAATTGCTTTTGGTGCTGACGCATCATTAAACCCCAAATAATCAACTAACTAATTTCTCTATTAGTAAATGTTCAATCTACCGCCGGAACCTCGGGCAAAAAAATCAATGCTAGTTCGCAAAACGTTGGCACATTTTGTATGATTGAACCAGTCATACAATTGTATTTAATTAAACTTCTTGTGTTCGACGGGCGGACGGGCCGCGCTCGGTCGAGTGCCGATTAAATCGTATGTTTTGCGACTTCGTGCCGTTGCTGGTACCATTAATGGTCGCGCCATTTCACGTGCGATCAAATTAAGAGTGGTCGGAGCTGCACCGAATCGCACATCGGAATTTCGCAATAAAAACAGTGGCGGACGAATTAGATTCGACGTGTATTCGGAATGATTACATCCGTGTATGCAGATTTCAACTACCGAAATCGACGATAAAAATCGTACATTTATGAAGTTATATTACATCTGGATATTGGCGAGGTGGAAATTTAATAGGCAACAATCGTTTTTCTTTATTTTTTTTTTGAAGTATAGTCAAAACTGCGTCGTGTTTAATCATTTTTGATGCGGGACATGACATACATATTGTGACAAAAGTCAATTAACCGAGAATAGTTCAAAGTTTAATCTGTTTTTTACGGTTTTCGGGAGTTCATCTTTTTAAGATAAAATAAGACACAATGATAATATCTAAGCTAGGTCAATGGGTTCCACATGAGTTATCGGTCGTAAATTTAAAACAACGTATAAACATTTAAACATTTGCACTTCTCATCCATGCTGATTGGAAAATAATCCGTTTCTGTATAGAATTGTTTCTGGTGATGAAAAATGTATTTTCTATAACAATATTGACTGTCGAAGACAATGGGTTGATTGGCATGGGTTGGTTGTTGGGGGGCAAACAAACACCATCTTAAACACCGAAAGGAAGGCATCATTCAAAAGGTGTTTTCTGTTTGGTGGGATATAAAATGAATTATCCATTACGAGGTATTACCAGAGAATCGAACCGTCGTAAAGGAGTTATATTATTAACAACTGACACGGCTAAAACAATCCATTGTTGAAAAACGGCCACCACTAGCCAACAGAAAATGTGTAATTTTCTCCACGACAACGCCCGACCTCACACGGCACGAAAAACTGACACAATCTGAATGGAAAGTTATGACTTATCCACCATATTCCCCTGACCTAACACCATCGAATTATCATCTGCTTCGAAGTCTCCAAAATTACATCACTGGAAAATCGACTTAATACAGAGAGTGATGGCTGAGTGGAGCTCGACCCTTTAAAACAAAGCCCAAAGAGTGTTATCGTCGTTGTATTGAAAGTTTAAGATTTAGTTGAGAGGATTAGTTAAAGATTAAGCTGAGAAGAAGATGCAAATAAACGGAAAATATATTTTCGATCAAAATTGAAACATCAGTTTCTATCAGTATCTATTTTCGAAACTTATTTTAAAACCGCATTACGTACCGAATATTTGCACTTATGAAAAAAATAAACATGAACAGTATTACAAAAATTTTAACCAGAAAATGTTCTTTTTTTGGTCTGTGGAAAAAAAAAACATTCGTGAAAACTTATAGTGTATTTTCAAAATCATACAGATGCAGATTATAGATAGATGTAAGAATTACTGATATATAATCAATGTAATCAATTTTCTAAGAAGAAACATCTGCTTACATTTTTTAAAATTAGTTTATAAATATTTTTTCATCTCTGAAAAAAAAACATTTCTAAGAGAAGTTGTTGTTTTTTTATCTTCAATAAGTATATATATATATATATATATATATATATATATATATATATACACATATATATATATGGATGAATGAATTTCACATATTGATTTCTTTCATTTCAACAAATTGAGGTGAGCACATCAACGGCGCTCCGACTGATTGTCAGATATGTGAAGAATAATCGGCGGCTGTTAACAATTTGTACACGACAGTGGCGAGGACCGGGAATAAAAATTTCGAACGGAACACTATCGTTCGAATCAGTTCGATGGTATTTTGACAGTGAGGAGGCGCGTGCCAATTGCACCCGCATACCTACAACGCGCAGGCCGCCACTGAGCCGATGGCAGTCGCAACGTCGACGGCGGCTCGGTTCATGCTTCGCGTAAGTGGGCCATTA
The DNA here is from genome assembly GCA_034766995.1 of Acanthacorydalis orientalis. NCBI lineage: Eukaryota > Metazoa > Arthropoda > Insecta > Megaloptera > Corydalidae > Acanthacorydalis > Acanthacorydalis orientalis. The sequence continues at coordinate 47,145,666 of CM068317.1, forward strand.
ATATTCCCCGACCACCCTGACGAGCTATAGCTCACCTCCTGGCGTGTGCAGGTAGATCGGTCGCAGCCGCCGGGAGTCCGCGGGACGGGGAGTGCGGCTTGAGGCGCGCGAAGGCCTCAGGGGCAATCAACGCGAGTGCTCCATACATCTCTCCCACCTCTGCACGGCAATATCTACAGTTGTAGCTCAGAGAGCGAACCGCCGGCCCGCGTTGTTATCGTATCGGTTACAATATTCGCGAAATGATGCTGTTCTTGCTTACTAATGCAGCGATGCTGCTGCTACGGCGGCTGCATAGGTGCCCGGAGGTGTGGAATTTACTTTAGCGTCATTACGACGAACGTTAACCCTTTCCTGGTCCGGCGGTTAGACACTTGCACACTGTGATAACATCAACCGGGCCGGTTATTTCAGTGCGCATTTGCATTTCTGACGGAAACGCGAATATATCATATCAATTAATTAAACACGGTTTGATTAACAATTTAACACGTTACGACGACGACTCTTACTTGTTTGTTGACTTTCAACTCTGGCCAATTTACTATTAAAGACGTTACTGATTTGATTTCATGTACACTGTTCAAAATAACTGCCAGGTAAAACGACGCTTGAAATTATACTTTTTGGCTCTCTGATCAAAGTCACTTTCACAGGCAATTTTCTCAGTACCACACAATCCAAAAAAAAATTTCTGATCGAAACCTTGATGACGATTCCATCATCTCCAGAGCGTTGAACTACCAAAAAAAAAAACTGTTTTTTCTGCCACGTTAGCGCTCTGAAAAATATTCAATGAACCCATTTCTAATGTGTTTACTTCTATTTTTTTAATTATATACATTTATAGATTTTTTACACATTAATCAGAATAAAAATCATTACTATAGTTTGACACTATGGTCTAATTCAAACAGAATTTCTAAATATTCTACAACTGCCATTTGAAAATGTATAGACGTAAACTGTAATCAGTTTAATAAGAGAATACTTAATGATACTTGAAGCGTTTCATTTATAAAATAACAAGAAAATAGAAAATATTCTATAACCTTATTTATGCAGCACTAGATTAAGAAAAAAATAAATTAAGAATTATAATAAAACAAAAAAATGAATTAACAATTATCAGGCTTCTTATATACAACAGAATATTTTTATCATTAGAAAAATTAACATACAAACTAAATAGGATATTCTTTAGCAGAATATGAATATTTTCAAGTATTTATATACAGAAAATCTACAACATTACACAAAATGATGCAAAATCGTTGTGGTATAATTTTTCATATTAAAATTATCATAAATGGCGTTCAGCTTTCAATAAAAATTTAAATACTCTACCAATCTACGCTTCGTCCTCCGTGTCTTCTTTTAAAATAAATACTTAAGACCATGCATGTACAATATATGGTTTTAAGTAATATACAGTACAAATAATTAATGTCTAAGATTCCTCATCTACTCAAAATAAGATTCAGTTAAATCTGTCGAGATCCTCTTCATCTTCTTCTCGGAGATTTTACTGATCTTTGCATGACATTCTCATACATTTCCATACAAACCGACTGCATAATACATAATTTTTCTTTAGCTTAACTGAAAAAGATTTCAGTGTTATTAATGGAAGCCGTTATAGTTGCATTTCTCGTTTTTTGACTTGCAACAAATGTTTTTCTGAATAATGTAAAGTACCATTTTTAGATGTAAAGTATCTTTTCGGACCAAATATTATATTTCTTAAAATCTATAAGAAGACAATCTATTTCAAGATGTTTTTTTATTATCATTTCTGTTTAATATTCGACCGTATGACTGACTTGAACAATAAATCTACTCGTGTATAAAACAAATAATCAGTTATTCTTATCTAATAAATTTATTAATACCATTTCGTTTAAACCTGTTAAATTTATAAAAAATTCCAGTTTCCATAGAATTACTTCCTCGTGTACGACGCTTAAAACAAGATTGGAATAATATTTTTTTTCTATAGACATCATTAAACTTTTTGGTCGAGACACGTTATAATTAGTTATTAAAAAAGTATACAAATAATGTGTTTTCTGTTCGTTCGAGAGCAGCGAAAACGAGGTGTACCTAAATAGCCGTGTACCATTCTGTAATGAAAAGTTGTGTCAGACCATCTGAGACCAAACTAATGTAATAAATACTTGAAAGTTTATTCTACTCGATATCGATTCTGACAAAAATACTAAACAAAGTTTAATTTTTAATTAAAGACAATATCTTAACACCGCACGACATAATATTAATTTCAGACGAGGTGCTCTCACACACATACACACACACAGAAACAGACGACGATCTAAAGTTTGCGGTAAAGAGACGGCTTTGACAAAACGTCTGAGAAACTATGTGACTAAACAAACATGCGTGTATGCGTGGCTATCGCGCGTTCTGGTTACGCAGGCTCACTTTCAATTTACTGTATTGATAGTTGGCGGCGGTGGTGGTGGAGGACCGAGGAGCCGTTCTCCCTTTCCTACTACCCGGTCAACAGTCGTTCACCATCCCTGCGCCGCTCCTTTATCCGCATTCCTGACTGTATGTTCATCCATCCACCCGACCGACCGACCGACCGCTCGCTCGCACGCTCGTCCCCCCACCGACCGAACACCGCCGGTCTACCCCCTACGCACCACTTGTAGGTAGGTCATTCTGTAGTCAGTGTGTCACCCTCACTCGTTTTCATAGTGTGTAGATACAACGTTTACAGTTATTCTGCGGTATAGGCGCCGGAACAGGACCGTGTTTGGACGGCGCCGAGAAATATGTAAAATTGGGTCAGTGGTAAATTTACATGAAATTACTCCGACGGCTGCGTAAGTGGCTTCGGCTGATAATCGCGCAACATTAATTTAGAACTTATTAGATCCGTGCTTTTAAAATCCACGTTGTTTGGTCGGTGTACGAGAATGGTTTTGTTATAAACTAAAATTATTAGTAAATCAAATACTGTTTAGAGTAGCTATTAAACTTTAAAGTCTGAATATAAATATTGTATCACTACCTCACTAAAAATAGATAAACACTTTCACTAATGAATTGTTTTTTCACATCACAAAACCGCAAAATTGTTCAATAAATAATAATTAATCATTCTTGATTTTTGCGATCGTCCTCGGAGCATCGAGGTATAGGAAAAAATGTTTCTACACTTTAACACACTGAGAACGATGACATAACCGTTTAATTACACATAAGCAACAATCAAAAAATGATTGATAATTTTATTGAACATTTTTGATCAAATATATTTGGTGGTTTATTTGTGAAAGTGAATTTAGCAATAATGTCAGAACTGTATTGAGATAAACACTTTTTTAATAAAATATATACGACCATATACAAACTGTAAATTCGTAAAATTATTTCTATGGTCCAACGAATCAAAAAATTCTAAATAAAACAATACTTTGAGCAGCTAAACCGAAAAAATAATCTGATGAATTTATACCTACTAATTTATGAAAATATGTGATTTACTTTAAACGTTCAATTTTATTTTTTTGATATTTAATCAAAAATTAAAGAATAAATCACATATTTTCACACAAGTCGACTGTTTCTCTACACATCAAGAAAATTCTATCACATAGTATTATTTAATTAACAATATCTATTTCGATTCAATATAAATTTTAGAGTTTGTTACGCATGAGTTATTTGTTATGGAAATATTTTGTACTAAACAGCCATTTTAAGTTACAAACAATACAACTGAATAATTTTGAATACATTGGTAGAAAAATGAAGATTATTTTTTCCCTTTAATTAAAAATCAGTCCCGTGTACACTTTTTGGAAATTGTTCTGATTGGTTGACGGCGATCGTGTGGTTATTTGGCCTGTTCTGATTGGTTGACATTAATCACATGTATGTAACTCTTTCACTGTGTGCAACTAAAGAAGTGTGTAAGATTTCAGTATAAAACTGATAAGAAATTTAAACAAAAAATTATATAAACTGAAGCTTTAGAGTAAAAAAAAATGTTACACATTTTAACATTGTATTTTGTTGCTAATTTTTATAAAATTTTCAAATAAAAATTTTACTACTTACATTTTACACAGATTCTTTTCGCGCATTTGTTATTTGTTGAGAGGGGGGACGAATGCAGCGAGCAGGAAACGGAGCACCCTATTTATAAAAATAGATATTCAACAAACACCTATATAAAGGCACACTAGGAACTAAAATATGCAATTAGAATATTTATTTAAGGCTTGTTAGAGAACACAACACGTACTAAGGTCAGATCTTGATATAATTCTAAACAACTTAAAGTAAAAAAAAGAAGTATACATCAAAATACAATTCGATTAACTCATTCTCTTCGATTTTTATGCATTTCAAATACACTATCATCTTTAGAGCGCTAGTACCGAATTGAAAATAACCTCTAGCGGCTCTACTTTAAAGATAATGGCACTAATATATCATCAAAAAAATACATAGAAGATTTATACCCTGCATCATCCATCGCTATAGGTTCAGATTTTCATTTTATGTTTATATAACCTCACAATAATAAGGAAATGGTATCTGACACGCTGACAGAATTCACAAAATCATATCTACAACCTTTACTGTGTTTTAACAATCACGCATGTTCACCAAGTCCTTTATCTATATATATATATATATATATGTAAGTAGATGAATTTAAAGAAAAAATCTAGTATGTATGATCTCGGGATTGAAACCCAATCCCTTGCTTTTAATGTAAACGTCAACAGACGAAACGCGTTCACTGTTATAGAAAAATATAACACGGCATATTTTTTCGTTGTATGTCGATACTAAGTTACCCAATCTAATATAAACCCAAGAGTTACTACCTATTGAACGACCCCGGCCCTAAACAGATATCAATCGAACATTTATAAATGTCAAATTAATTCTGCCTTCTGGCTAGTGAACGAACGAACCCCCTTATACATAAGGATACATAACTAAGTGATATACCACTCGCACGTATGTGAAATAGTCGAGTAGAAAGAGGAACGTTTTTTTTTTTTGTTACATTTTTGAAAACATATTTATTACCAGAATGCAAAGGAAAAAAATCCGCCGCTGAAATTATCGCCCGTGAAAAGGAACTTTAATGATATCATACAATATGTAAAACGTTAAAAATACAACCGCGCGAGAAGAAGATAAATTATACTTTGTTCCGTATTCCAATCTCATCAATTTCTATGCACATACACTGGAAGTAATGTAATGATATGGTTTATGAAGATTTTTTTTTCTTCAGTTCGAACGCTCGCGCTCCTGTATGATGAATCTAATTATCTGCGAACTACTTATTTTTTCTGAGCGAATCGATTGTTTTCGCGTATGGTGTTATTTGTACTGTTTCGAAATGAATTTGTAATTTTATTCTTACACATTTATTGTATCGCTTTGTAATGAGATTTTCGAGAATCGTTCCGTATCTTTTTATATAAAACTGCTATAGCGTTATTTTCCAATATATGGGCATTGTTTCACAAATTAAATATTTTTTTCGACCCACTAGTAAGAATTTTTATATTTTTATTATAAACAATAAATGACTAGAATTTTTTAAACAATGAATTGAATTAATACCTTTCTAAAACGGTGGAAGAATTCCGAAAATACATTAAAATTTCATCGACTCAAAGCCGCCTTCTTTTTCGACAAGAGATTCGTCAGTTACTCGACAGATAGAGTAAAGTTATATAAAATGATGAAAGATATTTTGAGGATTGAAATTCGCAATTTCTACCAAAAAAAGGCATCAAAATAATTTGTCCACCTGATAATCAGAAAATAACTTTCTATCCATACATTTAATTTAAAAAGTTGAAAAGTATGATTTTCCAAAACGGTTTATTTTCGACATTACTTTAAAAAAAATACTTTTATACTTTAAAACTTTACAGCTCCTTTCTAATATTAGACGGAGTATGTATATATATATATATATATATATATATATATATATATATATATATATATATATGTATATGTATATATGCCCGTGTACAAGCGACAAACGGCAAAAATAAAATTTAAATAAATAATTACGTTTATGAACGCCCAAGTCGAATTTATGATCTTGTAAATAGAAAGGTGTCACTTTACCGGCTGCATACATAAAATATTCTATTAATCTAAGGGTTCCAGAACAGTAGTTTGCGGATACCGCCGGTACACGCTCTCGCTTTCAGGTGGTCTATCAGTGTTGAAACTGCACGTGTACCATAATCTCACGAAGATGTAATAAATTGATCATTAATTTTATATCAGCCATAAATAGATACATTTAATGTACGCGTGTGTGATTTATTTAAAATTAGAACGTGGTAAACAGTAAAGATTATTTTTTAAAACTGACGTTTAAATTATTTCCGAACAAACCATATCGATTGAAAAATGTCCAATTTAATTAATCGTTTTTTTTTATAATTCGGCGTTGTTTTGGTAGATTTTTATTAAATAACCAGTATACAGTCTGTAAAAATTGGCAGGAAAATAGAAACAAAAAACTGTTTATTGGTTTTTATAACATAAAATGTTTAAACATAAAAAATACCTAAAAACGAAACTTAATGAACTAACTTGAAACCTATCCATTGTGAAAATTTCCTTATACACCACAATAGCTAGATGGCGGCAGACGGTCACGTTGCAGACAAAGTGACGATAAAAGTTAAGAATTGATCGATTCAATTCAAAGGCACAGCAATAATTTTTATACATAATGTTATGGTTACTAATTTAGATACAATAACGACTCAACATCATCATCGATCCTAAAACGATGAGAAAATATTTTAATTCGAAATAGAGTTGATTGATTCAATTCAAAGGCACAGAATTAATTTTTACACATAATATCATCAAGGGTATTAATTCAGATACAATAACGACTCAACAATCCATCGACAACCAGGCCGGCTATTGGATACTAGTAAACTGTATTTATATAATTTGAACATAAACTGAATATATAAATTATGAATTCTCATTTTTGGATGATCAGTTGTAGTCGAATCTTTGTTAATTACAAATTTTCAATTCAGAATTATCCCAAGTTCAGATTTATACATCGATTACCGGTATTCTCTCTCTCTCTCTCTCTCTCTCTCTCTATATATATATATATATATATATATATATATATATATATATATATAATATATATATATATATATATATATATATATATATATATATATGTATATATATGTATATATATGTATATAAAATAGTATTTAGCCACAAAAAAGTACAAGATTGCAAAAAATAATCTACTGCCATGTTTATATAGACATACTAACACACACACGTGTATGTATATATATATATATATATATATATATATATATATATATATATATATATGATAATAATTATATAGACATATTGAGACTTAAAAAATATGTTTATTGTTTCATTCAGTTGCATGTATAGACTTATCATTGAGTGAGAAGTGAGTAAGTGCAGTGAGCCCGGGTTTTATGAGCGAAGTGAAAAGTGGGCGAAGCCTCCTAGTGTATATATATATATATATATATATATATATATATGTATATATAATATTTGATTAATATAAAGACTTTTTAACAAGTATCGCATAAAAAACAAATTATAAGACTGAATATAATTCATTAAAATCATTTAATTATTAAATAAAACAGGTGGATGTAAAATATTATGAAATATGAAAATTAACTATTCAAAATCAACATCACGTTCATTGAAATAAGAAGTTACGAGTAACGAATATAGAATTTAAAGGAAATACACACACACACACAAGTATAAGATTGTATTTTTAATACAGGCATGAAAAGTTTCAAAGTATAATAGAAAGTTTCAATCTGTGTTGTACAAGATTTGCGTGAAGTTAAACAATTTATACATTCTGTACGTTTTCTTTTAATCTGTTATAAAAACGTGGATTATTATTACTTTCTATTCAACGATTACGTTGGTTTTTTTTCTCTTTAATAAACACATCTTGCATGAGTCAATTACGATTTTATATCACATCTGAATGTTTTTGTGCTGTACTTAATCGAATAGAAATATGAGTAAATCGTCCTATAACGTGGTACTCCTATAACACGGTTTCTATATAATACAACTTCATTAGCTTAAGCGGTCTCCGCATAGCATAAAAAAATGTGAAATATGTTAACATATATTTATTCCGTTATGTATCTATACAATTTTATTTCATAGCCGTATTCATCATAACATGATGCTCTGAGAATCCAGTTTTCATACAATGCATAACGAATCAACCCCTGATTTATATGTATTTACTTATCAGTTTCACTTAAAGCGGTACGAATTAATCGAGAATTGACTGTACTAATCTGTAAAAATATTATATGTATTTTATAACAGGTATAAATGTATTGTCTTATAGATTACAGAGCGACTGTAAATGAGTGACTTAATAATACAAATGCCCGTTTCGACAAATAATTTCCGCATTGACAACAAATATTCGTCCGACCGCAGAAACCGATGCTCGATTCGAATCATACGTTTGTTTAATCAATCAGCCGATCGCGTTTATTCTAATTAAATCATTGATTTCATTACATTATTGTTATTGTTGTTACAATTACTATTAATCCTACGTGGAGTTTTCTCTCTTGTTTTTTTTTCGTCGACGCCGTGCCGTCTTCTTTTCACATTGAACGGATAGCGGAACCAGTGGCACCGAGCCTGATGGAATTACTTTAATACAATTTGTGTAACCAAGTTGTGGTAATTGTGCTTGGAAATCTCTCCTTCTGTCCTCTCGTCTGACGTCTGGCGGCGGCGTTCAGCCACTTCAGAAATCTGAAACCTTTTCAAATGTATATTCTGAAATGGGTTTTCTATTATCTTCATTACTTGTAATATTGAAATAAATCGAAACTAGAAAAGGATAGTAATTGAGATTTATTGAAAATAATCTAATATTTATCTCAACAGATATATTTATACACACATGCATACACAAATATATATATATATATATATATATATATATATATATATATATATATATATATATATATATATATATATACTACAAAAAATATATTATTGATTTAAATAATATACAGAAAATACAGGTGTAAGTTTTTTTGTTGAAATAAAAGTTATTTTTCTTCATTATTATTATTATATATATATATATATATATATATATATATATATATATATGTACATATATATATGTGTGTATATATATATAGTCAGTCCTAAAATTCTTTTTCCTCTACTACTCTACTCTACTTTCTTTTTCTTTTTTTACTTCTCTTTTCTCTCTTACTACTCTAAGAGAAAGCCACATAACAGAAGCACCGTTCGTAAGTAGTCGCAACAATTAAATTAATTGAATTGTACAAATATAGCATTGAATGCATCACCTTGTACAGTTTAATTAACGAAAAATCTTAACCGGAATAAATTAGGGCGTCTTTCGTACTTACTTGGTTTGAAAAAAAAAAGTAAACTTTTGAAAACCTATTCTTAATATTTGCACTCAAATAGATTTCATATAAAAAAAATTGTCTCAGTAACTTGTATACAAATAAAAATCAAACGTTTTCAAATAATCAGGAACGTTCTGTTCCTAAAACTTGAATGCAAATTAAACATTTTTTAATATATTTTTAATAACAACCAATTATTATTACATTTCCTTTTTTTGACACAAACCGTGTGTAAAGAAGCTTGCTTCTGTTTTACTAATACATAGTAGATAAATCCACTATACAACAAATATATATAAAGTCGACAAAAAATAGTTTTGTCTATTGTATTATACAAGAAAAATAAACTGGTGTTTTCAAGTTTTTTTTAAAAAAATTTAGAGGTTTGGATAATAATATTTCAAAAAAAATATCTGTATCCATTAAAAACATATTAGAATATTTTTTATGAAATAGCACATATTTCTAATGCTTATCCTTAATTAAAATATAAATTCCGGAGACACTGGTTTAACTCTAAAAATATTAAATTTAACAACAAAATTATTAAATTTATCAAAACAACGCAGTGAATTTAAACAACTTATTCATTCCATTAGACATTCACTTTCATACTTCTTGAAACACCGCAAAAATAAAATTCATATCTCATAAAAAATACACGTGCCTTCATTTACAATCTCCTTAATCCGTCTTTAAGAAGAAACCTATTACAGATTCCATTCAAAACAATAAAGGTGACGTTAAAAACATACGAAAACAATGTAAATTCAAATTAATGCGGGCATTAGACGGTAGCGACATAAGTTTCATCCGTCGTTACCATAATCCGTCGAAAAAATATATCAAAAAAAAAAAAACTCCGTCGAACAGAACTCATAGCATTGAAATTCGACGAAAATTGATTTACATACAAAAGTTATTTCCATCACAAAAGGAAAATAAATGTCTCCGGGCTAATAGCAACTTTTAGATGTCTGATATGTTCAATCATAGGATAAGTCACGCTCAAGCTCTTTAACAGATTTTTCAGACGGCAGATATTTAAGAAAAAATATATATTTATATGGTGAGAGACGGGGGATGCCTCGGGCGGACGTATCGGACAACGACACGAATACTCTTATGAAAATCCATCGCATTAACTGAATATTGGAAACATCGATGTTTTCAATACAGATTATTGATTGTGAATGTGATCTTTATAAGCTTATTCAAAAGTTTTACGAGCGTGCATTTTCAAATAACCCTCAATAGACTTATTTAGGTCTATTTTAATATTTGTTCGGATAACATTACGACAATCAATCATTGGACATAATCTAGAAACAAACATATCGTAAACAAAGAGCAGTTATCGCATTTACAACAACAGAGAACGAATAAGTGTGCAGCATTCACAGAAGACTCGAAGCTGTCCAAAAAGTGACACTATCAACAGGAGCGTTATTAATCGCTGAGCAGACACCAAAAGAAAAATAAGAAAAAGCTAATCTTCTCGATACACCGTTTTGTGATTGCACTGCTGTAGCTGTCATTACCGAAATTGTGATGACAGTGACATGAAGTAAAGAGAAGTTAAGCGATGTTAAATCAGAAAAAGCACTGAAGATTATCCATGTTTCTTTTTGTCTTACATGTCTTCGATATCGGAAAAAATAAATAGTTCGATCTGAATTTTGGGAATGTTTTTTTTTTCGATCGATTATACAATTTATTAGATGCTTTCGAGCTTTGACGATAATGAAAGCTTTTAATATTTATATTTAATAACGCCATTCACATTTTTAACGGCAAAGTAGATCAAATTATTAAAATATATTGTTATAAAATACAAAATTGAATTATTCAAATATATATATATATATATATATATATATATATATATATATATATATATATAAATAAAAATTATCCACAAAAAATTCGATGACGTCGACTTATTTATTTATGACGTTGAGGTTTCTATGGTATCCAAATATGTTTATCTCATATATAAAATAACATGTTCCAATCTGTCTTCGAAAATGATTATATAAATATACTGACATATATATATATATATATATATATATATATATATATATATACAACACGTTGCAATATATCTGCGAGAATTATTATATAGACATAAATGAATTTTAAAAAACTGTTTATGATTTCATTCGGTTACATGGCATGCTTGTAATTGGCAAGTGGACGAGCGCAAGGAGCCGGGGATTCAGTGAACGCAGCAAGCAAGGGGCGAAGCCCCCTAATATATACTTATTAAAAGTATATATTATGTATATATACGAATTATTTTAGAAATGCGTTTTTTCGTTTTAAATTTTCTACAATTCCTCACAATTAAATGCTGGACCTTGACACACGTCACAGCAACGTTGATCTATGAGACCGCATCTACTCGACCGATACCACACACATACGAGTTCCTTTCTATTCGATTATATGGATTCATTTTTTTTTTTGCTTCAGCTCTGACCGTGGACTCACGGAAACCGAATAATTTATATATGATTCGAAGCCATGTTATTGGCTGAGACTCGGTCCGGTGACTTGGCCAATGCACAAGGCCCTGCACCTGTCGTACAAGTTACGCCCACCTGTACGATTGTTGTTTGTTTCGTTACCTGAACAACGAAACTAACGAACCAATAAAAAAGTACTCGACTAGTACATGAAACAATGATTGCAGTGCGGTTTTCAAATAAATTCAATGACAGTCGCGTAATTTCAAGCGTCACACTTCAATAGCGCAGTTGTGAAAAACGGCATTCGGGTGACTGGAACATGAAAAAATCTAAATTACAGGCGACGAGCAAACACAATACGGATATTCTTGAATAATTCTATCAAACATATTTTTAATAGTGAAGGTAGCATCTTTTATAACACTAGCAGAGTGTTATCGAAATTGAAACAATTTTCGTACATTTTGATATAGAACAGGTAACATACATTTCCTACAGAAACAATCAAGTTTCTCTCGTATATATGTATAAATTTATGATATATTTGATCTATGAATAATAAATTAGTCGGTGAAATTGCTTGCGTGCATCCGTTATCAAAATTATATAATATTGACGTTAAAATATATTCCTGGCTACGAGGACTTGTATCATAAGGTGTACGGTTGATTTTTTTTTACTAGAATGATTTGTAACTAACGTTCCAGAGATTTTTTCAGTTTTGACAGATCGTTCGATAAACAAACTTTTCAAATACACATCTATTTCTCATAAATATACAATAAAATAAATCACATACATCGGATCCACTAATTAGCCTGTATTGAAATAAATACTGAAAATATTTTCATATCAGTGATAAAAATTTATACAGATGTATATGGAAATCTGTATGTATACATTATTTAACATATATGAAATTGAGGAAGTTTTTTATTTTTAAATGATCTTCATTATTTATTTATCTCGTTTTTATTATTTAATAATTTATATAACTTATAACATATTTTAAGAAAGATACAGATATATATATATATATATATATATATATATATATATATATATATATATATATATAATTTCCAAATATGTAAGTATATACGATAAATTCACTTCTCTTTATAATTTTATCTGAGGAGATATTCTTTTTACTATATTCGGGAATTTTAAAATATCATGTAAACAGTTTAAAGCATCAACTTTATTGGAATATAAAAGTAGTTTTTATTTAATAGTGTCGTGTTTAAACAAAATGTTAAAATCTAAAGGCAGTAACCGTTATATATATATATATATATATATATATATGTTGGTTCAAAAATAATTGCGTTTTTTACGTATCGGGTATAAAAACGCACATGTCAGTTAAAAATGATATTTGTAAATTGACCTGTACACATTTCTCCCAACGGGAATCAAGTTTATATATTCCTACAAGATAAAATTGTGGAGTCCTGAAATTAACGAATTCGTCGAAAGCGCTTTGAGCTGATGCTCGATATTTAAAAACCTTCTCTCGCAGGAAATTATACAGATGTTTAAAAAAATGATAATCTGTCGAAGTCAAGTCCGGAAAATAAGGCGGGTGAGGTATGATTCCAAACCCAGTTCATTTCATTTTTTTTAATATTATTTGTGAGGCGTTCTTCTGAAGAAGAATTGGTCCCGTTCGTTTGACTAATGCTGGCCGTAAACGATGAAACTTCTCATGCATTTTTTCAATTTCCTGACAATATTTTTCTGCTGTTATTGTGTTTCGCCAGAATTTAAAAAGTTGTAGTGAATGATGCCACTTGCCGACCACTAAACAGTGACCAGAATCTTTTTTTCATGAAGCTTCGGTTTAGGGAACTGTTTTGGTGCTTTTCCTCGGTCTAGCCACTGTGACAACGCCACGTTTCCGATTATTGTAGAGAATCCACTTTTCATCATATGTGACAATGCGATCAAGAAAAAAATCATTTTTGTTGCGCAAAAGAAGCGCAGTGCAAACTTCGTATCGCCGAATTGCTTGATGCTCGTTTAGTTCATACGACACCCATTTATCCAACTTTTTTGTTTTTCCAATTAAGCTCAAATGTCGAACAACTGTTAAATGTTCAACATTGAGTTCTTCTGCCACCTCTCGAGTTGTTTCGCGTGGGTCTGCTTCAATAATGATTCTTAAACTATTATTGTCTATAGCTGAAGGACGACACTCATCATCGAGGCTTTCGTTTCCATCATAAAATTTTTAAGATGAGTGTACTTTCACTAATTGACTCTTCACCAAGAACAAATTTGATATTTCGAGCAGTTTCAGTTGCTTTACAACCCAATTTAAATTCATAAAACAAAATTGCCCGAATTTACTTCTTTCCATAACTAATTTAAGAGGTTATATCCAACAACACTAAAGAATGAAAACGATAGACATAAGCTGAAATCAGTAGTGTTAATTTCATTGTTTACAATGATGTATCACATGACAATAACAAAGTAACGGTAACTAGAAAAATCGGCGCCAAACATAAAACAATAAAAACCGCAATTACTTTTACACCAACCTAATATATATAGTAATATAAATATAACATTTATACATAAATTAATTAATGGTGTATTCTACGAGCCAGCTTTTAAAATAAATAAATTTTAATGGAAAGAAAGCATAACCGATAAATACGAGTTTTAAATATCAACAATTTCTAGCTAGCAGAAAACTAAGGATACATTAATTCATCGTCCATCTATACATTTCATTGTGCTTTCACTGCACCATTGATTGAACTGAACTGTACGCATCAATATATCACTAACCCACTACGCGACTAAACAAGTATTTATTTATTTAAACTTCGATTAACTTACAGTAAGTGAGCTTTTCGTGGCCACTCTGACAAGTGAACTTACACGTGGTTCGGCATCGAGCGGGACGGCACGATGCGATCCGCACGCTTACGACGTGCACGCGTCTCTGTCGAACGTGCGATAATTCCGACGTGCAGAACGTGTGCAAGGGAGCGAGGTGTCATAATGAATACTTTAAATATTCAGCACGCCGTGTTATGATGGACTACGGGTAGTGGCGTTAACAGTATAACCGACTGTCGCTGCTAGTTTTATCTGTGAAGTGATCAACTAAAACCCTAGTTGGTTACTGACTATGTAATTTGATATTATGTGCTGTAAATGTTATTTTCAAAACTGCATTATTCTATGTACATAAAATTGTGGTAATTGTGTTAAATGTAAAAATGTATGTGCATAACTATATCCGTGCAATATTTTCGATTTTATGAAATTTTCATGCAATGAAAAGCTGTCTATCTTTTTTTCCTCGCTCTTTTTCCATACACATTATACATACACACACACACAGAGATATATATATATATATATAGCAATCGCATGACAACTCAAAAATTAAATCAGTGCAAAATACACAGTCGAGTACAAAAACATTATACAATTTAAATATAACTATTTTACAATGTAACATCAAATACGTACCGCTACATATACCGCGAAATTAAACATTTTGTATAACATTTTAATCTATAATATTAAATAAATCGAATTATTGAAATGTCATTATCATGTTTTTAAAAAAATAAAGTACATTTATATAAAAATACCAGTAAAGGAACATAACTGCTAATAAGTAATTAAGTATGTTTTTCATACCGGTCAATATGCGAACAAAATTATTTTTATATGTTTAAATAAAAAAAAAGGAAAAATAATTTCCAATGAAATTTCTAAACATCTGTTTGTATCGGTGATTATAGGAATGAAACATTTCATTCATGATTAAAAAATATAAAAAGTGTGATAAAATTTAACGAACTTTCTAAATGTTGAAAAATAAGTAAAGAAAAGCATGTATTATATACAGAAATATAAAATTATATATTATCATTTTCCTTCATTGTATAGAAAGTATCGTAAATAAAAATACACAGATGAAGAATAAACGTTTTTGTATCTGCACGTACCTGTCTATTAAATCTTATTATAAATTACTGTTATTCTCTGCTAAAAATCGATATGAAAATAATAAATTAATTAATCCTTTGAAGCTGGGACTGGATCTAGGAATCCATTGATGTTTTCCAAAGAAACTATAGTCTCAGAGCACTATCTTTTGGATGATATACTTAAAACTCACTAATCTCTTTCTATTTATAACACTTTCTTTCATTAAAAAAAATACCATCGTCCAACAATCAGAAAAATCGTAGTTGAAAACTTATAAAAATTGTAAACTTGAGAATTGGGTTGAATAATATTTTTTTTCCAAAAGTTCATCGTTAGAAGAAAGCGTATAAAAAAATTCCAGACTACATCCAAATACAAGATGTGTCTCCCATGTAAAACCATTTTGTGCACGCTTGATTGTTTGAAAATTTGTCACACTCCACAATAATGTCATTTTTGTAAATTTTCAATTATAATCACTTTTTCTGCTTCCAATCATATGTTTCCAATCAAGAGATTCATGTTTCCCCGAATATTATCAACGATTTTCCACAATATATCAGATAGATATGAATTTTCTAATGGCTAATCTGAATTAACATATTTTTTCTTCTAACCAACAAGTTTGAAATTTTTATCTTGTTTACGATAAAATAATGTCCAATTAATCGAAAAATACTTGTAAAAAAAATTTAGCACCCTTTCCTCCTCTCCGGATCCAACGGATTAATAAAGAACTGTCACATTATTTACAGATAATTAATTAAATATAGATTAAAATATTGCCACCGCGTATGCACATTGACTGTTAATAGAAAACAAAAAACTAGTAGTTTGTTTATATCGGTTGCTAAGGTGAGTCAATTTGTTATGAACAACTTATACAGATTTACATATAAAGCGAACCAAAACAGTTCAATGAATCAATTCATATATTTTTTTTGAAAATATAATTACATTATTAATACAATAGTTTCGATTAATTATCATAGTTCGATTTTACGATATTCCATTTTTCCATTCTTACAGTGAAATTTAATATTCTACTTTTCTGGAACAATTTCTAGTAGTTATCATTTTCTATGCAATTCCTAAATACCTACCAATACATTTATAAAATGTCATTGATAAAAAATTATACTATCTTCTTCATCATAATTAAACACTGAAAGATACTTGATCCGTTGCTATTTGTATGTGCGATATTTTCATCTAGAATCATAATAATTAAATGTGACTTTTTCTCTCACTACAACTAAAATTAAATCACGATTCAGCATACAAGCCATTCGTTATATTCCATCTGTTGTGTTAATATACATACATTCAAACGTCCCCTACAGTACATCGTCTGAATATATATATTATTATTATATATATATATATATATATATATATATATATATATATATATATATATACATGTATATACATGTATATACATGTATATATATATATATATATATATATATATATACATACAAAGTATATGTATGTTTAAACTATAGTTTCAGGAATTCACAGATATGCGCCATGGAATTTGTCGATACAATCCGGTCCGCGGCGCTCAACCAACGTATACCCAGCATGACTCTCCGTTCCTAACGTTCCTATGTACTGTGTTCGTTATGAAATTTTACTGTATATGAACACGCATTCATTCATTTTTATTGTTACATAAATGAAATAACTAAGCGACAATCATATTTCCGTTTTTTATTTTACCAATCTTTATACAGTAAAAATTATATCGAAATAATGTGTACGGTCCGTCAGATCAACGCCCGATGTATGGCAGTCATTGTCCGTGTGTGTTTTTTTTTTCATTATTTCTATTCGAAATGCTGGATCTAAATGAGACGAGATGTACATTAAACGATTTTCAGTACCAATCTTTCGTCTACATGTTTTTTTGTTGTTTTGTCGATTTGCGGAAGTTTAAGTAACGTTTGTCATATTTATTTTCTTCCATCGAGCTGAAATTCGAAAAGACGAATTTTAATCAATTAAAATTACTTTTAAAGTATGAATCTTTTTATCACACATTTTTTCTATATATATATATATATATATATATATATATATATATATATATATATATATATATATATATATATATGAATGAATGTATTTATTTCTATTCGAGATACACAATAACCTATTACAAAGGTGGTTGATATTTTTTTACATGTTCTTATTTTTTTAATACTTACAGTTTTACAATTAAAATTGTTATAATGGTTAATTTAAATAATAAAATAACAGTTAAAATAATAAAATAGTACAGTAAGATGTAATAGTATTAGAGAATAGTATGAAGTATAGTTTATTAATTTAGGCAAACCGATCGAAATTTCGAGGTTAAAGTAATATAATATATATATATATATATATATATATATATATATATATATATATATATATATACTTAACATAACTTTTATAATTTATGGTTATGAAGGTTCTTGTACAGTTACTAATAAAATATAGCTCGATTGTGACAATCTGTAACAAATCAAACAAACAAAAACAAAACACCTGTGATTTCCTGTCCTTTTTCGTTCAATCAACATTCTATTACGAACCAAACATGTTGATATAATTTATAAAACAAATGAATATTTTATATTAAAAGAGTGAAATAACAACGTTCTTCAGTAATATATCTTTCCTGTCTTGTTACATTTGTACATAGCACACGTCTTTTAAAAAAAGTATCATAATTTAAAAACATTTAATTTTTAAAAAAAGTATTTATAAGATATGAAACGTCATTTATCCAAGATCAATTTAGTAAGAGTATTATTTTTTGTTTCTTGAACATAATATGATACATTTAACACCTTTAAAGGTGGCTAATACATCTTATATATCTAACACATATTAAATCTAATACATTAGTATGTCTAAACACATTAACTCTTGACAGTATTCATCATATCTGTCTCTCTATCGTTACTGCGTACAATCAACTGTCTTGTCATAGATTGCTAGATATGTATATATATATATATATATATATATATATATATATATATATATATATATATATATATATATATATATATATATATATATATATATATATTCTATACCCTGAATAAAAAGTATGTAAAATTTATTTTATGAGAATTTAAATAGAATCCTAGGATACAGTTCTGACACTGTAACTAAATTCACTTTCACAAATGAATTATTTTTTACTCCACAGATCATAAAAAATGTTCAGTGAATAATTATTGACAATTTTTGATTGTTACTTCTATGGCGATGCTCTATCAGCCACAGAGCGACAAAGTACAAAAAAAATCTAGATATTAAAAAAAATGTTCATCATAATTTCAATTGATCATTTACACATAGTGTTTCTATTTCATACAAGTGTAGGAATTTCATTCAAGTCCAAATTTATAATGATATAAATTTTATTGCTAATCTGTAAACTAATTTTTCAATCTAAAACTGTGCCATTTTTTTATTTTTTGACAAAAATTAATTGGTCGACAAAACCAGTAAACATTACAAAAAGGGTAAACTGCCTGTTATCATTCCAAAATGATAAAAAAAAGCATTTTTATCTTATATGATACATCATACATCCATGTGTATAATACAAACAACGTAAGCTCTTTTTCATTTCATTTATATATTTTTTTCTAACTATTCCACACTAACTCATTTTTTCAAATCATTTCACACTTTGTACCTTTAAATATTCATCTCCCTTGTATAATAGCACAGGCGTGCCGAAACGAAAAAGAGACAACGTACACGGAACCACGGCGATTGTAAATAATCCTAGAGCAGTGTTATTTTTTTTAATAATCATTTAATGTTCTCTATTATCGCGGATTTTATATCGGCTCCGAAACACGGTACGGTAAAAATATAAACGTGCAAAAACAGCAATAATAATGAACGTTTTTAATAACTATTTTCAATGAATTATGGATCGTCATTGTGCAATTATAAAACGTCAAACGAGATAAAATTATACATTTCATTACAATTTAGAGCAAATTAATTCAAATGACAATTGTACAAAAAGTATCATCAGTTACAGCACAAAGTAAATAATTACGTAACAAATTGATTCCGCTCGGACGAAATTCGATTGACATCCGAACGGGATTAATATTTTAAAAAGAATACGAGGGGATGTTTGCGGTGTGTGGAATGGAGATCCTACGAAATGTACCACAGTTTTGTTTCTAATTTTTACAACCTATATATATACATATATATATATATATATATATATATATGTATACATATATATATATATATATATATGTATACATATATATATATATATATATATTGAGTTAGTCAATAAGTAATGTCGGATTTTTTAGTAAGTGGTCATTTCTGCTGTTTTTAAAGCAAAAGACAACTTATAACCTATTAAACGCATATACAATCTAAAAGCTGAGACTTTAACGTCTAATTTTTCAAAAAAAAACATCATATTCATTTTTTTAGTATTTCTTTTGATTCGAAGATGACCAACAAGAAGATGTATTCTCGTGCAATTATGCTTTTTTATTTCCGCAAAGATAAAAATGCGATACAAAATATTTCCGATGTGCATAATGATGGTGCTATAATGAAAGAATGGTACAAAGGTGGTTCAAACAGTTTCACGGTGGAGATTTTAATCTTGCTGATAATAAACGCTCTGGCAGACCTTTCGAGACTGATAACGTTCAAATCTCTTGTCTAATTGAAAATAATCCACGTTATATCACACAGAAGATAGCTGAAGTGTTAGGAATATCGAAATCCAGTGTTGAGAATCATTTGCATCAACTTGATTTGGTTTCCAGATATAATGTTTGTGTTCCGCACAATTTAAAAGAAAGAAATTTAGTCGATCGAATCTCGGCTTTGCTGTTTATTGCCGAAACACAATAAGAACTAAACATCTTTGAAGCGGATTGTTACTGGGGATGAAAAATGGATTGTCTACAATAATGTGACACGAAAAAGACATTGGAATAATCCAGGATCAACCTCACTAACTTCTCTCAATGCCAGTTCACACCTGGAGAAGAACATAAAGAAAAACCGACCAGAATTTGGCAATAGGAAAAGAGTAGTTGCTCGACGCCGCACGTCTCTTCACAGACTCGGCAAAAATCGAGAGATCTGAATTGGGACGTTCTTATCCATCCACCATATTCGCCGGACTTGGCATCATCAGATGTTCACTCATTTCGTTCTTTCCGAAATTCCCTTAATCGGAAAAAAATGATTATTTAGAGGCCTGTGAAATGAATGTTTAGAGGTTTTTTGCTCAAAGAGATAACAAATTCTGGGAGGATGGTATTATGAATCTGCCTACAAGATGCTAAAAAGTCATTAATCATAATGGTCAATATATTATTTAAAAAAGTTTTCTATATTAAAAAAATGAAATTGGCCGAGAAATCCGACATTACTTATTGGCCAACCCAATATATATATATATATATAAACTTCTAATATGACAAGGACTTTATCAAAAATCTTTGTTTCATTTTTTTAAATTCGCATAATTTTTCTAAATTGTCTTTTCTTACTTAACAAATCACTTCTGTTTGATTTCAATTTAAAATTCTATTCATCTGCGCCATCAAATTTACTTGGAATACAAGCATCGTACAATAAAACACACACACACACACACAGATAAATATTTATACATCCCCCCATGTGTATATATGTGAGTTCTTAACAAAACACCGGTATCTCGCATTTTTTATCCACTCCGTGCCATTAACTTTATATGATCGATACATATATAAAAAAAGATGCATTAAGTTTATATTTATATATATATTTATATATATATATATATATATATATATATATATATATAACCTGTTATGTTTCTATTTTATTTGTTACGCATTTTAATGTTTCGTACACCTGGCTCGTCGGACGCACACCGGATTAGATTCGGAACATACGAGTCGCCAGTTCTGCACCCTGATATGAATTCATTTCGAATGTCTACATTTATTTGGTCTCGTACCATTTTTTATTTTCTACTTTATTGTTAATAACGTCTAATATGAATGAAATCGTATATTTATTGATGATTGTAAAACAGACAAAATTCGAATGGGTACACAAGCACCAAAGCAATCATCTGGAATGTTCAAAGGTCATACCTATGTCCAGCATTTAGTTAAAAATCTATAATGTTTGGTTTTGCCTATCATATGTACATTATACATATACATATATATATATATATATATATATATATATATATATATATATATATATATATATATATATATATATATATATATATATATACACATTCATACATACATACACAGAGCTAAACAACCGACACATATCGGCAAAATGCACAGCATCATGCACAGATGACAAATAAATCAGCGACCGAATACTAGATGTCAGCTCCATGCAACGATCTTTATTACCCCCACTCCTACGCAACCGCAAGGCCACTGGCTCTATGTAGTAATAGTTATGTCTGTGAAACCGCCCCGATGGTTTATTTGTTTTTGTTCGCAATCTGGCATATGAAACTAAAAGAAAAAAAAGAATACCCAAAATAAACGTACGCGGGTGTACATTTTTTCCCGTTGCACTGCTGTTCGACAACAACCGAATAAAAGGACTGAACGGAAAAAAAAGAACGCATGTGCATGCAGCACTCCGCTTAATGACTTTTTATAGCGCATATAATTAAAATGTGTTACATGTTTATTACTTGCGACGATTATTCGCTAATAGAAACACTATACGCCACAAATTCTATTAATACAATAGGTACAGTGCATAGTAGAAATTTCTAATGGACGCTTTGTAAACATTTTCATGCCGCGAATTCTATTCTGTACGGATTTATGCGAAATGCGGACATAGGTTGCGTGCGATTGAGTTTTTCGAAATTTTTGAAAGCTTCATACTTCAGACGGATGATATATTTCTATACAATTTAGTTCTTAGACATGAAAAATAATAAACAGTCATGAGTTATATCTGGTTAGTTCTTTAATTAGATTTTCTAGTTGTTTTAGTCATTAGATTTGTATTGAAAAAATATTATAAGGCTTGATAGCTCAAATAGAATGCTAAACAAAAAAAAATGACATGAAAATTACGAATGGAAAAAAAACCGAATAGATAGAAAAGATAAAATGAAGAAATATGTATTACCATAACACTTCATATTAAAATAAGATTAAAGAGTGCTCAGAGAATAAAGAGAGATAGGGGTGGATAGATATTCGTCTAAACCAGTGGTGTCGAACTCATGTATGAACACGGGCCACCGAATGCAGTTTGAGAGAGTCTGCGGACCGCAGACAAAAAAAATCGCCCGAAAAGACTATAACGAGCGAAAAAATGTCTTGTTTATATTTGAAAATAACTTGTTTTAATTTTAAATTTATTTTTTCTTTAATGAATTTATAAAAATTGAAAAAATACATTAACTTTAGCTATTATTATTACATATTACAAAAAAAAAATTTAATTAGAGTAATTAAAAAAAAATAATATTTTTACTAGAACCTTGACACCTTTTGACAGAAACTATTTTACCAATGTCGGGTGTAATTTTTTGTGATAATAATATTTTTGCTATAAATGTCGAATATTTGTCAATCTTGCCCAGTATGAAATGTCATTAGTTTTTTAAAAGAGAAAATTGTTCATATAGGTATCCACTACCAAACATTGCCAAGATTCTTACTGCAAACATATGCATTTCAATAAAATGTTCTAGCAATGTCCTAAGTACAAATAAAAATTCAGAATACCAAATTCATTATCGTTTTCTTTTAGCACCGTGTTACACTGAATTTCAATTAAATCCATTTAGATGTTACTTTTTTAATATTTTAATTATTTCATTATTTTAATAAAATCAACTTCAAAGTTTGGACCGCGGGCCGCATTCTAGAGCCTTGCGGGCCGCGTATTTGACACCACTGGTCTAAACATGCGATCTACGTTTCACAAATGAAATTTCACTCCACACAAACCACACAAAAATGTTTGATCAGAATGTTTATCTCTGAAGATAATGGCATTTCCATCCAAATGCCCATAAGTAATAATCAAACCGATCAATAATCAATTATACAACATTTCGATTTAAAAATGTTTGAGTACGATTTTAAGAGACTAGAAAGTGATTTATGAACGTGACTTTAGCCACTGTCTCAAAACAATATCTGTGAAACAATCAAGTTTTTGAATGTTTTTAGATCTGTATACAAATTAGAAATATGAATAAAATTTCAATTAAGAAAATATCAAGAAAAATGTTGATGGAAACAATGTAAATCCGTAAAAATAACAGGTTGTTTTAGAACATTGATAAAACTATATTAAAAAATCTGTGTAAATGAAAACTGGCGTAAATTAGTTTAGTAAAAAAAAACAACTAGCCATGCTAGTTTGTCAATTGAAATCATTTCATGAATATCCAGTATGGTAGAAACCGGTTTTAGTCGTGGAAAAAATATAGAAAATCAAGTATTATAAATATCAGGTTGATAGGAAAATAATTGCGCTTTTTTGTGTTCTGAATTCTGGCCTTAATTTTTTTCAATGAAAATCTCATTTCATCGTGTTCATGTTAATATCATTTTAAAGTGCATTTTCAGTCTGTATTTTGATAACATCGACTTTGGTTTTGTTATTAATTTTTCTTCAGATTAGGCTATTGAATTAAATATGGAAAAGAAGCAGTTTTTTGTATGAGCTCAAAACGTATGATACGGCATCAGAAATTGTTCGTAAACTAAACGATCCTTTTGGTATCGGTACTGTTAAGGAATGTACGGTGAAATGGTGGTTCCAAACATTTCGTGCTGGGGACGAGAGCCGTGAAGATGAAGAAGGTCGCAGACGTACTTCTTCAGTTCATAACGACCAACTTAAGACGTTAGTTGAATCGGAATCACGCACAATTCGAGAGCTTGCACAAAAGTTAGTCGTTAGTCATCCAACAGTTCTGGACCACAAACGGCAAAATGTGTATGAATTTGAAAGTCATAAACCGCAATTATTTTTGTACCAATCTAATAATAACTTCCATTTTTTTTATAAAAAAAAATATTTTCTGGATATAGAAACATATGATTTACATTTTAATTAAAAGATGATGCCAATGGGCGGCTGGTCTTTAAAAGTAATTTACTGCCGTCTATTTCTAGTCGGTATGGCTCTCAAATGTATACGTTTATGTTTGCTTGTCTTTTTTTAATAAAGATTACTGCAAATTTGCATGAACACATTCAATAAAGATTCCAGTAATAAATTTGTTTGAAAGATATGACTCAAATGTATATCAACCTACATTGTAAGAATAATCTTTTCTCTTTAACAATTTTTTTTTGTAAAAAAAAACATTTATTTTAATAAAGTGCCAAATAATTAACCCGTATGATTAATTTATATTAACATATTTTTTATAAATTAGATACAGAGTTTATTTTCATTCAGTGATGTGAAATGACTGATCCCAGCTTTCACTGTCTCTTATCTGGGTTTCCCTAACCACACACACTCACACACGCACACACATATATATATATATATATAAAATCATAAGAGTTCTGTTTCACTCACAATCATCAGTTTTCTCGGTAAAAAGTGACAGGTCATGTGCAATTCGATTTAACGATCCATTTGTCATTATTTGTACGCAGTGAGTATTAGCTTAGAAACACCCCTCAAATCCATATAATGACTAGACACGCCTTCGAATCTCAAACCGGATAGTTTCCGCTCGAATCTTTGTTGATTGATGTAATCTAATCAATCTGTACGGACTGCGATGACAATTCTTTTCTAATTATGGTTTAATGACGTGACTGGAAATTGTCGATATTCGAAAATAGACAAAAAAGACAAAGCATACGAATGACTGTAGATTATAGAAAATGGGTGAAATTTTCTATGGCCAGATGATTGGTACATGAACGGAATTGAATTAATATAATTTGAAAATTATTTCCAATCAAATGTCATAAATGCTGATTTTCAATAACGGTCCGGTTAAATATGATTTATGCTTTTAGATTTTTGTTTTGCAAGAACACTTGTAAGTCGGATTCCAATAAATATATCGAATTTTAAAACAAATCGGTTTTGATACATTGCTGATCAGTATTTATTTCTAAATTACAATTTAATAGTGTATTATCATTTAATCATTGCATCAAGCTCATAGAGATGATTGTGTCGATATTATTTTTTAAAAAACTTCAATATGTTCAATTGTACAATCATAATTTTTGTAGTCTATATGATCAGAATTTTCCAATTTCACACCCAGTCATACAATTTTATATATATATATATATATATATATATATATATATATATATATATATATATATATATATATATATATAAAGAAATTGTTGTATTAACAAGTCTTGTAAAATTGGATGAAGTGGTAAATAGAAGACATTTTCTTCAAAAGCTGCTACATATTTTCATAATCAACTTAAAGTATTAATCATGGTTGTTAATATAAATTACAATGGACGAATGCAGCGGGCAAACTTTATCTAAACTTTTGTAACAAAACGGATGTCCTCTGTTTCGTTTGTAAATTAGATTGTTCTTTCTGACATCTAAATATCAAAACCCCTACTGTGCATACATAACGGTCGACGTCGCGAAATTTCATTTCGTTTTTGTGTTCTATAAAAACAGTGAGACAGAAATGCGTTTGAAACATTTCCGTCAAATAGCCATTAAAAGGGATATGTGTGTATGGATATGCACGTGTGCGTGCGTGTGTGTGTGTGTAATTATATATATATATATATATATATATATATATATATATATATATATATGTATGTGTGTATGTACTTTACATGTGTACATATTGTGCGTATGTGCATATGTATAGACACGTGCATGTGTGTGCGTATGTTAAGAGTGGTGCGGAAGAGAGAAAGAATCATCCTGACACACTTCCATGAAACAATTCACAAACAGTTCGAAAATATTTGTACTTTGAAACTCCGACGGTGTCTTCGAACACTGGCAGTCTGTACGGATAACTCTCGACGCATACGTCACTACAGAAGTAAATATTGTGCGGTGTGTGACGTCATTCGAACAACGTTCACTTGAACCGAATCGGTTCGAGGGACAGGGGACGTGCAACGCAGAGGGAATGCCAACGAACTTCTGGCCGTCGTCTGGCAGACTTCACTCACAGTGATGTGATTATGTCATAGCTGTGTGCCACCACCCCTCCCGGCGATTCTGGAGCGTGTAACCATGGAAACGTCCCCTTGATTCGTCTCGTCGCGATGGTAGGGATCGACCATCACCACTCCCGGTCCCGTCGTACAACCGACGTCCCTGATCTCACAATCGCTAGAAACGTAACAGGCGTACAACGTGCGCGGTCTCACTCCGACGCGCGTCAATCGGATCCATTTCAACTCTTCCAGCTGATTTCATTCTGAATATGTTCTCTTTTACACATATTGTGCGTCTAGTCGGTGTGTCTGATTATGAGCCCGTGCGAAATATACAAAAAAGAGAGCCACATACAGTCGGACTCGACGTTCCACATAGGCCGTTCCAGTTTTTACCGGGTATGTCGGATCCGCGCCGTTAAGTTACTCTACAATTTTCAATATTTTACCACACTGACAATGAATAATTGTCCATCAAATGAGAGAAATATGATACGAACCATTATTTACTCCATATACTATCTTACTTTCGTAATTGTGTGCGTATGTTCGAAACGCTGATGGGCGAGGAACGTGTAACGAGGATAACAAATAAGTATTCATACGTTCAAATATGTTAGGCCGCCGTCTGATAAGGTCATGTGTAGATAGTGAGTGTGTGACCTAACACTTGTGCGTGCTGTTTGCTTTATGTTGTCCACTCGCGTTAATTCTGTGCGTTGCGGGTTCGAACGGTTAGTGCTCGCCGCCCGTCGCACTTCCGCGCGCCGTTTCTGCTTACCGTGCGAAAAAACCTCGTTTTGATAAACCCACCCGTTTTGAAATTCGGTTGACACTTAACCCGAATATTATTATTCGTAAGCCGCCGCGTTTTATGACGTAACTCGAGCGCACCGCTCCGCACGCTGTTCAAACGCTCATGAAATTCCATATTGCACACATGATGTACAAACACAGTCGCGCGCGATTCCTATCGATAAAATTGAAAATAATCACCTCGGCACGTATTAACTTTCGCACAAGATCAACATGTATTTAATTGGACCTGACTCGTTTTAACTATACAGCTGAACTAACCGATAGACAAACGTCAGGAGTGTCTACATATCCTAGAAATATCGATTTGAACGAAAATTCATATATTCCATACAGGCCGGATGTTAATTTCGAAAAGACTCGCCCATATTTTTAAAATATTGTCTTATAATCTCCAGATACCCTCCTTCACTGCTCTGCTGAATCTTAATGAATGGTCGCTTTACTCACAGAAAGAAAATTGACAAATTGTATCAAACCGATTTTTTAATCATTTATCAAACGTACAAATAACTAGCTCTAACTACAGCTATCGCCACGAAAGTTAGTACTGGTACTAATAAATAATTCTAAATTTAATATATAAGCCACTGATGGAACACCATTTTACTATCTATAAGTCTCGTTAAGATTTCGAAAAGTTTCTAACAGAACTACATAATTCAGTTAATTTTTCTATAGCTTTATATAGATATATATATATATATATATATATATATATATATATATAATAGTATTTAGCCACAAAAAATTAAAAGGTTGCAAAAATAATCTACTGCCATGTTTATATAGAATACTAACATATATATATATATATATATATATATATATATATATATATATATAACGATTATGTGGCTACATATTTGATGATAATTATATAGACATAATGAGTTTCAAAAAGTATAGTATTACTTATAATAGCGAAATGGGCGAATGTGGCGACCTTGAGGGTTGGTGAGCGAAGCGAGCAGGAGGCGAAGCCTCCTTGTATGATAAGTAAAAAATAAATTTACTTTAAAACCAACAGCCTGAAAGTTTACTGGCCAGTAAACTTTCATACATTAAAAAAGTATTATCAAACCGTGAATTTATAAAAATACAGCGTATCTCATAAACGTTATCACTTCAGTCAACAATTTCGTCCTTAAATAACATTTATTCTTTTTCCACTCTTATCTGAGCTATTTTACAACTGAAAATCGACACTGATTATTTTCTATTACTAAGCGTTAAGAAATGTAATAAATCGGAAAAAAATAACTGACCGCAAACAGTTACTCACTTAACCAAACATGATATATTGTACCACAAAGTTTGATTCAAACTCGTGATACATAATCAACGACAATAACAGAAAAATATGAACAGTAAATGTATAAGAAATCAACAGGAAGATTTTCGACCACATCATATGTTAAACTGATTTTTTATAAATCTACGTGTACGATCTGTAATTATTAAATTATAATCCTAATATCTGTAAATGTATACAGTATTGTCTGTTGAATATGTTTCAAAAATTGATCTTTATAACCAGAGTTGAATCCATTATTATCTGATAAAGAGACAATAAATAACAGTAAATGAAAAATATATTTCCATTTCTACAATTGCTTAAAATATATTAAAATTTTATACTTGCATCTTATTTTGAATCTAAACGAATTCGAATTATTAAAAATATATAAACATCTTTAATTTATAACCCTTTTATATATTTAAAAACATTATTTGAATCTATTTAACACCTTGTACATGAATCACGCGAGTCTAATTCATGCAATCTTTATATAAGTTAAGCACGCATGTTTTATGTGTCAGATATTAGATACATATTGTGTAGAGATCATTTTTGAAATTGTATCAGTGGTGAATTGCTCTTTATTCTTGCGAAATATTCACCTGAAAGAAAATGCAGAGGAAAAAACAAAAATCTGAAGTTGATCACGAAGAAAATGAAAAAGAAAACAAGTTGTTTAGTGATAAAAGTACTGAAAATAAAAAAAGAAAGAAAGTTGCGAGAAGATCTCGAAAACGTCTAAAACGATTAGTTTTTTTTTCATTTTTTATATAAAAAATATAAATAGTATTATGAAAGATCATACAATTTTTTTAACTATTCTTATTCATTAAAATCCATACAATTTTGTAGCGAAATCCTATTAAAATAAATATACAACACTGTCCTGTCCGAGCACATTCGGGTCCTACGATAAAAGAATACTTTGGAAATAAAATGAAGTTTATTTTATTACTAAAAAAAATGTGTAAGACTATTCGTACGTCCTTTCAATTTAAATAGCCATTTTGCATGCGTTATTTTTTTAAAAAAGAAATACAACCACGAGGGGTTATTCATTGTTTCGAAAAAATAAATTCGATTTTTAACTAGTTTGAAGGGAAAGGATGCGTAAATAATGACCAGTTCTTGAAAACGACTTCCATCAGAGTTTTCTTGTAATTTTTTCAAATAACGACAAATAAGATGGACAAATAAAGAAGTAGTGTACAAGAATGAAACAATTTATGCGGATTTATGGTTTTTAAGAACTTGACTCATAAAATACCACGAGTACCGAAAATTACACTAACCATACACAACTTTCAAAATAGTAAAGAACGTTTTTGTCGAACGGTTCGACCTACTTCCAAGTATACACGCCTGGTTATTTTTAGCAAATGTATCCTCGTTTTTAACAATTATTTCAAACGTTTAAAATTAACAGATCACATATATATATATATATATATATATATATATAATTATATGTATGTACGTGACGTATGAAATACCTTTCAGTAAAAGACCTTCCTGTAAAAATTTCCATGTAATTGTGTATATTGAACACAATGCATGTTATACATACATATATATATTTTCATTCGATAAATGTACTTCTTTAACAAAATGTTGTCCCTCTGCCAACGTGTACATATTGACGTGAAAAGATGGTTTTGAATCGAGATATCGGTATTTACTCTTCATATCATTATATCAATATTGAATTTTTATCAGTACACGTTTCTTTAAATGTTAACATTTTTTTTTCAGTAGATTCGAACGACAATTTCAAAGGAAACCAGAAATATGGTTCTCGAATTTTTCATTACGAACATTTTGCATGTACGTTTTAATATATTGATAATAATAACGGTGGCGGTGAACACTAGACCAGAAATGACTTGTATTGTAAGAAGAAATCGAATAATTGCGTTTTAAATTCGTATTGTTTAGTGTAAGTAATCGTTTCGAACATGCCTTTTTTACAGAATAATATAGTCGAACTATTTATTTGTCACTATCTATCATTGCTTTATAGTTTTTTTTTCACTCATAGACTACAAGATTCGGAGATATATCTTACTTAGATTTTCACTTAAATATTAAACTTGCAACAACGAAAGATATTTTTCTAGGTGTTAAAAAAACACACTTGATCAGAGAAAATTGTCGAAATTCTTCGCATACAAATTTCGTGTGTGTGTGTAAAAATATTTTATTAGGTTGGCGCAAAAATAATTGCGGTTTTTATCATTTCGGCGCCGATTTTTCTAGTTACCGTTATCTTTTGTCATAGTCATGTGATACATCATTGTAAATAATTAAATAACACAACTGATTTCTGCTTATGTCTATTGTTTTAATTCTTTAGTATTGTCAGATATTACCTTTTCAATTAATCATGGAAAAAAACAAAGTTGTTCGATTTTGCTGCATGAGTTTAAATTAGGACGCGAATCGACAGAAACTGCTCGAAATATCAAATTTGTTTTTGGTGAAGAGTCGATTAGTGAACGTGCCACTATTTTCACTATTCCATTTAAAATCAAAAAGAAATTTCATTACACAAATATCTTTATTTCGTTTTTTATTTTTCATTTAAAAATTGTTAACACTTAACGAAAGCGAGCGGGGACGGAGCCCCCCGGGGGCTGGCGAGCGTAGCCACCCGTGAGTCAGCGAGCGTAAAAAGTAAGGAGTGAAACGCTCTGGTTTTTAAACAAATAAAATATTGTATGTGCCCGCCTTTCAATAATTTAAATTATTTTTGATTACTGTAAAATAAAAAGTTCATTGACCTTCCCAATATACTTTCTACTATTTTCATCTCATTTATATATAAATTTCTTTCTAAATTTTTATTATATACATATATATATATATATAAACACACATACACTTATTCACTCTCTATACGGTACTTGAAACAACACATAAAAAAGATTATAATCTTTCTAACTCCTGAAAACTATTTATCATATTTAATGCATAGCAAAATGTATTTTCTATGACTGAAAAATGGAAAAGTACCAAATAAATCTATCTATCTATCTATCTATATATATATATATATATATATATATATATATATATATATATATATATATATATAAACAAGTGTATATGTGTATTATTTTATTTTATATAAAAAATATATATTTATTGTAAACTGTAAACATGTGGTATAAAATTAAAATTAATAGTTATCATCAATCTGAAACTTTATATACATGTGTGTATTAATATGTTTATACACACACACACACACACACATATATATATATATATATATATATATATATATATATACATATATATATATATATATATATATATTTATGTGTGTGTGTGTGTCAGATATATTTCACAGAATTTCATATCCAATTATATTTCTACTATGCTTACATTATCAAAGTTAAATAGAGTTAATGATTGGCTCCTTTTGTCTTACAATAAACAACTATTACAAATATTTTATATTGTTGTTCCGAACGAACTGAACTTCTTCGTGCGATTCCGCACGATTAATCAATTTTCTTCGAAATAAAACACAAACATGTTTATAAATACAATGATGTCTCATAATTACATGCAATTAGAATATATATATATATATATATATATATATATATATATATATATATGTATGTATAATACTTTCCAACTTGTAAGAAAATAATTCGATTGGCGACAATTTATGATTTTATTCTTGTCGAACAAAGACAGTGAAAGAGATGTCTGTGTTTGGAATTCCATGAAAATATTACGAATAAGTCGACGAATACACAACGACGATAACGAAAACATGATATTGAGACGATCTGAACATTTTATTTATTCTTGCGAGAATATTTACTTCTTACACAATAAATATTTAATCGAACAGAAAGGTCAAGAGCACATTTTTTGGCTGATAAAATTTCTAGTATACATATATATATATATATATATATATATATATATATATATATATATATATATATATATATATATATATATATATATATATATATAGATAGAGAGAGAGAGAGATTTTAATTTGGATCGAGTTCGAATGTCAAGTACTGAGAAATTATTAGAGTTAGTTTAAAGAAACAAGAATGTCGGCCAACACGGAAGGAAAAGTCGACTCTCGATAAGTTATTTACGTTTGCTGAGTAGGTAAACGCTCTGTTGCAACACGGACGAATATAGTTTTCTTTAAAAAGAAATCGTACCAAGTTCTGAATGTGATTAGATAAATATTAGACGGTTATAGTTAATAAATCACTGAGATCATTTTAATTAAAAATCAGTGGGTTCTTTTTGTGTTTTTCAAACAAATTTAACATTTCTGAATACGTTTGGAGTAAACTTTACACCTTTTTAATCGTTCTTCGCTTTTTTCATCATTTTCTAACTACAATATGTTATTTCTGCTTTTGTTTCGAACCAGATGATTGAACTAAACGAACGATTAGTAATTAGGTTGCTAGAAAAATAATTGCGGTTTATGACCTTCACATTCATATACATTTACAGATTTTTTGATTTTCCTAGCTGATTTAAGTGGTCCAAGACTATTGGATGACTAGCGCCTAACTTTTGTGCAAGCTCTCGAATTATTGTGCGTATTTCTAATAAAATTATAAATTAAACTGTATACTCAAATTTTATTCGGTCTATTGTAAATTCTTTGATTATAAGAACGTTCTTTTCTAAATCAATCTTATCAGAATATTTCATGTTAAAATGGAACGTTAATCACATGTTTTGACTGAAAAATATTGTGATATTTGGAGGATTGAAATATTTTTATAAACGAATTAACAACTCGCATACCACAAACATTTCTTGTACAATAATTGTTTATTATCTTTCTGATAGGCGATTATGAATTTAAATTATGTTCTATTATCTTGAAGCACAAGATAAGTATGGCGTTGCTTTGAAATACATGTACCACTGTATCAAAATCAATTATTAAATATTTTGAAAAATCTTTGTATGGTCCGGAATAGTGTCTTGCCACTCTGAAGACGATGAAATCACAATCGAAATGTACATAAACAACAAGCAAAAATGATTTATTGACAATTTTTGACTAGAAAAGAGTTTGTCATGTGGGCTGAAAAGAAGTGATTTTGTAAGAGGAGTCTGCGACGTTAATTCATTTATAAAAGTAAAATCAGCTACAATGCAAATTATAATTCAATTAATACATCTTTCTATATATATATATATATATATATATATATATATATATATAATATCAATATTAACACAAGAAATTCGATGACTTCACTTATTTATTTATGACGTTCCATGGCCCCAAGTATGTTTATCACATATATAAAATATACATTCAATCACTGAGATAATAATTATATAAACATACTAACTTATATATATATATATATATATATATATATATATATATATATAAATACACATGCACATGCATATATAACAAAACGTTGCAATATATAGAGAATGCTTATACAAACATAAATTAGTTTTAAAAAATATGTTTATTGTTTCAGTCGGTTACATGATACGCTTATAATTGACAAGAACGCGAGTCCAGCGAGCAAGGGGCGAAGCCCCTTAATTTTTATATAATATTTAATATAATTTTTCGGTATTTATTATCTATTGTTAAGAATAAAACAGCATTATAAAAGAATAACAAAAACCTTTGATTACTCTCTTATTCATGATTAATCTTAATTGATTAATTCCGCATTCACGCAATATTTCATATAATAAATGAATTAAAACCAATTGATGGTATCTGTTATCTTCACCTATGTATTTTTATAAAACATGTCTTCCTAAGTTGTCAACTGTGAACATACAATATATTTATTTAATTATGTATTAAAAAAAGTCTGAAGCTGTTGCTTTTTTTTGTACACCGAATGCTATGGTATTAAACAAATGTTAATATCCAGTCTGACGTATAAATCGTTATTCCTTATACCCAAAACGGTCCATTGTTCTAATTGTCCGTGCAGAAAAGCATTTCGCCAGTCAAAAAGCTGCCAGTCGAATAATCGTGTTTTGTAGTAGATATTACCGGAACAGTCAGGTTATATCTCTGTACATTATGTAATATATACATATATATATATATATATATATATATATATATATATATATATATATATATATATGTATGTGTATAATGTTTGTGTGTATACATTTGTGGATAGATTCTGTGTGTGTGTCTGCCTGTGCGTACATGTACGTATGAATACATGTTTGTATTTATGATAGTATATATGTTTTGTATCATTAATAGTATACACTTAAATGCATTCACAATGGTTTATTTAATTATGCACAGTTGACGGTTCGGAATTTATTAGTGTCAGTTTTGCTCACTAATAGATAAAGCCCAAGAACACCACACTAACGCAAAACTGTGAACGAGATGAAATAGGGGTTATAAGGGTAGCTGCGACGGTGACGGCGGCGCTCGCCGTGAACCCTGTTGCAGATGATGGTGGGGATGATCACCCCACCGCTGCGTTTCGCAACCCTTTGCGAAGTATAAAAGGCGCGGGGGCGGACGCCACTTCCTCACACGGAGATAGTTTGCCGCGCCAGTCTTATCGAGGCGTGCCCTTGAGAAAAACGTTTTTGTCGGCCGTTCAGATAGACACATACACATATATATCTATATATATACTTATATATATATATATATATATATGCATGTTTGCATATATGTATGTGTGTATATGTATATATAAAACGGCCATTTTATTACAATCGTCGCTGTAGTCTCGGTTTTGCATCGTCATAGTCAGTTGACTCTGTTTCAATGTAGTTGCAGTGCTATTTAATTATTTAATTGCTTTGTTCGTAACTATTATATAACGATGATGGTTCGCAGATTTTTGTGTTTGTTCTTTATTTTTATTTGGAATGTGATATGACTTGAATATTTTGCTCATTTGGTTCGTAGAAAACGGCAGGAGAAAAACCTGAACAGAAACACACACGCATTTGTATGAAATTTCAATTCTGACGAAACTGAATGAAAATAGTGATTTTGTATATTGTATGTATCGTTCGTTTCAATCAGTTCGCAGTTATTTTTACACGGTTTTATTTCCATTCACGTTTGTTTTTTTTTCGCAACACGTTTCGATCCGCACATCTCGTACGTGTGACGTTCTTTTCGGTTCGTTTTTTTTCTACACACACATACGCATATTTATTTTTTTACGTTCAAAGATCCTAGTGGCCCAGTCTCAGTTCAGTTTTTGTTTTTGATCTGTCGAATTCATATGACAGCCCCGTATGTTTTTATTTCGCTGTTACATGTATATCAATCGATCAGTTGATTTTGTATTTGCTTGTTATTTGTTCGTTGCTGCTTTTATTAATGGTGTGTATTTAACTGGAAATATAGAGAAAAAAAAACAGCGTATATGTAATTTAAAACACGAGATATTCGCGAGTTGTACTGCGTTTGTTCGTCGAATCAATATATGCGCTGTAGTGGTACCAGTGGACCGCAGGCAAACTGGAAGGACACAGATGTGTAAGTTGACATCATATATTTTAACTCTGTTCTTTATAATCCCGACTACCGCAACTACACCACAGCCCTATGTAAATCTCCTTTCATACTTTTGAATTAAATTACATGCACGCCACTTACCTAAGGTTTTAATATTATTTATACGTTTTTGTGTCTCGCGACGTTTCTCTGCTAAAATTTAAAACAGTATTTTAAACCCGTATTTAAAACGTGTACGGCCGCGGCTTAACTAGCATTAGATTCACCGGACTTTTTTTTCGTTCGTTCGTCCTTTCTCGGTCGTCCATCGGACTTACTTTGGGTGTCTCTGCCACCGTTTTCAAAACACCCGTCTGCAATATATGAATGACGAATAGATTTTTAAGGGCAGCTGTTGCATCTGTCCGATCCACAGATGAAAAATGTTCTTTTTTTCGTACCGTAATGTCGTCGTTTCATCCCATACTTTTTGTTGTAATAAAAGAATCGTTCTTCCCTCTGCCACGTCTTGTTCCACTATCTGTACTTAATAAATTCCATTTCTGTTTCGTCGAAAGGATATCGTGTATCCGGAAAGGAAATTATCATAGACACTATATATGTATAATAATAACACTTTCAGATAAAAAAAAAATGTATTGTAACGTTTGTTGAATCGGTCGAAAATCCATAATTCATAAAATCTGATAAGCGTTGATATTTCTCATTGTCTAATTAAATTTGTCACTTGTACGAAAACCTTGATTAAATTTTAATTATTCAAGACAGGGTTCCGAATATATCTTTGTTAATTTATAATCAGGACGTGTTTTCTTTAATTAATTTTTCTTTTCAGACGCAAATTGAGCCATGTTTAAAAAATAATTCCAAAATGAATGTGGATATATTATCATAACGATATATATATATATATATTTGAATTTTGAAAAATATCTATCTTCCGGTTTCTACGTTTTTGAAATTTAAAACAATCGATTTCGTATTCAAATTGAAGAAACAATCATTTGACAATTTTAACCACCCATCGGCCCTTTTCTTTTCGTTATGAAATATATGAATTTATTGTTTAAATATGTAATCAATCCGAATTTCTCATATTATTAAAAAAATGTACAGTAATAAAATTGCAAATTTGTTTTACTTTTTAGAGTGTTACATCTTTGAACTCAAATTGTGGAAATAATGATATATATATATATATATATATATATATATATATATATATATATATATATATATATATATACTCATCCTTTGATAATCCATTACTGGATAAATACGTCTTACAAAGTTATCGTAGTTTAAACGACCGTGTATTTCTTTTTTCCAGACATTTCCAAAGCATTTTTTTAATTTTCTTTTTTGCTATTCAGTAGTCGCTGGAGAGCATTACCTCCGCAAGAATTTTTTGAAATAATTAAAATATAAAATTAACGAAGTCTAATAAAACTAAGGCTCTGTATTTTACGAATGCTAGACTGTGAACAATATATATATATATATGTATATATATATATATATATATATATATATATATATATATATATAATATCATCTTCAACATCATCAGCCTCTGTCAATCCATTGTTGGATAAAGGTCTCTTCCTTAATTTTCCTTTTTGTACGATTGAATGCCTCTGTTTTCCATTGATTTCTAATAAAACAAATATTTTCCTTATCCTACATGTTCATTGGTCTCTTTCTTGGTCTTTTTATATTCCTTGGTTCCCAGTTAAGTATGTATATATATACAATCTTCATCATAATTATCATCAGCCTCTGCCAATCCACTACTGGATAAAGACCTCTTCCATGATTTTCCATTTTCTATGAGTGAATGCCTTTCTTTTCCACCGATTTCCAATCAAATTTTTAATTTCCTTGTCCCACCTGTTCATTAGTCTCTTTCTTGGTCTTTTTATATATCTTTGTTCCCAGCTATATATATATATATATATATATATATATATATATATATATATATATATATATATACATACATGTATATATTTGAAATCTTTTCTCATTAATTTCTCAAGCATATAGAATGGATCTATCCTTGACTTCTGTACATTGTTGGGTAAAAAATTGAACAGCCATACATTACGCGTACAATCTGTGCCATAAAAATATTTTTAATGATAATCTTTTTCGTTTCATCGCCGGACTCAAAGTAATATCACTGAACCATTTTTTTTCCAAACCGCGACATCTCTTTACCCAACGAGTTTAATCAAAGTTCAAATAGAAAATTCTTCAAACGAGTGTCAAATTTTTCAAACGGTTTGTTTGTATCTGCACTCTTATCTCGTGTATAATTTCAATATAGTTGGAAATAAATTCTCATCGGTAATAAATTGAAAGTTTTTCTTTTACAGAGCACTGAATTTTATAAGATTTCCAAGTCTCTGCGCATATAAAAGATATTTTAGTAGACACGTTTATGTGCATGAACATGTACTAATGTAGTTAAAATTTATAACAGTTTAATAAATATATTTTTAAACAGTGCGTTCGAATATATGAATTAATCTTTTAAAGCTGCCGTTAAATGCAAAGTAAAAAAGATTAACAGTAAATAATAAACAATAAAAACATATATATATATACTCTTCAAGTGCCACTCCCTGATTACCCCCTTACTCCCTTTTTAAAACAACCTAACCAAAAAAAGAGCCACTCCCAAAAATCGAAACTTGGCCAAACTGTTATTTTTGCACAGCGGTTTAAATTTTGTATTTGTTTAAAAAAAGTTTTTTTTCAAGAAAGTCGATACAGGAAGAATTTTCTTTTAAAGTGAGTAATAGTTTTATTTCCGGTTAAATAATTTCATAAAAGTGAAGTGTTTTCAAAGAAATATCAAAATTTTTATAGTAACTTAATTGAATTTTCGTTTCGAAAACAGTTCGGTTAAATTTTTTTTAAATATTTCTCTGATTATTGACATTCAAAAAGTAAAAAAGAAGCCTTCATAAATTTAAATTTCAATTTCTTACGTCAAACGATTCGTCGTATTTATTTTAATTTTATTATTGTTTTGTAAGAAAATAGTATAAAAATGTTTTATTTAGATTTGGTAAAAAAATTTAAGTGTATCCGCTTACTGATTTTTTGGAAATTTGTTTGGAAGTTTCTTCAAAACGTTTTCAAGAGACTATCAAAATATCCAAACGACAATTCTATTAAAATCTTGATATTTCTTCATTTAAAAAAAATACTGAAAATATCAGTACGTTTCCATCAGAAACATTTATAAAAAGTCCTTATGAACTAACACTTCTTAACCACATTCTACATAAAAGCGAATCGTTTATAAAACAACACATACGCACTTTTATCAACAGAATTAAACATTCCACTCGTCTATCTCTGTTTAATATGCATTCATAATTAAAATAATTTCAGATTTTCAACAGTTTCCTATTAAAAACCGCCCACGGCCAATACGAAAAAAATTAAATTCAAAATAAATGAATGAACTTAATTACTGACATTGTGTTTAAGGCTCGATGAAGAATTAAATTAAACGATCAACATCGAAAAACATATTTAATTAGTTCGTGGAATATTTTTTTCTGTTTCAAGATCTGTTACCACATCCGTCTAGTGAAAACAGTACAATGTAATCGTATTGTAAATATTGATAAAACAAATATACAATTTTTTATTGTATTATTTGTTACTTGTTTGTAAAAAAATGTCCGGTTTATCAAAAAAAAACTCGTTTAATTTGCATTGTAGGCAGTACTTTATATCAATTTTTAATTTTGTAAAATAGTTGATTTGTGTAAAATATATAAGACACAATAGCGTGTGATAGAGAAAAAATATTTTTAAAGAAAACTCGTGATTGTGACTACGGGATGACGTCATACACTAATCGTGTTTTAGTCGCCTATTTATATTTTTATTTCCGGTTTATTTCCATAGGCTTCGTTCATAATAGGATATATATATATCCTATGCTTTCTCACTTTATAAACTATTCAGTATTTTCAGTTATAATTATTAATTTAAAATATCAATGAAATTCATCTGTAATTTCTAATGTTAATATAAAATGTGTTTTTTTCATTGTCCTGACGATCTTCATCTTTTTAAATCAAATTAAGTTTCTGTGTTCCAAAAACTGAAAATCGTGTGATCTAAAAAGTTAAAGACTACCAGAACAATGGATCACAGGACCATAGTGATCTACTTAAACAAAAATCAATATATTTTTTTAAAAGACAAAAATAATTTTCAAATTTATTCTCATTTTAATTGAAAAAAATCTATTTCAAATCATACTCGTCTTGAATAACAATCTGTGTGTGTGACCTGTAAAAACTTAAGAATTTTCTTTTGAATGAAACATATATATAGGTAACCCACGTATAACGCGTGTGTTAGGGTCCGGAAAAGTGTCGCGTTATGCGAGACGGTGACACGTTGAAGAGTCAGGCACCAAATTTTCACTTCAACCATTTCATATTTTTGTGATTATACATGTCGGTGCGTTGCGTTCCTGGGAAAGTGCAAGATTTACTACAATCTGTGAACCGCGTTATACCGGAATTGCGTTATGTACGTACTGCGTTGTACGGGAGCTACCTGTATTTGGTAATTTTTATATATCATCCCATGTATAATGAAAAAAAAGTTCAGTCTGTATAGATTGACTGCTCAATCTTATTTAATAACCAGATTACAATTAAAATGAAATCAAATGGGGGAATCAGGTTACATTTCAAACTAAATTTGTTATATTTTTCTATTTTTTATTTTTTGTATATCTAATTATAACTCAAAACATCCCTTATATATGACAGTGGTCGCCGAAGAAGGGCAGTTTTCATCGTTGAGATGTATTTTTTGTATTGTTTTGTTTTTATGTTTTTGTAAATTAATGGAAAAGTATATAAAAATCTTTAGTATGTATATATATATATATGTATCTACGTATGTATGTATGCTCCCTGTAAAGGTTTGTTCACCTTTACAATGAATTCATATTTATATATTCATATATTGTCGATGGCCGTTTTAGTATTGTTTAATTTGAAATTATAATTATACTCGAATAAATTCTTGTAAAACGATACTCGCGCACATAAAAAAAAATATATATCCAATCGGGCAGCGTGTACGGTACCAATAATTTTCGATGCTTTCTATTAAAATATTCCGTTATTAATTTCTTTCGATTTTTCGTGGCAATGAATTTTAATTATTTGTTTTTCCACGTCATTAAAAAACATTTAATTGAAAATGTTTCCTTTATAATTTTTTCATGGGATATATCAAATACAATAACGGAAATAAATATTATGTTTATTCAAATCTAAATTTTAATCTGTGCGAGTGTGTGTCACTATACAATATTTGTTGGTATTTTTTTATATTATATACTAGTTTTATACATTTTTAGAAAAATGTATAAAACTAAAATAATTTTTGTCAAACTATTCACACACACACACACACACACATATATATATATATATATATATATATATATATATATATATAAATATATATATATAAATATATATATATATATATATAGAGAGAGAGAGAGAGAGATATCAGTCCTGAAATTGAAATATCTCTTCTAACTTAATAACTTAATTCTTTATAGAACTTGAAATTATC
This sequence comes from Acanthacorydalis orientalis, assembly GCA_034766995.1. NCBI lineage: Eukaryota > Metazoa > Arthropoda > Insecta > Megaloptera > Corydalidae > Acanthacorydalis > Acanthacorydalis orientalis. Next base: position 47,188,049 of record CM068317.1, read on the forward strand.
CTTCGTAATTTTCTCTTCTCCACAGAGTGCCATTCTTATGTGCTAACTATTCCAAATTTTCTGCTACACCACAATTCTGATTTCATCTAAAATCTGATTGAAAAAATCTTTCATTTCATTTAAAAGTTTTCAGAGAATTCATTTCATATTTTTAAAGATTCCAATCCTCCATATCATCTCAAGCTGCTTTCGCTATCTAATTATTACAAAAATGCTTAAATGTTTTATTTTAATATTTTATTATAATCTTTTAGTGTCCGTATGTATATAATTGTCAGCACTAGACAATCCATTGCTGGATAAACACCTTTTTTCAGTTTCTTTCAATTTATACAACTCAGTGCTTCTCTTTTTCACACAACTAAATGCATCGTTTGATATTCTTAACTCATCTATTCTCTGACCTTTTTCAGAACTTTTCACACCTCTTAGCTAAAAATCAACAAATCCAGTTGTTAATTTATTTTACTTTTTTTAAATAACATATCCTGCGTATTACCATTTATTATTATGCTTCGAACTCCTATCTGTTTTAAAATTCCAAAATTTATTTTTCATGAGCAGGTCTTTAAATTTAACACTGCTGATAAAAATTAAAAGATAGATTAATTCATAAGTAAATAAAAATGCTCATCTCTTGAATTTGTTTATAAAACATTAATATATCATCCTACTTGACAGAAATTTCCTTGAAGTACTATTATCCATTATTTTATTAGTAAACGTGCCCTTAAAAGTAAATTCAACCAATTAATTAATACATTTGAAGCAAATAATCATTAAAAAAAACTGATTTTGTAAGTATTTTTATAATGAGATCAATATAAGTAGTATATTTGAAATAAAACATTATTTTTCAATTTTTATATTTGGATCAAAATATACAGTGTATCCAGAGTCATGTTGGATATAAAGATTGTATTCTTGAATAACAAAGAGATCTAAACTAGATCATTTCGAACATGTGATTTTTGATCCAAAAGATACCACGTTAAAATCGTTTTTATCGAATTAAAATCATTATGTTATTATTGAAAACGAATTAATTCATAAAAAATGTATGTCGAACAGAAGAACGTTATATTTAAATTTATGATTTTTTAAACAAAGCCTGTAATATTTACAGTATGTTTTTAAAGAGTTACATTATGTTTTTTGGATCAAAATTTATAAGATGAAATATGTCTATGATGTAGCTATTAATGAAATTGATTAGAAAACTTTAATTGGAACTATCAGTACAGTGAAGTATTGCACATTCAGGTACTTTCAAGACATTTCTCCGGCACGTTTCCCAACCGCCCTTGATTCGTTTCAGTTCCATAAACTCCCCCGTGAATGTGTGACAGAGACAGATATTAAGCTTAAGCTTTCGTCTAAAACACTTTTTCAAAACCGCCACGGTCTCAGTTCAGGCAATTATAAAAATTACGTACTAAATGGATTAAATTTAATGGCCTTACGCACTCATTTATTTTTTTAGCATAGTTATGAAGCAAATTTATCATTACAAATGGCACTACGATGTAATATTTTTTTCTATAATTAGTTATATAAAAATAATTCTATAAAATATATAAAAAGATAAATGGTTATAATTAAAACATATTTCACTGTACAAATATATGTGTGTGTGCACTTATAAATGTGGATGTTTGTGTACGAAGAATGCTGTTTTCAATAGGAGTTTATAATATTTGTAAATGGATTATTTTATAATTTCGCAAAATATATTAAGTGGAAACGAGATGTGTCTTCAACGATACAAAAGGATTTGAATAAATTCAATATACAGTCAAGTGGTTCCATTTTAAAGTGTCCATACAAGTTGAGGAATAGATTACAAAATACACATTTCGCCGTTATGATTTGTTATCGAGGGGGAGAATGTGCTTTGTCACTCAATCAAAAATCATCGAATGACATTGAACATCGGGTGAATGAGTGGATACTTTAATGCGAATTACTGCATTCGAATGCAGAAAATAGATTTGTCTATCTGCTGTCTGCCTGTACATATACACATATATATATATATATATATATATATATATATATATATATATATATATATATATATATATATATATGCAGGCAGATATAACTGTATATTTGTTTTATTTCTATGATTTTGTTTAAACCAAAAAAATAATTTATTCAAATAAAATTTTGTCACCACAATTATTTTAAGATTTGATTTTTATTTATTTTTTTTCATTAATTAAACAACTAATCAATTATATATTCTAGAGTTTCAATTTAGAATACGTAATGTAATATGTTAATCATACCATTTTACTCCAATCATTTTTAAAATTATATTTATATTGAGTATTTCGTACCAAGTATGAAGAATATTTTGCAGCATAATAAAAATCAGTATTTTTTTTAAATTAATACACTTATTAAATCGATTGTATTATTTAGTTAACGAACTTGTTTAAAAAAAAATGTTTTTATTTACACTAACAGATAACTTCAATCAATTAACAAATTTTCATCACACTTTCTGTCATCGTTTTCGATGTATCATTCGTATCAACAATTCATAATTATATCTTGTTGATATCTCCACAAAACCATACACATTTCTTTTTAATAATTTGTTTTTTTTTAAAAAAAAATATAATTTACTGACAAACTGTTTTAGAAAACAAATTGTTTTGTCAATAAACAGGCTTGTTGATAAAATCGATATTCGATTTTTTTTCATATTTATAAAGAATAATCTCTACTCGCACTTTTTCTCGTTTCGAGAATCGATCATTTTTCTTCTACGTATGTACCAGAAATTTATCGTTATTTTTATTGTCCATTTATATTTATTACTCAAACTATCCAATTAAGAAAACAGAAAAATCTCGCCGCAAACAATTAATTTAAGTATTTAAAGTGGTTCACACTGCATAAAAACGATTACGTGTCCTACACACTTAAAACAAATCCACATGTTTCAAGTCTCTAGCAATGAAACAGCACTTGAAAACCTATTACTTAAATTAACCGCTTTAAGTTAAACAATTTAATGGTCAATGTAGTTGCACCGAATACAATAATGACTATCATTTAAATTAACAATGTACATGTATGTGTGTATATATATATATATATATATATATATATATATATATATATATATATACACATATATATACACTCATATGTTCATGTTATAAAAATATAATTAGATATGAGAAAATTTGTTTATTAAGTAAATGAAACTCAGCAGAGAAAGCATTCTAAACGAATTGAAACTTAATAATAACTATTATCATATTGGTACGTTTATTATATTTATATTACAATATCCAAAGACGGTAATGTGTTTGTATAGAACAAATGCAAATATATTTAATATAATTTGCATAGTATTCAGAATTAAGAGTGGAATTCTGTTCTGTACCTTACATTTGAAGAAAACTATATTGTTTAAGGTGTCAGCGTTGATTCTAATTAATGATCACGAATATTTCATAAATAATAATAATGTTTAATTTAAAATGTAAAAATTATTTCACTGGAATACGAAAATTGTATAAAATATTATTACTCATTTTATAATCTATTTAACATATTTACAGAATTAAAAATATCATTTGGGATTAACTAAAATGTGCATATGTGTCTAAATTATATATGTAATATAAATTGTATACATGTGTTCCATTAATTTAATCTCTACAAAAAAATTATTTTATATATATATATATATATATATATATACACTACAATGATAAAATGTAAAATAAGGTTTGTCATAAATGAACAAGCGATATAATAATAACAATCATAAAAAAACGGATAATTTTTCCAATTTAACAAAGCATAAAATGCTTAAACATAATGATATGCTGATAATCGAACAATTAGCGCGCCATATTTCATACTTTTTTGTCGAAAAACGTTAAATAATCAGCAATAATTTAAATTAAAAACAAATGAGGAGCATGTCAAATGTCAAACGCGATATGAAATGCAGTTATGAGTAAATTAATTTACTGTTAAACATTTAGAAAAAACGTACAGGATAACAATCGGAAATAAAAATAAAATCGTTGATAAGTACATGTGTATTAATTATAAAATCATAGCTAGAAACATATAAACAAGCAAAATTGAAATGTTTGTAATTATTGAAATATGATGAAATGGATTTAAAAGAAAAAAAATTTTGTAAATCTCACACTTTTTTTAATGTGTGATCATTTTAACAAAATTTTTACAGCTTTAGGTAATAAACGTTCATGTTTGAAATTTATCAAACTTCTAGTGTAAAACATCTGTGGTTTCAAGAAGTATGCACAGCTAAAACCGTTAAAGAGAGTATGAAATTCCGGTAAAGGTTTTATCTAAATTAAAAACGGTATAATATTTCAATTTATTATATATATATATATATATATATATTAACATTTTTACGTACAAGTTATTAAATATATTTAGAAATAAAAAACTTATAAACAGGAAACATTCAAAAATTAAATTATACTTATTTTCGAATATTTCCGTTTACATTTATGTGTGCGTATATATATGTATATATATATATATATATATATATATATATATATATATATATATATATATACATATACATATACATATATATGTTTATGTATGTATGTATGTAAACATTTTATTTGAGTATCGTTTCATATAAGTTTTTAACATCCCGTTACGATAATAAGAACTCTCTCACTGATAACAAGAATCAAAACCTTCAAAAAACACAAATACTCTTGAGTTTATGAAAGTACATGTAACAAAGTCAGTAATTGTAAATAATATTTTTATTCTTCTATCATTGGCGAAAGTGAATTTAATCACAATGCTGAATTATAATTGTAAATTTTTATAAATCATCAAAAAACATATGCGGTTTACTGTATTTTAGTACAAGCTCTGTATTATTAGAGCAAACCTGTAATAAATGTTTTTTTCATAAAACAATAACCGAAATTAACTTTTCCACTCGACTATGAATATATTATGTATTTGTTACATGCATAGAACATATCATCACGTGTGTTTCGATTTTCAATCAAGTAAATAAATTATATTCAAATTCCATTACCCGAATGTAATGATCATTCCAGCAATGCGGATAATATTGTTAATTACCACTTGCAATATTGTAAAATAATTTATCGGACACATTTGTTAAAATATACATACAGCACATATAAACATCACTATGGTAACAGATAACATGACCAATCAGAAATCATCATTTATCATGTCGATTTATCCGTTTGAATAAACAGTCGTTTATGCACAAACGTGGCACACTTGATCCGTGCATAGTTTCTCCGAACCACGAAATCAATCAACCAGCCGGCACAATTGTATATTTCGTACAGATTGTTTATCTATTTTTTTTTAATCCATGAAAAATGTCTAACGGATACTCACTTAAATACTCTGTATCACCGTCGTGCGTTTCTAACACTATTAATTTTCCGACATCTTTTCTTCATGTTCGCACCGATCTCTTCCCCTTTTTTTTCGTTAACATTCTGACGATATATCCTTGCCGTGATAAATTTTGTCAATTACCGGGCGCGTTCATATAATATCCCTCGCATTTTCATTTGTTCCTTTTTTATTTTTACACATTACAACGTTTATTTGCGTATGCTCTTTATCTCACTCACTTGATTCATTGCTTTTTTACGGCACGGGATTCTTTTTATTCATTTAATGTGTTTTATTTTTTTTTATTTCACATTGTATTCATTAAAATCGTATTGTCGGTTCATTAGTTTTCAATTGCACGGATCGATTAATCGATTCTGTGAGTGTGGTTTCTGCGTTCGACATTATTTATCTTATGTACAACTGTACATTAATAACAAAAGATGTTCAAATTGAAAAAGTTACTTCAATAAACAATAAAATGATAATTTTTAATAGTAATATCTGTCATATTCAACTGCAGTGTTCTGTAATTCAGTGCATGCTACCTATCTTTCCAGTTACACTGAAGTCTTTACATTTATACACTTCTCTGTTAAAAACATACACAATACAAAATTGAAAAAAGCATTAACTAATAGAAATGCAGCACAAAGAATTTAAAAATATATGAAATTTCTTTTGTGATTTTCTTTTAATATTGAACTTATTTGATCTTATCATTTACACCAATGATACAGTTCACTGTAATTACATTTGTTGTACTTTATTTATAAAATATATACTATTACTGTGTATTTTTAAATGATTTTTTCTGATGATGACTTTGTTTCATACTTTCTTCATTTTTTCATCTCTTTTATTAGACATTGATTGATATATGTGACTACTTTAATAAGTTCAACTTGTTTTTCTTCTCCACTCATGTTTCTCCCATTGCAACATGTATCAATTACATATTCAGTCTTCAACACCTCCAATCCTTTAAATATTGTGACTAAACGTTCGGTATTTTTTTTCTAAATTATCCAGCATGCGAATTAATTCTACATATTTCATCTCTTTTACCATTCATATTCATATTTCAAGTGTAATTTTCATCATTTCTCTTCTCAGTTTCTTTTAAATATATTTCTATTCTAGTATAAATAAACATTTTAATTTATCGTCTGTCCCTTCTTATCATTTTGTATTAAAAAATCTTTACCGTTCAAAAAAAAGTTCAATAAAATGTATGTAAATAAAATCAAGTGTAACGTTTTATAAAAAAAATATTATGAAACACGACGTTATATTTATTAAATATCTCGATAAAAACTCGGTGCTGAAATTCAATTTATTAAAAACCAAAACCATATCTGATTGAAAAAACGCCGAACGAATGTATTTTATCATCGAAATTTATAGTCGGTATTAGACAAAAAAAAGTGTAATATATCAATTTTCGGCGTCGGTAAGTCGAACCGTATATTGAAAATGAATCATAACTTTGACAAATAAAAAAATGTAAAAAATCCCTTTGACGAAAACAACTGCAGAATGACTTCGAAGAAGTCGTAATAACCATAAAAAAAACAATTACCAGATGTCTGTTCAATTCACAGAACATACTTTCTTAAACCCTGCTGTTAGAACCATTAACGTTTTGCATAAAGGAATTGCATTTGAAGAAACCATCGCAGCGATCGGTAACTGCTAAGAAATGTGAACGGATTTGTATAATTATCATATAATACGCTGGATGTTATTTTAAATGTATAATTTTGAAACAAAAGAGTCGAATGAATAAAAATTAATATTATTACATGAATTTTGAAAAGAATCTGAAATTCTCAAACCATTTGAAAAGTTTTAGTACATATTTAATATTACAATGTTTAGAGATCATTTATTCTAAGAGAACTAGTAGTAAACAATTTGAAGCGATTTCTCTATTTAGCAGAACATCTGGTTATTTTCACAGATGAATAGTTGAAATTCTTTGAAAGTATTCAAATTATTGCTTCTATTGACTTCAATCAGAGTACGAGATTAACTCTATTCGACATACTACACTGATATAATACTTCAATATAGAGGAATTTTAGTAAGATGCTATTGTAACGAACTGACTAGTACATTTAGCTGCTAATTAATTAAATTCACAGCATATGTCATATTTCAAATTATCTCGTGTAATTATCTTTGGAGTGAAAAATAAATTAAAGCAATTATTTAGTAGAAAAACGTTTAATGTACTTGAGAACTTTTACAAGAATTTAAATAAAAAGAAGTAAAAAAAATATATTAATGAACCGTTTAAATGTGCAATGTGCAAATAACAATTTATACTTTTTAAAGTATCAATGAAGTAAAGTTATCATAAAAACGGTATTTAATTCATAAAATCATTTTTTTATATCAATAATTACTGTTTTATTTTAAACGCAGTTAGAAAACACCTGAGTTTTTTAATAAACGTTTTGTCGAATTTAGAAAATAAATTAGCCCATTGATGTCAGTTTACTTAATCCAGCTAGCCATGACAGCTGTTGGTAGAAGGAAACAAATGAAGTCGAGAAATAACAAAATTGAAAATAATTGTTTATAACATTTTCATGTAATAATTTCAACATTAAATAATTTATTATTTGATATTAAATACACAATTATATTAATTTCTCTGATGAAAACAAACCAGATACTGTAGCGAAGTATTTTTCGAAATTTAGGAAACAGCTTTCATAACATCTCCATTTTAGTCTTTTTTATGAAAACATATATATATATATATATATATATATATATATATATATATATATATATATATATATATATTACAGGGTGTTCAAGTATAATCGACTCACAATACAGTTCTGACACCTGCATAATTCACTCTCACAAATGAATTCTTTTTTCGCCCCACAAACCACAAAAAAATTATCAAAGATGTTAAATAAATCGTTATTGTTCATGCGCATTTCGATGGTTTGTTATGCCATCATCTTCATTCAATCTTTAGTCAAATATTTTTTCTCTACCTAGACTTTTCTGTCAGTACTTTGATGTCCTGATGATGGAATCTCGATCATAATGCACACGAACAAGAATCAAAAATGGTCAATAATTATTTGTTGAACACTGTCGGTCAGATACATATTTAGTGGTTTTTGTAATAGGAAAATTATTCATTTGTGAAAATGTCTCGCCATTACGAGTACCATAAACATTGACATTTCAATGTTTATTATTGCATTTGTGTTTTAAAGAAAAAAAAACGTACTCACACGTCACTAGTATTTACACATGATCTAATCCAAAACTTCTAGAAAGAGCTAATCGCGGCGGAAGGGAAAAAGAGTCCGTTCTATATTAAATTATACAAATGTTACCGTTCTGACCTTTCAAGATAACAATAGTATCCGGAGTTTGTAAATAGAAAAGTTTCGTTCGCCGACGTGCGCCACTACTACTGTATAACTAGAGAATAATGTTTGAAATCAGGGCAGCACTAATTACATTCGTATTACCAGATTTAACTCCTTAATGAGATTTACGAGATTATAAACTATTAGTACTTTACAAATTCGAAATGTGTGTGTGTGTGTGTATTATAAACGGAACGTTCGCTCTGTTATTGTAATAACATTGCAAATTTCCAAAGGCGTGATCGCATGACTGGCCACTGAGTTAAACATTTATATGTATCTTATGATATGCTTGTAAATGTATACCTTCAGTGATATACACACATTATTTACATATATATATATATATATGAAAGAGATTGTTATAATTTCATTATTACTCCAGAAACATTCTTATTCAAAATTCAAAGTAGAATATCAACCAGATTCTTCAATTTTACAAGTTGATGTAAAAATTTTAAAAATATTTTCTTAATAAATTCAAATTAATGAAAAACTTGATTTCTTTTAGAATTTCAAAAACAATCAAACAATTTAAAAAAGTATATGATTATATTATCTTTTCTAATATCTGTTCTGTTTTCTAATCATTTTGTTTTCTTGCCTTCTAGGTAATAGTTTTTACAATTTTTTATCACATTCAATAATTATCTAGTTATCTTTTGTGTATTTCTTGTTTTTAAAATTTAAATTTCTTTAATATTAATTTAGCAAGACCGTTTTAGGATTTTAGAAATAATTTTAAATTAATTTATTGTTATTTTTAATGTATTATGTTTTATTTAGTACAAGTAGCATAATGCACAAAAAATCAACTAGCAAGTAACGAACGATTTAATGAAAAGGGTTGAAATAAAACTGATAATAATTCACCAGTTTTATGGTAACCCAGTGCATCAGTTCCATGTTACAATTTTAATCCTTAGACGTTCATAAAGTTTATTTATTAAAAAAAAGTTAATCTTTTTCACAAATAAATTCGTTTTTTCATCCTACAAACCATAAAAAAATTCTTATCAAAATTATTCAGTAAATAAATCATTAGTGATCATTTTTGATAGTTGTTACGCACATATCGATAGCGATTCCATCATCTTCGGAGCGTCAAGGTACAGGAAAATCTCCAAGAATGATCAGTCATCATTCTTTGAACATTTTTGAAGAAAAAAAATGTAGATTATGGGATGAATAAACGTATTCTTTTGTAAAAGTGAATTTAGTCACAGTGTCAGAACTGTATTGTGCAGAAATATTGATTTGTTGCTCCCAGTATTTGTACCTGCGATCAGTTTATTGTTCGATAATAAAATGAGCTTGTTTTTTCTTTCTATCTTAAAAGAATTAACTGCTTTTCTCTATTATATTCCAACGTGTATATGGGCGTATATATATATATATATATATATATATATATATATATATATATATATATATATATATGTATTATGAACCAAACGCCGCGCCAGTAGTTAAAAACTTGGTATTTTAATGGCGCCGTCGTTGTATGCTAATGAATAAGGCGGATCGTTTTAATAATCGCGCGCAATCGATAACCGTTCACGGCGGAACTATGAAAATCGTACGTTGTTTTGTGGAATCCGCACATCATTGTTCGTCGGCGAGTGTCTGCACGTCGCCGTCGTCTCCGACGAACACGCGAGTTCATTTATGTCAACGTGTGAACTCGGAACACCCAATGATCAAATCTTATAATCCCGTCTTCGGCCTAAATGCCAATAACTTTATAAATTACATCACTGTGCAAACATAATAAAAAGCCCACAACCTGCCATTCCGCCAAAAGCAATTACCCCCAGATATTAACGATCCAGAACACCTTAAGCTTAAATGTCAGTTGATATAACAACCCCTCGATAAATGTAGCAGATAACCCCGTCGTGAAACTTCGAATTTATTATCAACCGCCCTTTAGTTCCCGTCTGCAAACGTTGCGATATGTCAGATCTGCTAGCATTTACTAAAAAAAAAAGAAAACTGAGAAAAAACCGATTCGTTGTGGAAATATCGAACGCGACTTTTTTTTATTTGCAATTAACGAAAATCGAGCAACGTGTGTATGTATGTATGTGCGCGCGTCGAACGGAATTGTTTTCAGTAATTTGCCCGTTAAGGGTACACAATAAAAAATGTTTATTCGTAAATAAAACGGCTGTCCTTTGCGAGTTCAGTTAAAAGGACGTGTTACGTCATTTACTAAGAAAGTTGTTACGGGTTTCTCCACTTCTTTTTTTTTATACAATATGGTTTATTTTAAGACTGCGTTCCAGGAAAAATCAGATCCTATTATAGCATCTCACTACGTTCTCATTCATTTTTTATCTTTCATAAAGTTCAGAAAGATGTTTCATTTGTTATTCGTTTTATCGAGATATACTTTAATTATTGTCATTTTAAAACTACCGTACAGCTTTTATAATAAGAATCCAATTTATAAATAATAAAAACATCTCGGTTGTTTTTATCCGTCTATTCAACATATTTTTTTATATAATAATAATAATTATTACCTGATTAAGATAATTCAATCAATGGTGGCTTCTTTTTGGAATAAAACAAATATCTATCTCATATTCCTTGTTTTAATTGTTGGCGTTTTAATTTCGTTTTACATTTAGCACTAGTTTAATTACAAAATAATTAATAATTCTGTTTCAGTGATGACAATAAACTTATTACTAGAATTAACAACTGACTACTTGTGTTGACAACACGTACATAGTTTCTATTTTGTTTTTCAAACATAGTTAACTATGAAAATAATATTTCTTTATTTACTTGAACATTAAACTCTTGTCGAAGACAGATATGAAAGAAGAACAGTTCCGATTATAATTTTAAATAGTCTTGCTAAATTCTATTCTATTAAAAAAATTGCACCTTCCAAGAACTGTTTTCTCTGATTAAAATTTCCCTATTAAGAAATAAATAACGTCTAAAAATATTTTTTTTTAAATATTACAATGTTCATTGTTAAACCAATAAATCTTGTTCCTAGTATGTTTAATAAATGAATGTTATTGTAATTTTAAAACGTGTACTTTTAAAAGAACGCAAAGTAATTTTAATAATTTGTTAACGATAACATCAGTTTTCTATTTCCCATTATCCTAATGAAATAATAAAATAAAAATAGTACGTTGTACTTTCATGCGTATTTGTGTAATGTATTAGCATTATTGAAATGTTTTTGCAAGACATTCATTATTTGATTACACTACCGCATTAAACTTGTAAGAATGAACGACTAAACACTTCTAGTAAATGAATATGTAGAATAAGTTAAAAATGTTTATCAGTACTCTGATTTTTTGGAAGTAGTTTATTTATAACGAAACGTATTGTTTTTAAAAATCAATCCTCTTTTCATCTAACAAAACCACACACAATTTTCTGGTCAAAAATGTTTACTAAATCATTATTGATTGTTGCTTATACGCATTTTGATGACCATTGTCTCCAATATTTTTATAACACAGTTGTTATTTTCGAAATAAATTTTATTTTCCTCACTTCTATTGATTGATTGATTATTTGGAATTTAAGGGAGCGTCGACGTCTAATTCATTAGCAGCCCGCACTTCTATTGATTCATGAATAAATATGATGTGTTCTAATTCTTAATCATCGTATTACATTTTAAAAAAATATACTAATATATATATATATATATATATATATATATATATATTTGAGTTTCGGTTCGATATCAATTGAAAATTTAAGAACATGTATTTTTTTGTCGCATCTAACGAGGCCGTGATTCAAATTGTTTCTTTTTTTCTACGAAAATACAATTTCTTGACAGCAAGCGTTATAGAAAAATTTAATGATTTTTTTTATAGTTTGGTAAGTGTTCAAAAAAATCTAAATGATATAAATTCCACAGTAAATATTTCATGGAAAAGTTTGCAGTATAGAAAAAAAGTTTACTACAAATTAAAATTTTATAAAAGAAAAAAGTGAAGAACCAAATCTTGCAGAAACGTTCGCACGGCTCACTCGATTTTCAATTCTTATCCGTACAAACGTAATAACGAACATTTAAAACGAGCGAACGAGTAAAAAAACAGTTTTTCCCCTGTTAATAATTTCACGAGTCTGTGTACCAATGTAAATCACAAGATATTGTGTGTGTGTATGTTTGTATATTTTTTTCTCTCTAAAGTATTACATGCATTCGTTGTTGAGATCAGCAAATGCAGGCTTCGAATTAATTAAAGGTACATACGGCGTTGGCTAGCTGTGAATTATGAAAAAAATCCTTCGTTAATAAGCCGCAGCGACTTGCACAGCCTTTTCATTAACTGGGAATATATGCCTGGTTGCGTGCGTGTTTGCGTCTACCGCCGTTTTTAAAGTTCATCCTCAGCAATTTTCAATTTTTCTTCAAGCGTATCTCTGTGTACCTCGTACACACAAACATTTATTTATATATATATATATATATCCCTTTCCGTGTATAGTTGTTATATATTTTATACATACAGAGAGAGGAGAAAAGCTTAAAGTCAGGAATTAAAGGACTTACAACGCATATATTGTTGTTAGTTCTTTCAACGTAATTAGATAACCAGTTGAGTGATTACTGTTATTACATGGTTGTGGTTTTTGATATACGCCCGTTGAATACGTTACTATTAAAATTCACAGGTACAACTTTTCATATGAAGAAAATATTCAGTATACAGGGAACGCTCAGACGGAAAAATATCACGATTTATAATATAAGAAAAAAAATTGTGTTTGAAGGAAAATCTGAAACTTAAATCAACCTATTAAGGGAAAAATTCATTAACGGACATAAAAGGAACATAAGCGGTAATTTATTCAATAAAAATTGTTTAATGGCGGGCGTTGATGCGAAAATCGTAATTAATATTTACATATCCGGTCGTATTATTTTAATTAATATTACACGATATTTTTTTTTCATTAGATTTGCGCCGGATACTGTGTCGTTATTGAGGAACCGGGACTAAAAGGCGCTGAATCGAATCTCGAACGAGATCTAATTATCTTAATCGTTCACTCTGTTTGTTCTCTTTTTCCTTTCATGTTAATAAGAGATAATTTCATTTGATGTAGATATAAATCGAATCGTTCGGTGGTGATTTTTGCCTTGACACTTGTACGAGGCGTTAGGCATATAATATCGTGTAAATTCGAATACGGAATACAGATTTTTTCCTTTCTTGTTTTTCCCTGGAAGGGCATTTATTCAACATTTCTGAATGCAATCGTCAACAGTATAAATACCTTTTTAGATGCGATGAAATCGTCTCAAAACGGTTCTCAAAGTCAACTTTTTCATAACACCAGATTTTATTTTTAGTGGTGAATTTGGTTTGCCATTGTTGAATTTATCCAGAAGATTTTGACAAACTAGCTGGATTAACTGGAACATCGTATTTCAGTTTTAGTAGATTTGGTACTCATGTAGTAGGTTTATTTATCCTGCAATGTATTAAATTTCATTCAGGGTAATTTTAGAATCGCTTAAAAGAACCTTTAACTAACTGAAAGCAATTCCCATAACTGGTCTTGAGTTTTTCGGTAATCTGCATAAATCTATTTTATCACCACCTTCCCTTTTTGTTTGTCAGTTGAAATTTTAGAACATTTTTTATTTAAAATCGTCAAAGTCGCACATAAATCATTGTCTGATCAAATGAATGTTTACTTTCAATTTTGCAACATATTTCAAACGAAATAAAATCGTGCAACGAATTCATTCTTAGTTTTCACAGGAATTCTCACTGGTTTGCCTTTATTTAGTTTTCTTTTTTGCATCTCGGTCACTCATTTTTTTACAGATTCCTCAACAAAGTATGAAAAAAAAGCTTATTAACGTGTTCTTAAAATAAACAGTACTTCAAAAGAGCTTGTCTTTAACTGCTGATATCCATTCGTTAACTTTTAAGAATTAACTATCACTAATCTATACGATACCATAGTTTTGAATTGTATATGACTTATTAACATTATTTAATTTCATAATATTCTAAAACGATATAATAGTTACACAGTCACACTTAAACAGTTTCGATGCCCTTTAATTTATATAAAAATACATATAATTGCATAAAAATTCAGATAAAACAGTCACAAGAACACTTATGTCGAAGAAAAAATAACGGATCTAATTTTATTCATTACATGTGCTACATAATCCTGTTGAGATAGCATGTGTGTATCACTTGATAACTTCTTTGAAATAAAGCATACGAAAAAGATAAAAAAAAACATTTAGAATGTCTAGTTATAAAAATATGCGGTCGATCTGTATTATTTTTTATATACACCATTGTTAAAAATAAAACAGATTCATTATAGAGTATCTTGTTTCCATACCACGTGAAATTTATTAAATCTGGTGTGTATTTACTTGTTAGAAAGTGTATCTGTTTGTAATTTTTTTACTTTTTTCATAACAATAAAATATTATCAGTGTTGTAACGTTTTTTGTCTACGAAAAAAAGTGTTATTGTTTATTCAAGACCTCATAGAATCAGACATTTAATATGAATACATCTTTTTATTACAATAATTCTTTTTTTATACAGAATGTATACACTTTTTTAATCGAGTTTTATATGATTCAGTACGTGTTTCGTAGAACTATATATTATTTATTTTATAAAATAATATTTAGAAAATTTAAAGAAAATATTTTCCTAACACTATTTATAGATTGTATTCCATTTCAAATACTTGTAAAATACTCAATATTTTCTGGTCTATTATTTAACTAAATCTTTTTTTCTTTACAGATGGTTCCAGAGTGTTGAACTTTTCAAAAGCCTCAAATAGTTGTAAACCACATTTTAATCCTCATCAGTAAGTATGCTTTTTTGAAAATTATTATTTATTTTAAAAACTGGTTTCATTTTTTTCTACAAAACTAATCTGTGCTTTATTTTGTTTTATAAAAAATTTTATGGATCATAGTTTTTACTGAATAAAAAATAAAGAGATTCTGTTTATTTCTTTCCAAGAAAAACGTCATTTATCAAGAGCTTGTTTGTCACTTTGACCGACTATAGTAACGTCGTCCTATCATCTAAATTGAAAAGGGAACTCCTAATGCATACCTAACATGGCCCTTGATGCATGTACAACTTTATGCAATGTCACAATTTTTATTATATAAAAAGAACACTGTCCAAACAAAATCGTATACCTTTAGCCACTAGTATTTGTTTTGAACCTGACAAACTGTTATTGTTATTTTTTGACAACAAAGTTTATTGGAATTCTCTTAAAAAAATTAAGAAATAATATTAGGTAATATATTGTTAAATATGAATCAGTCGACATTAAATTGTAATCAATGTTCTGAAAAAAAAAATCATATGCAAAAATTATTTGTTTTTTTTCCACGCTGATTTAATTTGACTAATGAAATAAATCTGACATTTAGATATTTTACCTTTTCTGAGTATCATGTATTATTAAGACATCGAATTCGACTGTATTTCTTTATTGAAAGCAGTTTTAAATTCATACTCCTTTAAAATAGATTAAAAATAAGTATCGCATATCAAATATTAAAATACTAGTAATTTTATATCTATATTCCTGTCATGTAAAACTATTATATTAATGTTAAAGAATATGTTAATTTACGAAACCTTGTCCCCACAATATTGATTCAACTAAAACGTCTCATTAACCACCATATCTTCATCATCGACCAGTACGTTCTTCCATCCGATCATTATCCATTCAAGATGTCATTTTCGAAACGTTCTTGTTATCCCTCCGCAGTATTAAATAACAGTACTTTGTATATATATACATATATATATATATATATATATATATATATATATATATATATATATATATATATATATATATATATATATGACGATTATTCAACATCGCGTCTTCGACAGGAAATGCCCTCTAGAGTTCACTCACATTCGTACAACTGTAAAGAAATAAACGAAATGTAAATATTATTCAATAGGTGTATTTACAATCAGATAAAATCGATATGCATTTCGACGTGTGTATTATTTTACATCGAAAATGTATTCAATTTTTCGTTATCGTGTTTTATAAAGGTTACCAGAGTCAATCCCGATGTTTTACAAAAGAGCTTATCACTGTAAAAGTGTACATTGCTGAGAATGGTGAATTCTGTCATTTTCAACTAATATATATATGTATATATATATATATATATATATATATATATATATATATATATATATGTATGTATGTATATATGTATATATATAATACACCTAAACCGGATTTGAATATGTATTTTATGATCTGATGATCTTTGACATAACCTCAGTTCAAGATATTTAAATTCTTTATTGTCGTGTATAATGTATATAATATGAACATAAAAACTGCAGTACCTTATAATTCTTTACATTGTTAAAAAGAATACTTTTTACTATATATTTTTGAAGAAAACGGTCAAATTTGAATTTGCTGCCGTAAAAAAAGAGGAAGAAGTGACTTGAAAATAGTCGAATAAGAATTACACTTTATAAAATGATGACAGTTGTTATAATTAGATGTTTTTTTTGGTATTATTGTCTAAAATGGAAACAAATGAATCAATTTAATTGCGCGGCAAAATTGAATTTTAATTATTTCACTACAGTACATATATTGGATAAATGTTTATAAGTTGATTCCGTGTAAATAATGAGTAATTCATGTGTTTAATTTTTAATTCGAATGTATTATGATAGATTATATTCCTTATTTCATGACTATATCGTATACGAGAAATAAAAACGTATATTGAAATGTAAAAAAATCCTTTAAAAAGTTAATTTCATATATTTATAATGTTAGTATTTTAATTATACAATGTTGAATGTTATTCTTCAAAGAAACATATGTTTTTTAGATATGTAATTATTGCGAGTTGTAGAGAAAATATGTCTATTTATAAATGATGGATTAAAAATATATTAAAATATTTCTATATCAATTCATGGTTCATTTACCGTGTAGAAAAAAATACGTCAAGTGAATGGAAATATGACGTATCTTTTCTAAAAATAGGCAATGTTAATACGTCGTCTCGACTTTCCAGTAAAAAGACACATCATCTCCGTACATATCGGAATTTCACATACAATTTAACGCCCGACGCTCATTAAAAAACGTCCGTGCACATTATCAAAACGAACATGAAAATTATCGTATCGGTTTATAATGAAAAGTCACTTAATTCTAATTCGATTACACGTCCAACGATCGATTATAATAAAACGGGAGACTGCGGAGTATGGTTTTATACGATGTGTAAATCAACTGAAAAGTACATTTAAAAAAAAAAACGAAGAAAATTCCCCTCAGGGATATCCAACGAAAACGTACACTTGGAAACGGGATTGTCTAATTGTATCATAAATCTTAATTCTTGTGTAAGTTTTATCAATTTTAATCGCATTAATTTTCATCTCGCGCCGAATCAAAATGTTTTATAGCGGAGAGTTTGAAAATTGTTTTAATAACCAAAAAAAGAAAACAGACTTTTAAAAATGTTCTCAGTTAACAATAACGCGTTTAGTGTATGAGGTGAGATAAATAATATTGTCAATCAAACTGATTTGTTGTATATAACTTTTTTTAATATAAACATTTACACTTATACATTTATTAATCATTTTCTTTTTATACAACACGATTATAGTTAGTTTGTGTTTGTTTTATGTTTTTCAAATAATATTTCATTTGTCATTCATTTTACATTGAATCAATTTTTAAAACTTTATAGTAAATAACAGATTTTATTTATATGTTTAATAAATATTACATGGGGTCAAATTTTCGATTTAATAAAATTTTTGAAATAACATCATATATCATAATTAATTTTAATTATTCAATATAATTTAAATTTAAATTAAAAACGTGTACACTAGAATGAAAACAAACACAGTATGTAATCCATTTTATATTAAAATGAAATAAAATCGACATTATGAATGTAAAAAAACACATAAAGTAACAATTTCATATTACATACAATCACTAATATAAATAAAACAAAGTACCGAACTTTTTTATCATCAAAAGCATATTTTTAGATAAAGTTAAATATTAAACTGTAACAAAAATTTGTTCAATATAAAAATACATTGAATATTAAACAAAATAACTACAAAAATCAGTTTTGAAAAAGTGACATTTGTAAATATTTTTTTTTATTTTACTAAAATGTATTTCGATGTTATATTTGTATCTGCTTTTCATGAAATGTACTAAAAGTGTGTTTTATTATTTAACAAAATTATTTTAATTTCAATTTTAATGCCATTTTGAAAAAGTTTTAACACAATTTGAAATATACAGATATTATTTTGGAAATGAGTACGTTGACTGAAAGTGTGTAAAGTTTTTTTAATTATTTTTAATAAAAATGTACAGTAAAAACATTTTTCGAAATAATTTTCTACAAATTATTAATCTCTATAATTGTAGCCGTGCAAAAGGAATTTTAATTACCTAAAACTGAATTAATTTTTGAATACAAATAATATATTTTCCGCTCTTCAGCTCTAACCAACTAACGGCACATCAGATAAAAGTTGCAATTCTAGAATCTGATGTCTTCATAGAGTCATCGTTTTCATAAAAAAAAATACAACCAGCCGTGTGACAATTTTGAATCTATAATAATAAATCACTTTCACAACTTTTATAGAAAAAATATCCTGTCAACTATTTTTCATTTTAAAATCTTTATAAATCATAAAATATATTAATAAATTTTAACGTCACTAAAATATCCAAACATATAAAACGAAAATTTGTGGCAGTAACCAATGATAACGTTATAAAATGGCCGTAATAAAAATAAATTATTAATGGCTGAAATAAATTCATTTATTATTCATACCAATGAAACAGAAATCTTTTCAATTAACTAAACATCAAAAATCGAGTTGGCTTTTTTGTTTATTAAATAATATTTTTCACAATGAATAATATTTTATATAAAAACATGTATATTTGAAATAATATTCTTCAGGAGAATTTAATAATAATTTGAATTGTAAACCGTTCGTAATTTATATGTTCAGTAATAAAAGTTTTATGTTTAAAAATATTTTAATTATAAAATGTAAAATCAGATCACGAGTTTTTGTTCAGCTCGTTTAAAATAGTAAATGTTTAAAACATAACCTCATGTCTGCTTTATTGAAATATGAACATATGTTTTTTCCAATAGTTTTACCGATTATTTATATCTACACATTTATGTAACTATTCTCTCTTAAAATCTAAAACATATATGAAAAACTAAATCTAAAACAGATATATGAACAACTGTCAAATTCGATGGACGACAATATATAATAGAGAATTTTGTTTATTATGATAAGCTTGTTTTTGATATACATTTGTTTACACGTGTAATAGATGTAACAGAATTTTGTTCGATTGTGTAAAATCGTATTTATATTCTCTTTCTATGCTGAATAGTTTTGAAAACTGAAATAATATTATATATATATATATATATTCTAATGTAAAATAAATGTTAATTAATTATTCAAATTATGTGCATAAAAGTAACGACGACGTTTCTGATGTAATTTATGTTTTTGTATGTTTAAGTTCAGTTCGGACAGGAACATTTTTTTTTAAATTAATACTCGCACATACCAAATAAACGTACAGTGGAAACAATATATATTTAAATAAATTCTATATGACAATGCATCATATCAACATAATAAAAAAAAAAACAAAATATATCACACAGAACTAACGTGTGCGATATATTGGCGTGTGTTTGTTTTTTCCACTGTCCTTGACATGTGCTCTTTTTGTAATATGCAGTCTCACAGTTATTGTTGATAAGAGGGGGCCTGAATAACTCAATCAGGCAGGCATTCTATTTGAAGTCCTTTTGAACAGACATTAATATCTTGTTTAGATTTTAATGTTGTGTGTGTATTATTATAATTCATAAGAAAAAGATGTTTCCAAATTGTTAACGGTTTTTCAATATTATTAAATTGATTACACTAGATCAAGAGAGGCTAAATGACAAAAAAATCAACGATTTTACACACCTTATTTACTTAACATACTTCCCTTCAATTCTTTCAATCAATTCCTCACTTATATTACAACCAAAATGTGCCATAGATCAACAGAAGAAAGTTATCAATTATCCAATTTATACAATGTATACAATTTCTCATTTTTCTATCTACTTTCCAATTTAAACGATACAAATCGTCAGTTGTATTGATTTCTTTTTTTAATGTCAAAAATTGTAATTAATAAAAATGTAAAATCATTATTTCAAAAAGTGAATATAAAATATTCTTCAATAAATATATTTCTTGAGAGATTAATAAATACAATAATGATATTATTTTTTATTTAACGATGGCGGTGCCTTCAACGCCTTCAATGTCCACATCTTCTCAAATTAATCACAATACGTTTTTCGCTCATCCATTCTTCACTTTTCTCTTTTTATTAGATGCTTTATTTTTTCTAAAAACATATTTTAGTCTTTAATGACGGAAAATGTGTATTTTAAACATTTTGATGTGCAAAAACAAACTAATAATTTAATATCAGATTAACATTTTTAGTAAGTACACATGCGTCTATTTATAAAAATTTCAAAGAGTACAAAATCTGTATTTAATGCTTTATCTTCTTTTAATTCTTAATTTAGATTAATTCAGCTCAGTATTCCTTAATGCAATCTTGTAGAAAAAATGAACTTCATCCAGATTTTTAAATTTTGTCTATTTTTTTCGTCTAATAAATGTTTTTTTTTTGCGTTTATCTTTCAACAATATTATTTTATATAGCCCACGAACGAAATTATTTTTTTTATGATAATAGAACACGTCTTCAAATTATTGTATGCAAATATATACGAAAATGGTGTTCGATACGAGAGAGACTACTACTCGAGATCCGACCACATTTTCAAGAACTGATCTCTACAATCTATTATTCATAAATTTCTCTACTCTTCACTAATAATTTGTAGTTAAGATAGTCAACAACGCGAAACGCATTTTTCTAAATTACTTTCCGTTCTTTTTATCAAACACACACACACACGTGTATACGTGCACTATAGAAAAAATATGTAAACACCTGCATGAAGATTCGATATGTTATTTAAATTAATAAAGGAAATTTAAATTTTTAAATTCAGTCTCCCGGTTTCCGCGTTATCTCGTGCTGACACTCCGGGACGCCCGGTTCGGTGATTGGAGAACACTGATTTAGAACCGAGTTTGCTCGACTGCTTTTCTTATCATTAACTGTTCACTGATTCAGCACCGGCTTGAATTTTTGATAAGCGCATGTCAATGCGATTATATTCGTGTTCTTCATGTCGGCTAACGCAGAGAAAAATCGAACCGTTCTCTTTTTTCTGATCAAACTTTTAATCTTTCATTATTATAATATATATATATATATATATATATATATATATATATATATATTCCTTTATAAGGCAGAAGCAATCAAAATGTAATCTGACTTGATATTGAATTTATATCATAATGTTTTAATGTATTAAAATTAGATTGTTTTACATATACATTACTTGCAAACAATATAATGGAGATGAAACAACGTTAACTTCGTCCCTTTTTTTATGAAAATCCACTTGAGGTTTTTTTCATAGTTTATTTAAACCTTATATTAATCTAATCTGTTTGTTTTTCCGTCTTCTTTCATGCATTTTCAAAATAACGTTAACATTTACGTACTTCGAACGAAAATAATTCCTGCTCTGATTTTTTTTTTAATTTCTTTTCATGAATAAAATCTAAATTTCTGTGAAAAATGACTATATTTAAAAATTACATTATTTATTTTTTTTTAAAAAAAACCCGTATTTTAGAAAATAAAAATGTTGGAATGTTTACATAATTTGTGTAGGTATTTAATGAATAAAATGTTTATAAGAACGCTGTGTAAGGAAAATAAATCATTAATAGAAATACATAGTGATGTTATATTTTAAATTAGTACAAAATTATATAATTTCATTTCAGTAAACAGTGTCATTTATTTTTGGTTATATTTACCAGTAAAAACATGTTTAATTGACAAAATAATATTTTTTTCATAGGCTTTCATTTTAAATAATCTATTTAGTTAATCGATTATATTTAAAACTAGATTCGTTTTATCATTCGTTATCAAGCCCTAAAAATTCACTCACATGTGCATGAAGAGTCCAGATGCAACAAAAATTCCAGTGATTAAAATAATTGGTTATCTATTTTGATAAAGTGATAAATAATGACTAAATAACGTACCAAACTAGACAATTATTGAACATTTTTATAAAAGAAAAGTTTGTTAATTTTTAGCGTTCATTGATTTGTAAAAGAAACCATGCTACAATATCGAATAAGAATGATTTGAAATGTTTATTGTTAAATATTCGATGTTTTTTTTCTGAGGTAAAAATATTAAAATAATGTAAAAGGTACAATTCTTGAAATTTGATTTTGTCGTCTTCTAAAACGAAAATGCGAATCGAAATCATTAACAGTAAAACAAAACAATTAAGATTACTTGGGTCTATTCCCTGAAATCACTCGGGTACTGTTTTGAAGCAGCACAACCACAAGATAAAAGCTTATTATGTCGTCGTCGTCGTACGAACTGAACACTAATAAATAAACAAACAAATTCCATTAACCTTTCACTGCACCAAACAATTATTCGATGCGGCATCTAAAATTAGGGATTGTTTGTTCGTCGACAACGAATGCTTAAAACGGTAAGGGTTTGTGTAATAAGTCATGTGATTTTTTACATCCGCGCGTGACGTGAATATTCCCCATGCGAGTACGCCGCCCTACATTATGTGTAATTTTTTTCGGTGTATTTAATTATATATTTTGCTCTGAAGCTGGCAAACAGAGCTATTGAAATCGTGACTGTCGTCCGTCTGTCTGTCAGAGCGATGGTATCTGCATTTGTCAAACAATTTTAATGAAATTTACTCGAAACGTTCCTTTTTTTTCTCATCAACGTCGCGTCGTCTTCTGCAGATAATCTTAAATTACTTAACTGTTACAGTGCGATAATCAATGACGGGGCCAGTGATGGAAACCGTGAAGGTTGTTTTACGCATGCACGGCCGATATGATTTTTTCCCGTAAATTTTAGATTATTTCATACAAGTTAGTATACGATTGTAAGGTAATTTAGAAAAAAAAGATTGAAAATATCACAAGAATAAAATAAAGCAACTGTTATATTTCAATACATTTTTTTTAGTTCATTGAACGCCAAGTGGCCTTAACTGAATGATTATCAATGAGTTCAGAGTTCAAACCTGAACTTATAAACTATAACATTTCTACTTCACATAACCTTTCATGATAATATTTTAAAATAATATAAATTTGTATGTAATGAAGAAGTTAATTTACACAGCTTATAAAATAATTATATTTAAGTTAAATTATCTGAAATCATTGAATTTGTGTAGTGTATATTTTCTAAGAAAAATTATATTTAGATATCTGAAAATAAAGCATATTGCCAAATTTAAATTCACAATATTTAGATACATTTTTATTGAATGACTAATGAGTGCTCTTAAAATTAGTTAAACGATTTCATAAGTTACAAAAAGTATACTTTAAAGGATTAACAAAAACACAAATCATTTGTTATTTATAGATTTTTGTAAATATATCATTAATAATGCACGTATTTTATTTAATCCGCTCGCAGTCGGATGATCTAGTCATAATTTAAAATGGAGGACGTGTCAATTAGATCCATATTTTTTATGCAAGTTTAATTATTGTTTATACAACGTATTTATGTCATATATACAAGCTATATATTTATACATATAGTTTGTATATATAAGAAAGATTAGCAAACATTCATTTGTGACTTGTTTGCGCTTAATACGTATGCGAACATTTATGTGTCATACATATCCTTTTTTGCACTGTGACATCACCAGTCAACCTAAATCATTATCTTTTTTGTATTCATATTGTCGGACACAGTGTTCCTCAGTTTATTATAATCTTCATTATGAATCAATACAATCACTTCATTATTTTTTCCTGTATTAAATAAAAATATTTATATAAAAAATTACTTTCATTATTACATGTTATATATATATATATATATATATATATATATATATATATATATATATATATATATATAATGTGTGTGTGTATGTGTATATAATTAATTATAAATGTCATTACATACATGTAGCATGACAACGCATCTTTTGCTTCATTTTTCCTTTTGTTAAAATAACCTTTTGCAGAAAAGAAAGTCGTTTTTTAAACAAATGACCAACAGATGTTACTTACGTGTTTCATTTTTTTTTTAAAAAATGTACCTAATGAACGAAATTAATCTCTGTCTATATTAGTTTTTCAAATTCGTTTCATATATTCAATCTAAAGTGTTATTAATTTAGTCTATGTAAACAACAATGCCGATGTGATTATTGATTTCAAGTGTTTTGTTTTTTTTTTCATATACTAACCAACCTAAAAAAAATAAATGTTAATTGATTATAAACATTTTAAATATGTCAGTCAAATTGAAATTAATTTTTTGATAATTTCTGTTAGATTCTTTTGAGTTTTAATCTTATTTACACCGTTTGTTAAAGTTGTTATGTTAATATTTAAAAGTGTCTATTTATTTTACATTGAAAATAATTAATATTTTTTATGGTTGCCATTTTACGTTTGGCATATTTAGTAATCTAAAATTTATTAACGATTTTACAATTTAATCAACTCAAGGTATAATTCATTTGTCTTGAACATTAAATTTATAAAAAGTGAGTCTGTATTTTAATTCGAGACTTATAATTTAGAAAGAAATGAAATTTTCTTTTTTCATCTGTTGTATGTATTTTGTCTGAATGGAATTTTCTTTTTACAAAAAAACGTAATATTTTATTCCACTGATTAAATTAATTTGGGAATTTATATTCACTTATATGTTTTATACAGGTCCTCTCCATGTTTACAATTCATATTAATTGAAATCATATAAAAGTTTATATAAATGCAGCTGAATATAATTTCGATGAAATAAACCAAATATTTGACTTATTAATGGAACGAATATATCAAATATGACTAATAACCGCGCGAAACAATGCTTAGATAAACGTTAATCTGAAAAACTCATTACATGAAGTCGGCAAAGTGCGGTACCCACTCAAAAGTACACACGCATAGAATAACTACCGTTTTCGGGGATAAAGGATTTTAATTGGTTCTTCATACACACCCACGTATATATATATATATATATATATATATATATATATATATATATATATATATATATATATATTTGACATAAAATATGGTATCATATATTTTAACTGAATTTGTATTTGTATTACTTAACACGGGCCCCGGAGATCGACCAGCGGATAAGACCACTGAACTCGTCTCCACTATACGGCTTTTATCAGACACCAGGATCTCGAGAACATGATGAAAGAAAAGGGTGTTGTTTTGAACAAGTTTAACAGATGCTTCGCCAATAAGAGATTACGTGCGAACAGATTTTCACCAGTTATTCTAAATATATTAGAAAAGTTTATTTTCTTATTAGCGGTACATTTATTATTAACTATCAACTATTTTATCGAAAATATATGACCAACATTTATTAATTTCGAAAATAGTTCGGATTCAAATAACTGATGATATATGTTTGTGTACAGTTTTGTAAACTGAATATTGCAGTCGTTTTTCTTGAAATTGCTAAGCAAATAAAACGACAGTATGTTTCACACCAGATACAAGAATTAAGAAAGGACATCAGAACAAAAGAGTAATTAAGATTCGTTCAAACGTTTCTGTACAAACTACAATTCCATTCCAAATTCTCATCTTTCAGTTTAATCAACGCATCTGACCAGATGTACATTATTTGATTGCGTTACAAGATATATTATTCAATTACAATCACAAAAATCACATACAAATGTTATACATCAATTTTATATATTTCCTATTGGAAATCAATACTGTTTTTCTATTTGTTATAAAAAAAGTTATGTAATTATCTCTCATACACACACACGCCCCAACCCACCATCAAGTTTTTTCATTGTTAATGCTCAAACTCTCAGCCACGCCGAGCGAAAAATAATTTGATTGTTCACATTACATTACCTTGTTAGTTTTTAGGTAATATAATTGGAGTCACGTGCTTGGATGTTTCACAAAACGTAGAAGTAGGGGGAAAATAATTATATGGCGTGAGGGAATTGGTTAATATATTAAGCAAATAAAACCGATTGATATTTATACACCGCTATTGATCATTAATCATTTTTTTTATTCATTTATACACACACAGTATGTATGTTATATATATATATATATATATATATATATATATATATATATATATATATATATATATAGTACATACAATTGTTAATTAAATAAATATTTGTACTCGTTATTTGACAGTTTCGAATTAATAAAATTGAGAAATTCAGCTTTCTCTTATTTGTGGCAATAAATTATAATGCAGTGAGAATAAAATTTATTTATTATCCTTAAATGTAAATAATTAGATCGGCGTTAATGTAATGAACGTTTAAGAGAAACTAACGTCGAATTAATGACGTTTAACAAATCGTGTAATTTGTGAAAATATATTTCCATTTCGTACAATTATTTTTCATTTATAAATTCACATTATACGATCTTTTCTTGTCAGTTTTTTTATGCATTCATCATTCATTTTTTATTTTTTTTTAAATAACTCGCTGCAGTCAGTCATTTATTACAAGTAAATAATTTTGGTAGTGAAGTTTGTTTGAAAATCTATTTCCGGATTTATTGCTCCAATTTAAATATTTATTTTTCCATATACTTATTTTCTATATATCAAATTTATTTATTTATATATGTAGTGTTTGTTTTTTAAACAACATCGAAATGTGTTTATTGCCATGAATATTATATTGACTTTCTGTACATAATTCATTCTTATCTATAGATATTTATTCGTATACTATTTTAAATACATTTTGTCATTCCTTGAGGAGCCACTAATGGATAAAACATCTTTAATACTTCATCCAATTGAAACGATCCAGTACCTTTAATTTTGAATAAAATCTCTAATGTTTTAAAGAAAATATCACTGATACTTACCATTAATATATAATATTTATTATCTAAAATAATAATCGTAATTAATTTTTATTACAAAAAATCGTCTCACAACAAAAACAGTATATATTTGTTCATATAAATAGGAAACGCAAAAAATCAGCATAAAAAGAACGTATATTACGAAAATTAAACATTCATATAAAAGGCATTTTTATTGTGATAAAAATTATGTATAAATCTTACCAGTATTTTCATTTCTGTGTGCGTATATTCATGTTATGTTAATTGTTAACATCTCATTTCCATTAATGTGAATTATATACAGACACTTTTTTTCTTTTATGTTGTATTTTTAAATAATAATTAAAAACAGAAAAGAAACTGAATATATATTACAATATTTTTGTATATTTTTTTAATATATATATATATATGCACATGTGCAGTTTGTATATATTCTTGTGCAT
Organism: Acanthacorydalis orientalis; assembly: GCA_034766995.1. Taxonomy (NCBI): domain Eukaryota; kingdom Metazoa; phylum Arthropoda; class Insecta; order Megaloptera; family Corydalidae; genus Acanthacorydalis; species Acanthacorydalis orientalis. Next base: position 47,216,498 of record CM068317.1, read on the forward strand.
AGTACGATACCCCTGATAATAATCGCAATTAATTTATATAAATTATGCCTTAAAGTATTTTTTTTCTTTTTTATTGTTGATTTAATGTGATTGAAACGTCAATTTTTAAAACAGTCTTATTGTTTTATATATGTTTTTGTTTTCATGGCAACCACCACAGAAAAAATCCTAAAGATGATTATTATGTTGTTATTATGTTGTAAATTTGTGTTTAGTAGAAATTGTAAATTTAATAATTATTTACTTTTTATTGATATTATATATATATATATATATATATATATATATATATATATATATATATATATATAATCAGAAAAGAAAGATATAAAAATAAATAATAATTTCAGTTTATTCTAATCATATTACATTTGCTAATTTATTTCTTTTATTTTTTTAATTCATTCATAGTAAAGTATGTCAACTACCGGTATGTAGCCATTAAATAAAACTGAATTATTTGTTAATCCATATATTCGTTAATCGTATGTACCCATTAAATAAAACTGAATTATTTGTTAATCCATATATTTGTTAATCGTGTATTATTTGCCGTATCTAAATATATGAACATGTATCTTTGTAATTATACAAAATCTGTAACAGGATCGATTTTCGTAAATACGAAACGCGTATAAAGGCCGTAAAGTAAGCAATTCACTAAAAGATTTCATGAATAGCCTAACAACATTCAAATTACCATCATGCGCACGACCCATAGAATTTCAATAGGCTCACATGAATGGTCCCATATCTGTTTGGTGGGTACTGTACTGTGCAATTGTACGGGCCGAAGTACCTCTAAATCTGAGTTATGAAATAGCCTTGAAGAATTTACGTATGTCCGCACATATAAATACAGACATGTATGTATATATATATATATATATATATATATATATATATATATATATATATATATATATATATATATATATATGCGTATATATATTATGTAGTCACACATACTACATATCTCCAGTGGTAGTTACTCACTATATATATACGATTTTGTACATACATTCATACACATACGTCCAGCTGGTTGGTAGCGAACCAAGGCCAGGCTAGCAACGCCGCGAGAGGGGTGTATGACCGAGGGTCCCGAGACCAGGAAATGCTTTTAACCCAACCGCCGTGATTTGTGTGATGTGCTCGCTCTCTCTGTGCACCCAATGTCGGCTTAACGTCTGGTAACTGCACGTCTGTGTGCGCCACCTCTCGCAAAAAGTACGTTCGTCGACTATTCCGGCGATTTATAAAAATTTTACAGTAAAAATTATTTTATCGTTTTCTCGGATCTCTGGGAAACGCAGTGAAAGAAAATCAATCGTGTGAAACATGGACGATGAGGTGGAGGACGGAAGAGAAAATTTTCGGTTTAATTTTTTTTTTAATACGTGCGTAGTTGTGTTCAACGATTGTGCGCCGTTAATTTGTCAAATTTGTTAGTTTGTGCGTTCTAACTTCATTTTTTCTGACTATTTTCGTATCGCTGTGGTAGAGATATGTGTTGTGTTGTTGTTACTTCGTTTTGGTATTAAAATTTAATATTACATTGAAGTATAGTAATTACATTAAGATTAAATTGAATACGGTATAAAATAAAAACAATAATATTTGCACTAAAGGAATAGTTTAGAAAGAAACAAACGGTTCTCTTTGTCTAAAAAATGTTTAGTTTCCTACGACCATTCAACAAGCAATTTGTTTTAAACCAAGCCGCTCTTATATTTTCACTTACTTTTCTCAATCAGTTTTCATCTTATAAGTATTATAATTCATTACTCAAAACATATAATTGAATTATGCTGATCAGAAACGTGTTCAGTCAAATTAATTACATCGAGCTCACATTTTCAACGTTGGCAACGAAACTTTAATTATAAAAATAACAATTACAGTTCGTATCTAAAAAAATTATTCCATTAAACTGAAAAAAATTGCAATTTTAAATATTTATAAGTAATAAATAAAAGTTGTTAAAATTATTTATATTGTAGTTAATTTATTATTTCATTGAACAGTCAAAGAAAGTTCACATTTATTTCTGTTTTATAAAATATTTTACAATGATGTCCCATTTTCATTTTAAATACTTTTTTGTTTAAATTAGTACATGTTTGCTTTTAATTTAATACTCTAAACTTTGAATCTTTATTATCAAAATCCTGATATGTTTTTACAAAAATAAAGTCCAGTTCTAATAAATTAAATTATATATATATATATATATATATATATATATATATATATATATATATATATATATATATATGTATATATATAAATCTTTTTTCCTGTTCACACAATTTCCACAAAAACCGTATACATGTAAAATCAATCAATGAACTTTTTTCAGCGCCGAAGTAGGTTTTATAGAGTTTTGACCTTTTAAAAAAAAAATACCTTTATTTCGTAATTGCGTTTTATTTTTAAACTATTTACCGAACGTGCCAATTTCCAGCATTTGAACATAATTGAAAAGTGTATAAATGTCACGAAGTAATTTCTTTATTGAAAGCAAATGTATACTTCAATGTGAAATTGTTGCTGAATTTTAGTATATTTAAAAGTGATTGTAAGTAGAGATTATAATGTTAAAGAAATTATATTACAAAGGTAAATTGAACCTTACGAATCCTCCTGAAATTAATTTTATTAAATTATCTCTAAGTTTGTTTAATACACAGCACGTTTACGAACTTAAACCCGTGTATAAAATATTAAACACAAAGTTATTTAAATAATTAAAAACAAACCGAAAATATCCCGTTTCCATAGTAACGTGTTACAGTACGAAACGCGAGATCATATTATCAATTACAAATATCACATTCGTCTAATATATTAATGTATCCTGTGATGTTCTTCAAGTTTCATACAACACTCCAAGTAATATTAATAAAGTTTACGTAAAAGGAAATTCCGAATTGTTTCATTGTGACACATGACAAGATTATGAAATACTTAAAAGATTTAACAGATGCGTGTTACGTACAACGGAGCAAGACAAAAAAAAGAACAAGCGAAAGACGCTGCGAAAACATAAAACGAATAAATGACGTTTTACCGCGGTGATTGGTGAATTTCTTTTTGGATAATGTGCGATTTATTCTGTTCACTTCAATTGTACAATTAATCGTCGATGCTCAGTAAACAATCGCCGAACGAAATTAAAAACCTACTCAATTTATTTATCATGGAATCTGTATATTTTTTGTGATCAATTCTTTGTCATAATCACAGAATGTGTGTACATTAATTAATTGCCATGTTTAATTAAATACTTGACAGTATTAAAATTATATATATATATATATTCATGATATACATTTTTGATATATATTCTGACACTGACTAAATTCACTTTCACCAATGAATTGTTTTTTCATACCACAAATTATAAAAAAAAATTTTTTGATCAAAAGTGTTCATTAAATCATTATTGATAATTTGGATTGTCGCTTATGCCAGTTTCGATTGCAATGCAATCAACTTCAGAGCATTTAAGTACAGAAAAGTTTGTTGTTTTATGGAATGAAAAAAGAATTTAATAATGATATTGTATATATTTTTTTTCTGGTTAATTATTTATTATGGAAACACTTTCAAGGGATTGAATTTTAAATGTAATCATATTAGTCCATTAACAACTCATTTTTCTTTCTATTATTTTTTAAAAATCTGACTTTTCATCTGAGTGTCAATTAAATCATTAAATCATTTCAATATCTTCAGTTCTGTTATAACTATGTATTTGTTTTCTTCTTAATCACTTTATTGATTGAGTAGACATCCAAGCTGAAACTCAACATGACAAAAACTAAGAAAATATAAATACATACATAGATTGTCAATATCGAATATGAATATTCAACATTTCACCATATTATTTATACAAGTGACTAAAATAGAAAACTAGGAATCCTCTGATTCCCGTATTATTCTACATTGAAGATATTCTAACAGACTGTGTTTCTTGGAATAACTTTCGTTGAGGTATTGTCCTGAAAATTCTATTATCAGTACAAACGCGAAATTTGTAATAACTGTTATTTATAGACGGTATTTATAATAAATGGAGATTAAGAGATGCGTACGAAATACTAATTATATATATATATATATATATATACACATACACACATGCATACATACATACATACATATACACCCACACAACAAATTTGTATGTTGATACCCGAGTGTGTAAAGTAGGTATGAATGTGTGACTTGGAAGATTATTTAAACGTAACTTAAACCAACAATTCGAACTCTATACTTTAGATCGATTTAATTTAGCAACTCTATGTACTGACTTTGTTGACTCATTCTAGATCGTGGCGAACATAAATATTCATTTCCTAATTAAGTAAATAGCATGTCTCGTTTCGAGGAAACTTCCCGCCTAGTTTTATTGACCCTGACCTAATACAATATCATCATTTTACACATATGTCTATACATACACTATATATATATATATATATATATATATATATATATATATATATATATATATATATATATATGTATGTATGTATATGTAAAATACACGCACACTTGAGTGAGTGAATACGCGTATATTTGTGTGTATATTTTAACATGCATAAAGTTTGTTGTTTGTAATATGTGATCTGTATCGTTGACGTAGATGCCGTCAAAATCTGTCAACCCACATTTAACGCTTCTATTCCTTACAAGCATATATTTAGAATTGTATGTGGCAAGTGTGTGATATCAAAACTTGAAACAAAGGTCGAGTCAAATTATGTATATTATTAAAAATCAATTGCGGTTTGTCAGATAAATTGGAGTCAATGTAATTTGAAATTCTAATCATACTGTATTCTGTTGACATAAACTTAGTTTATCAACTGTAAAAAAGGTACATATACACACATACATGCATACATATATATATATATATATATAAAGGAAATATCATAGACATTGTACTAAAACCAATATCAATAAAATTATCTTTATTTTTTTAACTTATCGGAAAATATGGAATGTTATATTCCATAAGACATTTTTTTGTTAGATTAAATTTACATTTCGCTCTGCATCCTTGATAAAAAGAAGTACAGCAGTATAAGTAAAAGCGAACCGTTGTGTGTTTTTATGTAAAACTTTTTAAACAAATTCTATGATTTATTTTTATTCGTAAAATTAAATAGTAACAGTGCGCCTGTTTAAGGAACATCATGTAACTGGAAATTCCGTTCGAAGAAAACTGTCAACTGTTACAATTTCACTGTTTTGGTAGCCTTCTGTTTAAAACAGTCGAATGGTTTCGAGGTACAAGATTTCAGGTCGTTCTAGGATAAGATAAGAATGGAATTCATAATAAGTATATTCGAAAGAAATTGTATGTATTTGTGTACCTATCTACAAAGGGATCTAGTAAAAAAAATTTTTTTACAAAAATTCGTTAAGGCAGTATTTTATAATAGTGATTCTGCAGAGTATTTAATGGAATTACGCCATCTTAGATAGGATGGATCGGGTGATTTTTCACATATAAACGATTTTCTTTGTACCATATATATATATATATATATATATATATATATATATATATATATATATATATATCTACATACAAATAAATAAATTAAAACACAAAAACGACACAAAACCACAGTAAAACACGATTATTTATCGCAAACTCACTTCTTGTGTACATGTGCGCACGTCGTCTCCATCCCCCCACGTCGTTTGATCTGTCAACTGATTTAGCTGTTTCCACTAAAACCACTTCCGTAGTTCAGTTCCTCTACGTAATTGTACAATTAGACAGACATAGGTGACGAGACATAAAGTATAGACTGGACATTCGGTCACGGGACGGGTGGGTTCCGGCACCACCCCCGAAAGCACACACATAAACGAGGACACGCGCTCGCCCGCGCGTTCTTCGTAACCCTAAAAGAACAAACACGGACCAAAGTGCGTGTCATCCACGCACCCTTCTAATTCGTACGGTCACGCAATGAGCAGAGATGGGCTCCGAAGGCCTCTCGTATTCGCTAACAATACGAGTAAATTTAATTACATAAGTTCACGTGCGATCCGAGATAGTTCTCTCTGTTCGGACCGAACACGACGCGGTCACTTCCCGAGAATTCGGTTAAATAAATTGTTTAAGCGGTGAGCGTTAAGGGAAACCGAAATAGTCGTTTCATACACTTTGATGTTTTGTGCCTTATTCGATAATTTAATTCTTCGGATGATATGATTATGCAATTTGTTCTATTGAACTCCTGCACTCGGATACACGGTTATTCATTAAAAATAAACATTATCTGCGGATTTTAATTACAACTGATGCAAGTGTACTCAGATTCTTTTTCGTTGAAAAGAAATCAAGAACGCTGTAAATAATGAATTGATTTTACTTTTAGATCTATTTTTACCACAGAACTATAAAATGAAAAAATATTTTAATTAAAAAAAAACATTCTTATTAAGAATCCGTGAATTTATTAAAAAAAATCAATTTTAAAGAATGTAGTATTAAAACATTTTATTGGAAAAACGACTAACATTTGATTAAAAATCAAAAAACAATTTGTGTTTTTTTTGGAGTCAACATTTATATACAGGACTTTTTACAAAAGTTTAATCATTTATGTATACCGTAATTAATTTGCTTCAATTGAATTTATCTGGTAAACTTTTTTTATTTGTTAGAAAACATATTTTCAAAATCATACTTTTTTTGGTACAAACAGAAATTATACGCATCTTTTCTGTTTCCTAATTCTTGTTTTAGTAAAAAACGAATTAAAAAGTAAAAAAAATTCTTTAAAACAAGCGACGGTTTATGATAAAAAAGATATATTAAAAATCGATTATTTCTAGTCTAAATTTCATTTGGCATTAATGCTTTTATTTGTTAACATATATGCCTTTCATATTACCGAAAAAAATATTTTGCGCCATTTTAATTAAACAAAAACATCTTGTAAATAATTATCCAGTTAATATTCATAAAGTATGACTAGATATTTTGTTTACTTGATGGTAGGTAATTGTATATAACTCTAATATAAATAGAAATGAATTTAAATTCTCAGATTAACTAAAACTCGTGGCAGTTAATTTATTTGTTATTAAATAAATGGAACGTTTTCATTATTAAAATATAATTAATATGTTTACGTTTTCAACGTTATTTATATAATAACTCTAAGTATTAAATTTCATTAGACTCATTTTAATAGAATAATATATATTTCTTCAAATGTATGTAGCATTTTTTTTTTAATAATAGTCTCATGATTACTGTATGTATTGGTTTTTAGATGTAATTTGTTGATGTCTCTCTATAATTGCGCTAAAACTATCCACACATTGTAGCTGTTCATTATTTCTTATTCTAGTTTAATAAACAAATATGTTGCATTCGGAATTAAAATCTGTTTAATTAGCACTCGACTAAGATTAATATCAGGTTCTAATTTATTTTCAATAGAAGTGTAACTGTTGTTCATTTTTTTTTTGTTTAACGCGAAGACATTGAAATTTTTGGTATTAGGAAACAAATATTTTTTACAGTTGGTATTAAAATAAAAGCGTAAAAGTAAATAATTATTTTTCATATGTTTGATAACAAACGTCAAACTGTTTCTAAGTGGCGGAATGAAATTTGATTGACTTTCACAAAGAATGACCGTTTTTTTAATTTGTTTTTCTGTTGTATAATATTTTCAACCTTTTAATTAAATAAACTTATTGGAATAAATTATTAAATATTATATATATAAACATATATATAGCAAATACTATCGGATATTTCGCAAGTGTGTTAATACATGTTTTTTTAGAAGCACAATTCATCTGGTCGTTCATTTCGTATCGCAGATTAGTTTCGTCCGTTATCTTCGTCGTAGTGTGCAATAAACTCTTTAAAATATTTGTACGATGATTAATGTGGAAACAGTTAACTAGTAACACAATACGTCAAGATAAAAGTGTATTCATTTACACAGTGCGTTTATTGTGTTGCGTTCAATGTTGTTTAAAATCAAATCCGCCGTTGGAAACTATCTATCACGGATTCGAAACATGACGAATAGTCGAATATAAAAGAATAAAAAACGCATAAATGAAAAGAGGGTTGTGACCGTCTACGTCAATACGGTTTAAGTCTAGCATACGGACGACGGTCTCGCTTGTCGGGACGAACTCGAGCACCCTCGTGATTTAAAGCGTAAAAATGTGACTGACCTAACTTATTCCCGTTTTATTATCCCGACTACGTTATTTATATTGTTCGAATTTTTTCTTTATTATTATTTTATTCCTGGCGGTGAAATGGAAACCACATCATTTGTTTAACAGTTTGGATTGCTCCACTTCGATTGTGTTCGTTTCCAATTATACATAGATACGCACGCGAGGAAATGTTAACACAAATTAACACAGTATTCATTTCATTTCGTTCGCAAATTCGAAATTTACCACCAGAGAGTGATAGGTGAAGAAAATTAGATTTATTTTTTTCAAGTTTGAATTATTGTACGTATCGATAAAAATTCATTAATTAGTACCACATTATTTTAAGACTGTAACGAATCCCACATGTATGAAAATTCTCAAGTAAAATATAAATAAGTATGTGGAAAAATAGAATTTATTATGTCAACAACGATTTCGCAATCATTTAATAATGAACTTATAATAGATATTAATAAAATATGATATCTAAAAATGTACTTAGCAAAAAGTAATAAATTAATATGAGACAACAAGAACAAATCGTAGTTTATTTAATGTGTATTATTTGTGTGTATAAAATTACATATTTGCTTTTATTAAAAATTAAATATAAAAATAAATTCTTAATGTATACTATTTGTATTAATGTATTTTGAGGTAATTATTTAGGACTAAAAAATTCCATTAGAATTTAAAAAAATGATCGAAAACAAGTATTAAAAATTATACAGCAACATCAACCACATTAAGCAAGTATTGTTAATATAAAGAAAAATATTACAGGAATACAAATATAAAAATATATCTCGAATGATCAAATGTTACAACAGTGTAATATGATTTTTAAAAGTTTAATTTAAAACAAAATGTCTGTTTGTGTAAATAAAGAAGATGAAGATAGGAATACACATTATTGAAAAACAAAATTGTTTATAAAACTGTCATAACTCTTGTTTTGTTAGTTTCTTGTTTGTGTTGTATGCTTTTTTTTACAAATCAACGAATCACTATGAATATTATTTTACATTAATTAATTGCACAGTATGTGTAATAAATGACACTATATGATAATTACTTTTGACGTGAGTCTTAGAAAATAGTTTAATTTTATAAAAATTAATCAGGTATTATAAAAAATATTTTACAATTTATATATATATATATAAATGTATAAATATATTCGAGTTCGAAAGATATTTACATTATTTGATGCACATGTACTAAAAATAGAATTGAAAGTTGAAAAGAATGTTAACTTTTATATTTACAGAAATTTCATCTATTGAAATGAGTTGTAACGTTATTGATGACGCGTTAAAAGCAGTTTACATTAATCATTTGAGAAGTATTTTATTCAGAAACACCATTAAACAATATTAATATTCTGTTTTCAGTGTTTCTGTATTGCTGAACAAGTTTGTTTCTTCATAATCCTTTTAGAAACTTCATATCGTTTATAAATTAATTCGAAAAATACTATGTCGGAGAAGATGAAAACAAGTAATTAGGGAGGAACTCGTATAAAATGTACAAGTTGATAATCATTTTTTTTATTTGTAATCTTACAAACCTTAGTTAATTCAATCAAGGTCTAAATTAATTTATGTGCAGATGAGTAGCCGCCGTGATCTTGTAATTTTCGCAGTAGGTTGATATAATCACAAAATACTATTTTATGAAGTGTGTATTATTTTTTTTTAATTTTCTAGTTCTCATTGTTTTTTTTTGTTCTCTTTCGATCATATCAAATATAATCTCAGTCGATAATTACGCCGAGATTTTTTTTTTTATAACAAAATTATCAAATATTCTTAATCTCAACTATAATACTGCGAGCTGTAACTTGTGTTGCAATACTCGTACATGTACTCATATAATCTAATTCTGGCTCGTACGATTTTGTTAAAATCATCCGGAGTGCGGAACGAGTGCACTCCTGCGACCCTTCAGATTTCCTAACAATAATCTTTGATTTCTAACCGCGAAATAGTATACGATCGTGTAACGTGATGTCACTATAACTAACATTTGTTTTCACGCAGGCTTTTCCGACAAACTGATGGAGTTGCGAGATCGGTGAATTACAGCCAGACCAAACGATTCTGTGTGAAAAGCCTTGAGGGAGGGACGGGTGTGCGAGATCAACGTCGGCCGATTGCACAAGGAACTGGTGGTACGGGTTGGATCGCGGTGGCTCTGGGGTCGCCATGACAACAAACTATTCGATACGTCGACATTCCTGTACGAGTGGATGATACCACAGGTACAGACACTGTAACTTCCATATGCGTACGTTATATATGTACATACATGTATGATGTGTATGTGTGCGAGGAGACGGGCTCTGCAATGATATGTGTGTGCGTGTGTATGTACACGTATGTGAATACGTGCGTTACACACATTACGTCCGTTTGCGTAAACGCGATTGTGTCTGCCAATTACATGGGGCTGAAAAAAACCTAAATATTTAGTTCCTCTTTTTTTATCGATTTATTACCACATCAAAATGTCATGCGTTTTACGTTCAGTGCAAGCCCGCCCCATGAGTAAACTCTGGGTAGTTCCATTTGGATAATAGACGACAATATATATATATATATATATATATATATATATATATATATATATATATATATATATATATATATATATATATATATGTTACACACTATTGATAATTTTATTATTTTCGTATCAAAGTTCAAGTGGATTCCTTTTTCCAGATTTATCACTACATTATACGTGTATATATATATATATATATATATATATATATATATATATACATATATATATATATATATATATATATATATAAAATTTGAAAATAGACTTATCTTCTACAAAATGTGTGCACATATTTGAAAAGTTTTTTTTTTAAAAAAAAACAAAACATTAAACAAATTGTAATTTTTTTACAACTATCAGATTTCTTTCAGAGAAATTTAACCCATTGCAAAAATCCAAAAAAGGATTCGTTATTTTATATCTATCGGGTACGTTTAAAAGAAAACTACGTTCTTTTTAAAAAAAAAAAATAAAACAACATTTTCTTTTCATTCAAAGGAATCTATACTTTAATAAAAGCAAGATATGTCCAAATTGAAAACTGTAAAATAAAAATATACGCTCTTATTTATTGCATAATCATTTTGTAAAGAACTCTACACAACATTTCAATAAAGGTAAAATATAAAAACATTTGAAAAGTAGACGTGTATATTCATTATATTGAAAAACATCTGCTGATATTGTATGTAAACAGACATGTATTTCTATATATAGACTAATATTCTGTGTCCCTTATCTACAGTAAGAGGTATTTAAGTCAAATAACACTAAATCTTCTATAAATCAATATTGATAACTGTAAAAGTACAATATATCTGTATTATTCCAAAACTAAATATTTATAAACGTCCATATATCTTGAAGATAAAATAGTCAAACAAACTATATGTTCATAGTTCCTACGTGGATAATATCAGTTCCAAACATTTCAAGATTTTAGTAGAAACAACACTAACATTTTTCATATGTGATTTTATATGATTCTGATATAATTTGAAATAACTATTTATACAAAAACAGTATATCTTTATATTTCATTTGTTTTAAGAAATGTTTAATCAATTAAAATAAATAATTATTATTTTCTGTACATAAAAAACCACTCTTGCTTAAAAAATATTATTTATATACATTATGAGTTCATTATACCGTCATTTCTCATTAAACTATTTTAAAAATAATATCTGTCATTTCAGTATCAATCTTATTATTATTAAAAAGACAAATGATAAACTGCATTTAAAACCTGAAACAATTACTAATTAATAAAAGATTACACGTAATTGTAGAATCTTTACAATTTACATAAATTAACAATTTTCGGATCAGATTCGAACTCGATACTAATTAATTTTCACATTGTTTAAATAGTTATTTATTCATTGCAAATTTTATACCGTAATGATTTATTTTTCTATTAAATTTTCACTCTGAATTTCATATGGATTAACATATTTATTACCCAGAGGCTTGTATGGAAATCTGTCAAATGCGCTATCAATAAAATAAATATAAATTTAATAATAGATTCAACATATTTATCTAATTTAAACAGTAAAATATTGTCATACAGTGTCAGATGAAAAATATTATTATAAAATTCGAATTGGTACACTCAATTAAATAGATGTCAATAAATTGCAAAATATGATGTAATAATTAGATTATAAATTTCGAATCGAAATATCAACAGTCAGATATTTAACAAATAAATAATTACTTAAATCCATAAATTTTATTTTATTTGTTTATAGTTTTTCATGTATTTGCTGTTTAATAATAATTCACATTTATAGTAGTACTGAACCGAATTTTATAAAACAAGGGTTTTAGTCTTGACTAAAAATGAAAATGAAAATTACTTCAAATTGAAAATTCCATGTATTGCTTATTTTTACTTGCTTTTTTATATGATTCACGAACCAGTATCAAACTAAACAATGAATATCCAAACTACAACATCCTAGAATAAAAATTTAGTCATTTAATTGATGTTGAGAAAATATTTTCAAAATGAAAATACAATATAATATATTTTGCATGCTTTTAGTTGAATTAACGATAATTTTTAATATATTTCTGAAAAATGTATGCAGCGTTCAAAACTATTGAAATCATAAAAGAATGTGTCAAGCATATTTTACAAAACATTCGAATAAAATTTGACGTTATCTCACTTGGAAACAAATATGAATCGTTGGCAATAATACAGATTTCTTCTTGATTGTTAAAGATCTTCATAAACACAAATGTAAATCCGCAAAACTATTTGATATTTATTTATAGTATTTTTAACAAAAATTATAACACTTTTCTGTTCTTGATCTCTTTATTATTGTTGTATATTTACGTACTTATTTGTAAAAAATATATAATACAACTAGCACGTGTTAAATTTAATACTGAAATACAATAATGTACGATAAATTTGCAATAATCATTTAGTAACAAGAAAATATGAGCAACTGATAATTTGAAATAATTGATGATGGTTCTTTTTAATAGTTAACGTACAGTGAACATTTACATAATTTCTAATCATATTCAAATTCATAGAAGGTATTTCATCAATGAAATAATGTTATCAAAATACTATATGTTTTAAATGAAAACATTGAACAGAAACTCTAAACTTACACATCGACCTAATGCTATTGTTACACTCCTTCAAACATATTCCAACACGTTCCTTAAATTTAGTTTTCAGACCTGAGTATTTCATAACGAATAGTTTCAGAGGTAACACCCGAACTAGAGAACCTCGTTACCGTATTATAATTAATTAATTGGCAAGATTTGCTGTGAAATTATCAATTACAATTTACGATATGAAATTTACTATAACAGAATTAATTAACAAACAACACAGAAATCGTGCATCTAATATAATATATTCGATACATTGTTACATTGTACAAATACGTTGATTTCATTTATAGCCCATAATTTAACAGACGGAGACGGTATTGCAATAAGCACGATATTTATTTTAAACGTGGTTTAATAGCAATTGATATTTGTATAAATAGTGAACATGTATGTACGTAATCTGTTAATATTTAAGTAAGTTGTATTAATGGAAGAATTCATCACTCAATTGTATTCTCTAATAGCTGTTTTAATGAGTGCGCTTCTTTGATTGAACTTTAATATGTATTAAGTTGTTACATATTTTGTAAAAATCGAGAAATAAATATTTGGAATGTTTCAAGAAAACTTATATCAACAGATTTATTAATCAAACACATATTTGAAAATCTCAATTAATTACTGACAACTAAAAAAAAATTATATAAAACAAAATGATATGAAAAACGCACAAAATGCTAAATTCACGTTTATTTATCGATTACATCATTAGAAACTTATTATAAATTGATACTTACGGATAAATGTCATAATAATAGGTCAATTTTTTTGAATTACTAATTATCAGATATATTTTTATGGATATTTTCGTGTGAGTTTACACACTTGAAATACTTAACAGAAAAAATCAAAAAAAAAATGTTGATTTCATAGAGTATATGCAACGCTTTAAAAATATACATGTGAAAATTGTTTTCAGATTAACATGTTATTCCAATCATTATCTATCATCAGATGTTCTTAATCTAATTATAATTTATAAATACCATTTATTGTTTCGAAGATCTGCTATTTAGTAAGTAATTTACTAATCTAATTAAAATGTTAATTCATACTGGTACTCAAGTATATTTTAAGTGTTTCTAATTTAAATAACACACATGAATACAAACATGGGTAATTGAAGATATTTAACATTTGTTTAAAAATAATGTCGATTGTCTATTCAGTATCCTATAAACACTCGAATATTTCATACATGGCATTTTTTTAAAAAAAAATAGTTTATCAGTAAGACATGTTTTTTTTTAGTTATAATTTATGGTCATATAAATAAATATCGAGTAAATCATTTTCTCCGAAATCAATTTAAGTTTCCTTATGTTACATACGCATCTTATTCGTTAACATTATGAATAGAGTTAAAACTAAGCGATTTCAAAAATTGTATTCGATCCGTTTTAACAGTTTTCAGTTTAGGGAACGAAACGCAACGGCGTGTTCCATAAACCAACGTCATATTTTTCTATTACTAGCCATTAGCCTGCACTCTACGTATAACAAAAGCTTTAGAGCTTCAGTGGATGTTACCACCTTTTACTTCCTTGAAATATCTACGTAGATACAAAGTTCGAAGTCATAATACGTCAATGGGATGACCGAGCAGTGAGTCATGGCCTTTAGCAAAATTCAACACTTTACGCATCCCATTCCAATTGGGACGGGCCTGTGTCCCACATCACGACATTCAATGGGTGGTGTGTACCTATCTTTCACAGTCTATTATATATATATATATATATATATATATATATATATATATATATATATATATATATATTCGCACACATATACATAATACATATACGGTCAAGTTGAGGGTATTAACCCAGAAACTAGAGATTATGTGATGTGTGTATTTGGCGTTTTATGGTGTGTCGGTTAATTTCGTAATGAGCTTAGGGAACGAAAGGTTTTTGCTTTGAATACGAATCGATGGTAAAACTTGCTTAGACTCTTTTTCAAAATACAGATAAAGGAATACTTAACACAGTTCCGGCGACTATAAATAACAAATACAAACATACTTTTCTTTTAATAACATATGGCGATACTTTTTTTCAAGTAATATGTGTGTAAATGCTTATTTAAAAACTATCTATTAAGATATATAACACTTGCATTTATTTTTTTAAAAAATAAAATAAGCAAATATATTTCTGTATATTAATAAGTCATACATTTTCATTTCATTTCGTGGAATAATTTCGAATTCAAAACAATTGAAATACAAATACTGGTAAATAATTTCTTATATACTTCGTTGAAACTAATTCCATAAACAATTAGAAATTTGATTTTATTACGCGTTTATTTTATCAAATAAACATTTATGTCAATTAATTTAAATGCTGTTTGTAATACAAAACATGTAAAAAAAATAGTATGAAAACTGACATTGAATTAATAATTCAATATTAAATTTTTCTTTTGTTTTTCTAAACAAAGTTTATGTCGATAAAGAAGAACTGCATTGTATCACATTTATTTTGTTATTATATTTAAAAATTTTGTGACTGACTGAAGAAATCGAATCCAAAAATCTAATAAATTTGAATCAAATAAATTTGAATCAAATAAATTTAAATCTAACTTGTCACAACAGTCGTTCATATCATTTTGGTAAAAAAATATTTATTAATTATTTGTAACTTTTTAAGTGAAATTTTTCCAGTAAACTAATTATGTTTACATTTCAGCAATACTTTCAAATCATTTATTCTTTTTTAAATAATCACTTTATACACTACAGACCAAGAAAATATAATAATATATTTTTTTTATTTAAACTAAATACTATTTCGGAAAAATCTCAACAGATATTAAATTCTGTTCATCTGTTTCATGTTCTAAAAGTATAACAATAGAAATGAGATTCTACTATAAATGACCATGTTTGAACATCGTTCACACAGATATTTAATATGCTGTCTTCAGTTAAACAACCCATCAGCTCTAGTATTCTATACAAAAATGTATTTAAAACGTTACTAAACTCATTAATTTTGACGTGATAATCTGATGCTTACTATTTAATAATCGTTTATTAAAATAATCGCGAAAGTTTTTAATTACGGTATTGTTCGAAAAGATCTATTTTCAGCATCACATGAATAAACAATAATATTTAAGATTCGTAGACTGCGGATTGATAACCACGTTTTAAAGGCTTGAAATCTCTAGGGAGACATCTCTCTGTATTTGGATATCCGCCAGATATGTATACGAGGACTGAAAAGGAAAAAAATTCTGTGGTCTTGTATCATATTTTTGAATTATTCGTGTACGTATATACAAACGTATAGAAAGAAATTCCATATTTTGTTCTCTGTTTGGTTTGTATCACTTAATTGTTTTTTTTTTTTTACTTTTATTATATACATATTATTCTACAAGTCATTAATTCATAAACATTAAGATCCCAGATATATACAAATAAATATAAATTCATTGCCATCTGAAAGAAATACATGACATTTAATGAGTATAATTAATATTTATTTATTTTACACTTTTTCTCAATTACAATGTGATACTAAGATTTTGTATCTGTACTTCGCAGACCAATTTATTTCAATTCATTGTAGACGATGTATTTATATAAAAAAGATATATTTTTAAATTATAATCCCAGTTTGATGCCCGAGTTGGAATTAATATTCAAAAAAAAAAACATTTTCCGTATTATTTATTTTAATTATATGTTGTAGATACCTTTGTAATGAAAACTGTTCTTATAATGTAATTGAAAAATTGCATTATTATTAGTAACGATAATTTATTGATTATTGAATTTCTATTATAGGTAATTTACGAAATTTATTTTTAATCGGGCCGAAATCAATATGTAATAATATCGATGACCGTGTGGCATATTAATTCCTATAAAGTTATTAAATATCAGTACATTTTACATTGATATAGTCCACATGTTTGGCAAAGCAAATAATATGCATGAACTTGATATAAAACAGTTATTAATTATCCTAGTGAACAGTTTGTATGGCTATAAATAAATTTTAAAACATCTGTTGGTTACACCAACACCATGTAAATGTATCTTCAAAGGGTAACAGCTTTTGTCACATGGAATTTATAATACACAGTATTGTAGGACATTTTTTTCATTTTTTACAAATGACACGTTGTCTACTACATGCATATCTACTTATACAATGTTTTATTCAGATATTATTCAGAATTCTTCTATTAAACATGCGTGAATTGCAATAAAGTTTAAATATGATTTCTTATATCTGATGAAATTTTAGAATAACGTAAACCATAAAAATTGCAAACGAAACTCAAAATATGTATTTCCATATGCAGACAGATCTATGAAACAAATTTGTACAGACTAATCGTATTTTTTTATTGTTTTCGAAAAATCAAGAAATTCTTTTCAACCCACAAACCAGAAAAAAAATCTAATCAAAAATGTTTGGTTCATTTTGGTTCATAGAAAGGGAGAATAAAAGTATTCTGTTTTTACTAATGGAATGTTGTAGTATTGTAAAACTAATTTTATTTATAGTCTCTAGAACTGTTCTATTTTTTAAATCAATCCCCAACAAAACAATCGGATAATTTACGATAAATAATAGTTTTATTCCAAAAGAAACATCTGCTACCGAATTGGATTAATTTTAATCAAGTGTACTGTTATTATTTCATTAGTCATGAAAGTTTATATTTCATCGATACACAAACAAAATTCAGTAACGTAAAGGCTATTGAGGAAAAAATAAACGTCTCATTATAATAAAAAAAAACTTCAAAGTATGTTAATTGTATATATATATATATATATATATATATATATATATATATATATATATATATATATATATATATATATATATATATATACACACAAAAGAAATTTCGATGGTGTAGCTAACGACCCGATAACAAGTTCACCACATATGGGAGCTATTCAAACCGCGAGAACACTTCCACCCTATCATTGTATTTAACCTGACAAATTTAAATTACCAACCGACTTAAATGTGGTTAAACGTTTGATCATCCACGTTTATTATAACAATAAAACCGAAACAAGAGAGAATCGTATCATTTCTGGATGAAGATTATTGTTAAAATACATATTTTACATTCAGAAAACATGCATTTTCGTACATTGTTTTATTACAATTCTTACAGAAAAATTAATGTTTAAAAATTTGTTTCATGTATGTGTTGAGTAAGCTTTAATATATTTTTATACTATTCATGTATTCAATTTATTTTTGAGAAGAATGCAATTTATTCCAATATACTGTTTTATATCTTTTTTGTATATAACAAGTATTGGTTTTTAATTGATTGAGCGAGCCAGTCAAATTTGCACTATAATATTAAAATGTAGCAATAGTTGGATAAAAGTAAGGAATATGTTTTTGTAAATGGTATTTATATCTGTTATTTTTTCCCTTGTCAACATATTATAAGCTAAATTCATTATAGGTACTATTAATAAGCTTCTTTATTACAAAGAATGCATTTTCCACAGCGCCAACTCTAATTTAAAACATAATTGTCATTTTATTAAAAGTAGGTCTATTCAATTGTCAAAGAAAAACTATTGTTGTTATTGTCAAGCAGCTTTTGTTATTTTGTCATTGAAAGTACTCACTTATGATGCATCAATTTAGTAATGTCATAAAATGCAACTTTTCATTGTAATTACTTTTCCACCTATATATATATTTGTGTATATTGTGCGTATGTATTCAAATTGTGTGTATTGTGAATATACATTTGTGTAGAACAACCAATCGGCAGAGCACTGTTGTTAGTTTGAATGTTTTTTCCCTTTTTTTTATCGTCCCTGTGCTTTAATTATCATTGCGGTTTTTTTTGGCATGTTTTCATTTCAAATATGTTACACCATATCAGGGAGCTCTTAATATACCAAACTGCCATCGAGCTGCAATTTCGCGATAACTAAACTGTTTGATAAATATATATATTTTTTTGACCGACGTTTTCAATATTTTCACCGGTCGGTCGGTCGGTCTGTACAGGCAACTGCTGATAAACTCGACAGCGGAAATCTATGTGACGGTTGACATATATAAAGTGGTCTTTATTAAGCCGCAAGTGACTCCATTCGTACACACGGCATACTTGTCATTCATAACAGAATTAATTCCACTCTTTCCTGGTTATTCTTTTCGTAAATTGTTCAGTCCAACACAACTCTCATAATTACTGCATTTTCCGGAATAAAAACAATTTCACATTCGTGTATGTTATCGTTCGTTTGTATATGGAACTTTATGATTTTATTATAAATATTTCACATTTTTACAAATGTGACTAATGATATAATTAAACAATCAACATTGAGCATTATTCGTATAAGTAAATCACAAATAAAGCTCATAAATTTCAATTCATTACACTTATATGAGTACAAATATTATTAATGCACACATATAAAGTTAATCTACTTTTTGAACTATAGATGGAATGTTTCTCATCAAACATTATTGTTGTGAGAGAAAATACAATTTATATTATTCATCTTATACTAATCATAAGTGAAAAGAATTTTATTTGTTAAAATTAACACTCTTAAGTTTAAATGGTTTTAAAATATACTGTACGTATAAACAATAATAAGTATGCCAAATAATTTAATATCATTTTAATAATATTTTTTTTAAAAAATAATTGAACTTGCTAATATAATTATTTTATTTTTCAGGTTCCTGCGCCTTTGGACCTAAATCAACACGGAACCAAATGTTTCTGATTCAGTTATAAACACGTAAAGAACATATCTTTTTTTACATAATAAATAATCATTCATTTTCAGTGTTTTAAAAAAGGTAAAAGTGAAAAAAAATAATTCACAAAACAATATATAAAACTATGTATTCAAATTGATCAGAGTTGAAACATTGTTTTTTTAAACATGTATATGTGTATATATATATATATATATATATATATATATATATATACACAAACATACATACATACATACATAGATACAAATTTGTACGGAAATTATTTTAAGCAGTACATTTTTATTAGGAAATAATTTTCAACTCCACATAGTTTCGTATATATTTTCTATACATTTAATTTATTTTTAATTCCATGCTACTTTATCCTTTTTACTGTTACAAAAAAAATTACATTACTCTTATATTACAAGTAGATGTAGAAATAGGTATTGACGATAATTTGAAAATGCTGATAATCGAAAATTCTGCAACTTCTTCGAACATGAAAAATTACATCCAAAAAAGTAATTTGTATTTCATAAGATGCACCGAATGACATTGGACATGAATTGCACCTATTTGAGTAAGGGATATATTGTTAACTTTATATGTTTATTGATATCGGAATAGTTGGCTGTGATGAATATTAATAATCTAATTAGACATTGCAATGAAGTAAATTTATGAAAAAGTACCGCCGACAATCTTGTAACGTTTCGTGCAAACTTGCACAGTTTCTCAGATATTCTCTTATTTAAAAATTATGTAGTGTGTATAATTATTAAAGTCAAACATTAGTAAAACGAGACACACGTTCCGTAAAGTAAAAGTTGATATATACTTTTAATTAAAAATAATGAGAATGTTAAATAAATGATCAATATTAAACAATTTGTTTTTTTAGAAAAAAAACTGCCTTTAAAAAAATAGGCTTGAAATTACTTCTAAATAAAAAAAGATAAAACCAAATTCATAAATTGCGAAATATTTAAAGGATCAGAGAATAGTTTACCGCTCTTATGAAATGCGAACGACTACTAAAATATATAACTCTGCATGCATATTCAATAGACGCAAACGTAAGTAGTAGGGAACAGTGAAGTGTGATTGGAGTATACGACTTCACGGCATGGAAGGGGGATAAAATTTGAGTAGAGGATGCAATCATTACAGAACATTTTAGTTCGGTCGTGTGATGTACGGTGCTGTATTTTAAACCACGTGGTTGTGTTTGAATTAATGAATTATTTAATTACATTGAACAACTTGAAAATATTTATAATTCGACAAAATTTCAAAACGAACTAATCGATACACATCCAGTATATAGTATAAGACCTTTTGTTTTTGTTAAATCGATATCTTAACAATTTTCCTCGTTATATAAAAATCTACAGTAAATAATTCCGCAGTTAACAATAATGATTACTTAAAACACGCCAGATTTTTAAGTAAGTACATTCTTCATTGTTTATTAATAGCATATTAAAAAGTAACGTCGTTATTGACACGTTTTATTTTTTTATTTTTTTTATCAACGCAAACGAAATGAAACAGTTTTCGATTTACAAATATTTTTAAGATGACATTTTTATTATCATTTAACAGAATATATACAATATATCAGTTATGTATTGTTATAAAAAGTATGAAACGTAGTCCGTTATTGTTTCCTTGTACAATTTTTTTCATATGATATTTTGTTTCCAATATTTCATAAAAAATTTATACAATATTCCAATAATCATGTATTAATATAATAATTGGCCACACATTTTAATCAATTATTATATATAGTATTAAGAATTTTTAAAATGAATTCGCAAGAAAAACTATTAAAATAAGTAATTAATTTTTCATAGTAAACAAATTGTATAGAATTTTATAGCTTTACTAATAATTATGGCATTGAAAAATTAAACTAGTATTCATTTTTCTGTATTATTCTAAAATAACATACTGGGAATGTGTTTATAATTCGAATAAAGAAGTAAGACCTAAAAGACATATATATATATATATATATATATATATATATATATATATATATATATATATATATATATATATATATATTGATCAGTATATTTTAATTGGACTTGACTTTTTTTAAATTGAATCGGTATTCAATGAAAAACAGACGATATAGTCAATATAGAGAAACAAAAACACCGTCATGAAAGTCATCAGCAAGCGTGGTACGAAAAGAGAGGCACATAAATGTGAAAAGTTCCAAAAAAGACAAATTAATATAATAAGAAATCTATTGAAAACGTAAGTATCGTTATTTAGAATAGTCATTTATCCTATCAATGAATCACCAAAAACAAAATATTTTAACTGAATAATTAGGAGAGCAGTTTTAGATGCTTCAGTACATCAAGAGTTTGAAATTGATTAATTATACTTTTCATTATTGTAAGCCTAGTTATTAGTTAGCTATTTAAAATAATTCTATAATATAAATATAAATTCAAATTTGTAAATTAAACTACTAAGTAAATAGGTTTATCTTTTATTAAATTTGTATAGAATGTGAAAAAAACGTAAATGTAAACAAAGTTGTAATAAATATCTTAGATTTCTCATAAGTATATGGTAGATAATATATAGTCTTTCTTAAATAAAATTTGGATTGCTTAATTTTTTTTAATTAGTTTCTTTTTAAATTTAGTTAGTATGTTTGAAATTGGCAAATATATGTAAATTATTTGCACAGAAACGAATTATTTATTCAAATAAAAAAAGTACTAATACAAGATATAAAAACACCTTGAAATTCAATATTGCTAGTCTGTGTTCCACATAAGTGTTTGCATATTTACATTTATCAACATTATGATTTCTGCCATGCCCTTGTCATTCTCAGGCCCGGTGTGTGTTTTAGTTACTGGACGGAGAACTGATAAGGGCTTGTCGGAAATTCAAACTTCATCATAATCTAAATGTTTTATTATTATAGGCTGTACGACCGATAGTTCAATAAATGAAATGACGGTATATTTTTATATTTGTACCTTTTTCTTATTGAACTATTTGGAATATCATCAAATTGTAATTTTAAAAGATATGTATATTTTCATCGATGAAAAAAGTATTTTATATATGTATTTGTTTGTTCGTGGAACAAAAAATTACACGAGTTTCATTCAAGTAAAATAAATATTCCCTTTTTTTGAGTAAACTGATACAAAAACTTGTTGGTTATAAAAACGATTAAATAAATGTAAAAAAAAAACTAATTACAATGTACGTATTAAAAAAAATGTATGACAGTTATTTTTTCAGAATAATTCGTGTTTTCTATATGTATTCCGAAGCAGTTGTATCACAATAATTCGTGAGGAAGATTATTAAGTTTGGAACTGGAAGAGCTATAAAAACATGTTATTTTTGAAACAGTGTAATCAGGTTGTATTATTATAATTGTAAACTATAAGAATGTACAATAATATCGTATTTTCTGTATATATTTATTTATTGTATAACTGTTGTAACTAATGTATAACTGTTTTCTTACAAATGTAATATTTATTTTAGAACTACTTAAAAAGTAATTAAAAATAATTCAACAATGTTGATTTTATATCATTGCCCTTTCCTATATTTCTGTTATCCACACAAATGACAATTTAAATTGCCAGATTTATTTCTCTGGATGAAATTTAACAAATATGTTTGCAATTTAAAAATTTAAATAATATTTCAAAATTCAATATTGTAAAAATGATTTACTGTATGTATTGTATTACCATTAATTCATAATTTATTTTAATTTAAAATCTTCTATTTCAGCGTAAAAAAATGTTTCAAATTTAAAAAAAAATGTTATTTTTAAATTAACATTTCAATGAGATTCAGATGAAAGAATCACATCGTAATATTTAATTGAAAATTTATTACTGTTACAAAATATATAAGCAACAAAATTGTGTTAAATGCAGTTAATTGAAATGCACACACAAAAACATATCTAGTAAAACAAGCTACTCATAGTTTAAAAAAGTAAGATACCACTTAAATTGTTAAAAGGTAGATGACACTTAGCCTGTGAGATATTATTGCAGATTGAATTGCATAAAACTGTAAGATTTCAATTTTTTGCAGTAAAGTACTTCAGAATACTAGTTTTAGATTCAGAAATAAGTTTTAGAACTAGAATAAGTGCTATAATTATAACAAAAACCTAAAAGTCCAATTAAAATGTTTTTTTAAGTATTTACAATCTTAATAGTGTTTGTCTCATGATTTGCTATAAGTTGAATATAGTATATAAATAAATGTATTCAAAAATGTAAATATAAAATTATTTTGAAATACTGTTACAAGGTTTTAAAATCTATCTTACTAATAATATAAATTCAAACATTTGATAGCATATTGTTTATAATTTCTAGACAAATTTATTAAAAACATGTATACCTGTAGATTCATTTTACAACCATTAATTAAATCGTTAAGAATTTAGAAAAAAATGAAAACCAAATTGTAGAATGCTGTAATAATTTTTATCAAGTTATCCATTACATATCTACCAGGTTTACTTATGCTTTATTACTAGCTGATTAAAAAAAAAACATTTGAATTGCACCAACTATGTAATCTGGTACTTTGTGAAGAAAATAGTTGTCAAAATTATTTCAAAATCAACTTAATAAATATGTTATGTAGAAAATACCTTGAATTAATACTCAAGATGAAAGGTAATTGTTTTCAAATTATAAAAATTGGTTGAACAATATTTCAAAAATGATTATTAAAAAAAAATTCAATACACTAATATAATTTTAATGTGATCCAAGTATTTAATAAAAATTAAAAACAGTTATTAGTTGTGTTTATTTGTCTATCAAATCTATACATAAGTTAAATGATTATAATATACGAAACAAAAAAAATACAGATACAATAAGTTACATATCTTCACTTAAAATTACAATACATTTTCTCATTTAGCTTTTACAAAATCTTCACCTTTTTTAATGTTCTTCTTCAGTTCCGACATTGCTGTCTTCAATAATTCAGATTCAAAACTGCTTAGTTTTCCAAGTCCAAGATTCTTTTCGACTCCATTCTTGCCCAACAAAATTGGTGTTGAGAAATAACTTGACTCTGTGACATCAGATGCAACAAATGCACATTCTATAATGTTACTTTCACCTTTATATGCTTTGCACAAAGAAATAGCAAATCTTGCACCTGCAGCGGCCATAGATAATGTTGCAGAACCAGCACCTGCTTTAGCTTTCACTACTTCTGTGCCAGCCTCTTGGATTCTTACAGTCAATTCTTTTAATTTATCAGCTGGAAATTCAACAGATGGTTTACATTGACTGATGAGAGGAATAATAGTAACACCAGAATGTCCTCCGATAACCGGGACATTGACATTTAATGGATTTAGTCCTTTGAGCTCCGCAACAAATGTGTTCGCACGAAGAATATCTAACGTAGTTATTCCAAATATGCGTTTAGGATCGTAAACGCCTGCTTTTTTAAATACTTCAGATGCTATGGGAACAGTCGAGTTTACTGGATTTGAAATAATGCCGATGAATGCTTTTGGACAAACTTCAGCACATGCTTGTGCTAAATCACGTACAATCGATGCATTTGTATTGAACAAATCATCACGGGTCATTCCTAAAATATACAAGATATGCTATTCGAACAATAATAGATTAGGAATCAATTTCTTTTCTAAATTTGATGATTTAAAAAAAATACCTGGTTTTCGTGGTACACCAGCTGGTATAATAACAACTTCCATTCCCTTAAGTGTATCTCTGAGTTGTTCTGGGCCATTACCAGCCCTGACTCGAGCCGGTGTATCAATATGAGACAAATCTGCTGCAACACCAGGTGTGTGTACGATATCATATAGTGCTAGTTCTGTTACCAATGGACACTGTTTTAGCAATAAGGACAATGGTTGACCAATTCCACCACTGGCTCCACAAACCGCAACTTTTACATTTCTCTGAAAATAAGGTGTTTTCAATGAATATCCTGAACATAATTAGCAAATATCTTTCAGTAAAAGGAAAATGTTTACGTAATATTGTTTGTACAATTTAAGTCTACTGTATTCCATATGACACATTTTTAATATAAATTTACCTGAGCTGTTGTACTTATATTACGAACTGACGAATTAACTAAAACTTTAAGTGTATTTGAAAACATTTTGTACTTAATTCGAATATACAAAAATGACACGACCTTCAGCACTCGACCGGTTATCTAATTTCGTGTAAATCTGAAACAGAAACGTTTACTGCAAGCCACCACGCAAGTACTCTTGTAAAGGATAGATATAGATTTTTCACAATCTTTTTATAATTAACATAAAAAAGTATATAAATTTACTTGTATATTTATAACTTTAATACACAAATTTTATTATATAAAGATATGTATAACAAATCAGAATGCTAGTATTGACATATATATATATATATATATATATATATATATATATATATATATATATATATATATATATATATATATATATATATATATATATATATGCCACATTTTTATGAAAAATAGTCTACCTGAAATATAAATTTTAAAGATATTACTTTTTTGTTAAGATAATTCTATGGTTAATTTATTTTTTGCATTACAAAATTCAATATAGTAATATAGCTATGAATAAACATATTTTTTTAAATGTATTTGATTAAAAATTTCTTTAATTGATTTTCCAATAAATAAATTTCAGTTTTCATGTTTTCTATTGTATTATTATTGAAGGTAATTAATATTTTTCAACCTAAATGTAATAAATACATCAAAGAAATATACGTTATAGAGTAATATATATATATATATATATATATATATATATATATATATATATATATATGCATGTGTGTGTATGAATTATTTGTAGCTGCATGTATGTGTGATTAGTTATTTTGTCTTTATCATTCTATTCAGATTGTCATTATCTGTTTAATGATATCAGTAAACAGGAGCTAAAAAAGATGAAAATTTGACTATTATTAAAAATGTTTTATGTATAAAATTCTGTATTTTTATGATCAATTCTAATAAGTACTGTTATTTAATATAATTTAACTTCAAGTATTTTAATATTTATTTTGACTAGTTAAAATCTTAATGGCTTCAATTGCATCTGTCAGATTGTGTTTATCTTACGTTTGATATATAAAAAAAATATAATTATAAACAAGTGAACATAGTTGTATACTTTAAGTGCAATAATGGCTGGGGCCCCGGATGTTGGGGGCGGTGACAATGTGGAATGGATGGAGTTTTGCGAACGGCACGCCCGAGCAGCAGCACAAGATTTTGCAAAGGCATCTGTCCAATACATGACTGTTAATCTATCAGATAATTTACGAAGTAGTATAACTCATAAAGATTTTTTAAGAAAGTTTCTGGATTGTTTTTCTGATCATTTCGAGAAAGATTTTTGTCGAAGAAAATTACAAGGAAATAAAATTCTAAATGGGACGAATATTACTCAAGAAGAACAACTCAGTGATTATTCCGAACAAGATACTGATTCTCCTTTAGTACATCACAAACCGTTTTTTCGAAGGTTAAGTTTCAAAGGCTTACGAAAAGGAAAAGGACTATTTCATAAACAACATTCGGATGAAGTTGAACTGTCCTCTGGATCTGGAAGATTAGCTAAAACAAAACTAGCCAAAATTGTAGTGGAGTGTCGAAAGGAAGGATTAGTCAATTATTTAACTCCGGAAAGTTTAGATCAGAATAGTCTAGACCAACCAGGTGTTCCTCAGAAATGGGAGAAATGCCGACTAGCATTAGTAAAAACTGTCAGTGGCTACATGCTTGAGTTTTATTCACCACCTAAAGCTACCAAGGTAAAAATTGAACAGAAATTTGTATGTAAAATACTATTTTAAATATTTTTTTAGCCAAGAAGTGGAGTGTTCTGTTTCTTGGTAAGTGAAGCACGTGAAACAACTGCATTAGAGATGCCTGATCATGAAAACACGTTTGTCCTTAAAGCAGATAATAACATGGAATATGTTATTGAAGCTCATGACACAGATGATATGCGATCTTGGCTTGCAACCATTAGGTAATCGTTTAAAAAAGTTTTAATGGTTATTTGTGAAAGATTTTATTTAAAAGTATAGAAAGAAAATTAATTAAATATTAATTCATTCATTTCATTTATTATAAACATATAAAAGAGTATATTAAACAAAATATTTAAAAAAAAATTAGGACTTATAAAGTGTGTATAAATTACACTAAAATATTCTATTATAGATATTGTATGCGAGCATCTCCTAGTACTCAATGTCAAGGAGGTGTTATTCCAGAGGGAGCACCTGAACTACCTCCACGATTACAATCATCAGGAAATCGTCCATCTGAAAGGCTTTCTAGTAGTAGTAACTTTGAATTACGTACATCACATTCAGAACTTGAACAATGTAATTCTTATAATCAATTTATGTTATTGAAGTATATTTATGTATTATATGAAATTTTTCTGAGTGAATTTATAATCTAACTATTAATTTTATATGTACATAATTGTATATAATTTGTATACTTTATTATATAGTAAAATAATGTATCGTTACTTCTTTTGTAGTGACTGATGCTGAAACTGATTTATCGGTAACTTTACGAGATTATGCCTGGTTTCATGGCACGTTAGCTCGATCTGATGCTGCACAATTAGTTTTACACGAAGGTACTACTGGTCATGGAGTATTTCTTGTTCGTCAAAGTGAAACAAGAAAGGGAGAATTTGTTTTAACTTTTAACTTTCAAGTATGTATAATAATTTAAATGAGTTATTATTTTCATGAAAATTATTTTAAAATTATTCTGAAACATATGAATAAAATTAAATATATGTTATTTAATTATTTT
This sequence comes from Acanthacorydalis orientalis, assembly GCA_034766995.1. Lineage (NCBI taxonomy): Eukaryota > Metazoa > Arthropoda > Insecta > Megaloptera > Corydalidae > Acanthacorydalis > Acanthacorydalis orientalis. The sequence continues at coordinate 47,245,585 of CM068317.1, forward strand.
ATATAACAAGCTACTCAAACTGATAAAATAATTTTAGGGTAGAGCAAAACATCTCCGAATGAGTTTAAACGATCAAGGTCAGTGTCGTGTACAGCATCTTTGGTTCCCGACGATTTTTGACATGCTCGATCACTTTCGACAGCATCCGATTCCACTCGAATCTGGCGGAACCTCAGATGTTACACTCACAGAATACGTAGTTCACACACCATCTTCAGATACCAGACAAGTGAGATAATGAATGTTCTGCACGAACCGTTCGTTATGTGTGTTGTTCTATTCATGTCATAGAACTTGTTATGAGATTGTGATCTATGATGTGTTGTTCAGACTGCCTTACTGTAGTCAAATGGATTTTGTATAGTCGTTGCCATTCTGCTGAAATCAGATATTTGTATTATTTTTATTTCGTATTTAGCTTTTGAAAGAAATATTTATTTATGAATTGTGCAATATTGAATCTTGTTCAATATAAAAAAGTAATTATAATTTTTTCTTCCTTTTTTTAGTCAATCTGACAAATGAATCGTATGAAACACATTTATTAATAGATTTAGCTGTTCAAAAATTCATGTAGTACGTTTACAGTCAGCTTTCTTTTTAACATGGATATTAAAGTATAATAAAAAAGTTAATACAGTTTTTACTTACAGTATGTTAATTACAAATATCTTTAATTAGTATGTAATTATTGAATGATTTATAATCAACATTTCTATCAAATTTAAAAATAGTAAAATTAAGTTAGTAATACATTTTTAATTTCTCTAGTACAATAAACTTATTACAGGATAATAAATTAGCCTGATTTTTTTGTCATGATTATAATTAACATAGCAGGTTATAAATTAAAAGTCCATATGTTCTTTCAGTTTCATGCTATATAATCTTTCCGCAAAATAATTTTAAAAATGTAATAACTTATCATTATTAAATAACTTGAATTTATTGCATTTAAAACGTTTCATAATATGAAATAAAGCACATAGTATCTATATATTTATGGATATACATACAGTAGAATCCCTGTATCTGCGGATTCGGTTTCTACGGTTTCATTTTATTGTGACTGGAAAATATCAGAAATAAATGTTTTTTAAGAAATAAATTTAAAAATGATTTAAACAATGTGTGTACAAGATATTTTTCATTTCTCCATCATCCCGTATGGGTTAAGCTAAAATATCAATTTCGTTCATGAGAGAGAGCCCAAGTATAATCTACAATGTATTTTATTATTATTTAATGTTGATAATGTCTCATTGGGTGTAATTTATCAATTAAACTTTGTCATAGGTGCGTATTTAAACGAAATATGATTTATATATGGGTTCACTACTATCCACAGTAGGTTTTCAAACATATAACCTACGGATGCAGGGGAATTACTGTAAATATATATATATATATTTCAAATATTTAATATCATTACGAAATAAATTTTAATAAACAAATACAACATATCTTAGATAAGAAAATATATTAACTTTTTTACACAAGTAATTCTATTCAAAGGTTTTTTCAAAATATTGATTTTATTGTCATAGTCTCTTATTTACTTTTTTTGCATTTCCTTTTTCAAAAGCATGATTTTCATTAAAATTAAATTAATTTTATAAATAAATGTTGCTTCCAAGTAATTTATTAACTGTATTAAATTGATTTAATTTTTGAATTTCTATATTTGGATCTTATTGGAATATATGAGTTTGCATTAAAATAGACTATGCTTTAGACTGTAGGCCTTGAAATTGGGAGGATCATTGCATGTCTAGAAATATTAGATGTGTGGTAATAGAAATAAAATTTCATTTGCTTTGCAGAGAGCTTATAATGTATACATAATTTTTTATTTTTGTAAAATATTGAAATTTCAAAGCAGACTGCATTATATCTGTTTTTCTATTTTAATGATTTATTGTACATTACATATATATATATATATATATATATATATATATATGTGGGTGTGTGTGTTTGTAATTTACATTTTAAGACTTCCATTGTATGGATATATTTTATTCAAAAGTCTGTTTGTACTGAATTTTTTTGATAAATTATGTGATGAATGAATGGGTACAAAAACAATTGCAATTGAAATATGAATGAATCAGTTTCTTTTTATTTAGTCATTTGTAGAGATGTATTTTCTGAAATTATTGTTATAAAGCATGTCTTACATTCATTTATTGTTCTATAAAAAACATTTTAATTATGATGTATAATAATGTTATTTTCATTAATGTTATTAATTTTCAACAATTTTTATATACATTATTTCCTCAGCAAATTAGTTACTAGCTATAAACATTTTTAAACTATGTTATAATAACATTAGAAGAATCATTAATTAATATATCACTTTGTCCATGAACAGCTTATTTCTTAGTTCATATAAATGTGTGTGCATCTAGATCTGTATATATATATATATATATATATATATATATATATATATATATATATATATATATATATATATATATATATATATATATATATATATATGTGTGTGTGTGTATGTATGTATATATATATATATGTATATATGTATATATATATATATATATATATATATATATATATATATATATATATATATATACTTCATATGTATGCATTTATTTAAATGTGATTCATGTTATTCATATTGTCTTTCTAACTTGCTCAAATAGGTAGGTCTTTCTTTTTACAAATTTTCAAATTAAGTTTTACATTTGTTTTAGTTTAAAACATTTAATTTTTTTATTCAAGTACATGTACATTTTTTCCTATTTATTTATACATTAATGTAGACTTTTATTTATAATTGAATGCATCACATAAGTATAGTAGAATATTATACTTAATATTTCAGTTTGCTGGCTATTTATTAATTATATGTACATATATATATATATATATATATATATATATATTTATTAATTTGTAAAATAGATGTTTAATATTTTCTTGTATATATATTTCAAAATAGCCAGTGTACTGAAATTTATGTAAGTAGTTATGCAAGTGATAATGTTTATTTTGTGTTCATAAAACATGATTATTTTGGTAAGATGTAGTATTTTGTAGTTAATAAATTACATTTATTAAAAATAATCTCTAATTTAAAGTCGATGATTATTTTTCTATACAATATAGTTTAAATTAAAGTTGGCAGCAGTAACATCAATTTAAAGAAATAATATTAATAACAAAATCAAATCTTTCTATATATTTTATTTGTATAATACTTCATTCTATCCTTATTTCTTTTAAATATTTAATGTGTACATATTCATGTTATAAACATCATTCTAATGGACATTTTTAAATTAAATATTTTTTAATAAAGATGGTTAATTTAAATCTTACAAATTAAGTTGTGAACATAAAAGTGTATTTTAATATATATATATATATATATATATATATATATATATATATATATATATTAATATTTAAAACTTGAAAGTAGTAATCAATAAAAAAGTATATGTTGATATTATGTAACCTCCTTAACTTTTGTAATCATTTCATTTTTTTAATGAAATCTATTAATATCATGAGACACTTTCAAAAATTACTAATGTATTAAAAGTTAGAGTTCTTGTTAATTATTTGTAAATTGTAAAAGTCAGTTAATACTTAAAGTATAAGTAAATTCATTTCACAAGATTATCAGTACAATTATGTTAAATAATAGTTAGTGTTTTGAAGTATTATGTAAAATAAATAAATTAATTTTCACATATTTTTTTTTATTTTTCTCTTTAATGCAATTGATCTTTATTCTGTAATATGTCAATTTCACATTTGATAAATACCAGTTTAATGATGTTTATGGTAATAGTAAGTATAATTGTCATGAAATATTAAAAATCTTACAAATATGAACAATTATACCATTATTAAAAATGTGTGTATAAATGTGTATGTATATATATATATATATATATATATATATATATATATATATGTATGTAAATTTCAATTCTTAAAAAGAACTTATATATTCTGGTTTAATTTTATTTAATGTATTGCAATAAAAAAGTTAGGTTTTTTTAGAAAATTTACTATTTGTAACTATATGTAAATATTTGGTTGCAATGTAATTATACAAATTTGACTAAAAGTGATACTATATCATATAATTTAATTTTGTCTTGTATATATGATATTTTTGTTTTATCACTGATTAATTATAACTACATCTATTACTTTCTTATTTTAACACAGAAGAGTCAAAGTAAAAAAATCATAAAATTTAGAAGACAAATTGCAAAATAAGTTCTTAAAATAAAATATTCTAATTAATATGTGAAAATACAACTAGAACATACACAGTTTCAGTGCACATACAATACCAAACATCTGTTTTGTATCAGTACATGAAAATATTAAATTAAAATACATTTTAGCAAAAAGTATATTTTACAAAGAATTTACTTATTGACTTCGTTATTATTAATTAGTTATTAAGCAATGGAGCTATATAATAATATATTTATTTTAAGAAATCAGAAGTGTGATATATCTATATATATATACACACACACATAATAATTTTTTCTATTAGATCTTTCTTATAATGCTAATTGTTAAGCACTTATTATGCATATTTATAATGTCTATTATATTTTACTGTAATAATAGGGCATGTGTATGTAATATAACAAAAATGTGTGTAATACTCTTCATTTTTATGGAATTTAAATATGAATGAGTTTATAAATAAAATTGTATGCAAAAATGCTATTCTTAAAAAAATATTTGTTGTATTTACATAATCTAGAATTTAAAATTTGTCAAATTGAATTGTCTGTATTTATAATTAGTATACTTAATAGAAAAATATTTTTTAAACTGTTTTCTATTTCTGTTAGAAGATCTTAAATGAAAAACTTTCTTATATGTAAAGTAGTATATCTAAATTCGATTAATACCTGCATACAGCTGTATAAATTATTTATTAATTAATTTGTTAATAGATTTATTATTGAAGAGTATTCCAGAAAAGTATATACATATATATATATATATGTGTGTGTGTGAATGAGTGATCATTTTTTAAAAATATCAATTTGTTTTATTCAATTTCAGTGGTATTAAACTTTTTTTTCCAATGTTTTTAAAAAATTTTTATTTTAACATCTGTACTTTTTTTAAAAAAATGTCTGCATACTAAGTGCTTGTATTACAGATGGTGACACATAGTGGCAGTGTACGTACAAGAACTTCATCACTGGAAAGATTACCGGCAGAAGCAAGCAGTCGTGCTGTTGACAACCAGTATAGCTTTGTGTGAGGTATATTAAAGCAAATTGTGAAACAAATGTACATTGTGATTAGAACAATTTCAATGTTTTGGATACTTAAAAGTTTATTATAACATCAACATATTTTTAAATAAACATTCTATATTACTTAAGAAATAATTATCAGTGTTACTACTATTATGTAGTCATTTTTGAAAGAGCTGGATTATTTTCCAATGTATTTAATATGATATGTTTATTCCTATGAAAGTATTTTTTTAATGTTCATTAATTTTGTATTTAAATGGCTGTGTATTAAAATGATGAGGTATACAAATGACTACTAATAAATCACTCTTATAAGTAACAATATTATTTATTCTGCATGTAATTTGTAACAAATTTGTATGAGAAATGTAAAATCACAATAATATTCATCAGTCAACAATTTTTACTATAATATCCAATACATTTAAATTTTTGTAATTCCATGAGAATACATTTAAATATATATATAAATATCATTTAACAGAGTAATTGGTCCAGATTTAAACAAACAATAAATGAATAATATTCAATTTCTATAAAAATAATTTTATTTTAACTGATTAATTATGTACACAAATAATTATATATATACACATATATATCAATAAGAGATGATAGTTATTAATTATCATCAATATCTATAAGTGACGTACAATAATATTCAACAAACATATTTTTTGTATCCAAAAAAGTAGGTATAATCAATTGTAAACTAAGAAGACCAGCTTCATTTCCTGTACTAATACATACACGACTTGCATATGTCATTACTTTTTCCAATTGTTTAATATGTAAAAGTGTATACCGCTGACATGTCGATTGTGTACATCGAAATGTTTCAACCATATCTGAACTTGGTGCTATATCTACATGTGCTTCACCCTATTGAAAGTTAATAGAATTATAATGAACAAAAACTAACATTTTTTTATACTGCAATATTTGAAAAATACATTTTTTAAAATTTTTGTATAAACAAATTAATTTTGGTAATACCATAAAAAACTAACCAGAATTCCATTAGTACTCATTCTGAAATAAGGTTCTTTGGAAAGAATTTGAAGTTCTAATTCTTCTGATAAAACGTCAAGTTCACGAAGTAATGCAACTAAAGGTGGTGCTTTTACAACGAGATTATTGAGACGACACTCTTCTACCAAATTCAAATCTATCAATTCTTCAGCTTCCATTGTAGCCAATTGGCAATCTACAGTAATATTTTCTTCATCGTGATTGAAACTACATATAATATCGAATAGAAATAATTATAATTGTATTGTATTTTTCAAAACCATTTGTAAAATCTTACATCAGTATTAAAGGTGCATTTTTTTCTTTATAAATTAATTTTAAGCTTGGACTACCATCGTCACCAAATATATTAAGACATTCAGTTAATGTTCTTAAGTTGATTTTAAAATGTACATCATCATCATTATTTAATACATTATAAACATCAAAAAGAATATTTGGAATATATGCAGATGTTTGAACACATTTCATTTCTTCAACTGTAACTTTTAAACCTTCATTCATAACTCGTATAACTGCTGTCTTTAAAGAAATTAAATTCATAAGAAAATTAAGTTTAATTTCATTTAAATAACAAACGGTGTATGTTTAAATATATATGTATGTATATATGCATACATATACTGATAAACAAGCATTCAAACATAGTTCATTTTTTATTCTGGTTATGATACTTACTTCTGTAAAGATTATAGCACGTAAAATATTATAAACCTTCTTTATATTTCGTAACTCTGCTAAGAATAAAATATCTGAAGAACCCATTATTTATATTTTTTAAAAAAATATCTAAAATCATTTACGAAGTTTATACATTTACTTATACTAAATGAATAACAATAGGTTATAAAACAAATATATTTTTGTTTCAATATACAGTCAACAGTATAATATTTATGAAATAAAATATCAAAAACGTTTTTACATACAATCAAATTTAATATACGTACATTTTAAAAATTCCGCTGCTATCACAGTCAGTTTTGGCATTTAAGATACAAAAACAAAACCAGTCGATATTTAAACATACATTAGATTAAAAACTACTCAGCATAAAAGGACCTGTAATATTATGTTGATAGTATAATAATTCATAAAAAAGAAGAAGAATAACAATATCAATTGTCATTAATGTGGTCTATACTAAATGTCATATTCTAACACTTTTTTTAATATTATGTGCATATTATAGTCGGTGTTTAAAAAAAAATGTCGCGAAATTTTGGCTCTCAACGTAACGGAGGCAAACGTTTTTCTATCGATGATGCATTTGAAGAGGAAACTGACGAAATGGAACCCACTGATCAATCACTCCACAATCAATTAAAAAGTCCTTCAGATGTAATACGGTATTGATATAATCACAGATTTCTTTATTATGAAATATATTAACTTTTATTTCATGATTTGTAATCGTTTAGAGTATTTTAAACGATATTTTTCATTTGTACCTGAAGGTAGTTCTCTTTAGTGCATATGTATCTGTATGCCTATAATTACATATATCTCAATTATATTTTTCATCACTTTATGAAACCGTTATAAAAAAGTATCAATAAATAAGCGTTTTTATTTATATTCTTTTTATATTTTCCAAATTATTATTTTTAAATAGTAATGTAATATGTTTTCTTTATTATGACAGCTGCATACGTTTATTATACTTGCTGAATTTTATACTTTTTAAATTCCTGAACATTTATTTATTTAAATTTAAAACACAAAAAGTATTATAGTCCAAATATTTCATTAGTATATTTAATAATTGTTCTTTTATGATAAAATATATATTTTAGAACTTATCGACTTACTCAAGAAATGTCTAGAGACAGTGATTCATTGATACATGATGGTTCAATGAATGATCTTTCAACTGCAAACAGTTGTTTTACACATCCGAAAGTTCGAGAAAATTGGAGAATGGTTTTGGCTGCAGCAATGCTGCTTTTTATTGGTATTGGACTATTAGCAACAGGTGCAATGGCTTTAGCTGAACCTGAAGCTGGATTGCAAGGTGCTGTATTTTTATTGGCAGGGTTAATATGTTTTGTTCCTGGTGCTTACCATGTTGTATTTATATACATGGCTGCTAGAGGAAGAAGAGGATATAGCTTTCACCAATTGCCATTGTTCACATAAAACTTATATTATTTATGAATTAAATTAGTTGATTTCAATTCAACTGGCTGTTTAAAATTTTATAAATATTGAGTATATTACAAATAAGATGATCAGATTTTCAATTTACTACAATTTTATAAAAATCTTCAATTAAATATCAAATAACTAATTTACATCAAAGACATATGTGTATGAATTTAAAGCAAATAATAGCAAATTATTATATTGTTATGTAACCAAGACTTGGAATTTAAGTGCTATATATAGAATATTTTCACCACACAGAAAATATATTATCTAATCAATATTGATTATAATTAATTAATGTGAATGTACAAAGTCTCATTTTTAATTAATTTTGAAAAGAAGCTAGTCATTTCAATGAGTGTTTCTAAAGATATTAAAGAGAATGTGAAATGTAAAGTATGTATTTATTTTTATGTGCTTTTTATACTTCAGGTTATATGTATAATGTATGGAAAGGTTAGGTTAATGATACTATGGCAGTAGATAGATTTTTGTTTTTGTAATACTCAATCTATATATTTTGATAATATGTAGTAATATGTATTTCTATATGTTAATTTTTCAAGTATTTATTTTCTTTTTTTATTAATTATTAATTTTACTAGTAAAACATTAAAACTAAAATATTCTACTTATAAATATAATTCTTCAGATTACAATGTATCTGTGCCATCCATTTACAATGAATTCTGATATAGTTCTAGATATTCATAATTCATTATTCATAAGTAAATAAAACATTAATTTAAGTAAAAATTTTAATCAAAAAGGCATCACTTTAAATAATTTTAATTTACTTAAAATAATTTCTTTTAACATTTTTAGTAAAAATAAACAAATAAAATTAATTTAATAATATTTAATAGTGTATATGTATAAGTAATGAAAATAATTGCTGTTGTTGAATTTTTTATAGATATGGCATAAATAGAACTTCAGAATATTTACTTATGACCTCTTCAGATTTATAAATATCAAATTAAATTTAAAATAACTTTGAAAATAACATCTAACAAATAGTCAGAACAGATATATATATATATATATATATATATATATATATATATATATATATATATATATATATATTATATACTTTCAACATTTACATACGCACTAAGTTTTAAATATATCTTAAAAATCAAAATTCCAGAATAAAAACTTATTGTTTTTCAATATGAAAAAATTCAGTGTGCACTATTGTAGTCTTTAAGATAATTAAAATTAAAAGCGAATCAGTTATTTCTGGTCATCTTATCGAGTAATATGATATAGGTGCTAAAGAATTAAAATAATGCACTGTATATATTTTTGATAAATTTATGTGACTACCATAATTAAGAAAACTATTATGTAGAATGAATGTAATGCTTCAGTAAAATTCATCCTACAACAACTTGAACAAATATTCATTATTTCATTTATAAAATTATAAATTGTTTTGTTTGTTTATTTTTTAATTGTTTTCCATATTATAATGTTTGTTTTATGAAATACAAAAATGATATCAGTAATTTCAAATAATTTACTATAATAGTTAAAATTAATGTAAATTTTTTCAATGAATGAATAAGTGGATTCACTTTATATTTTATTAATCTTTTGTAAATCATTATTCGTCCAGTATTATTTGAAATAATTAACAGATTTCAAAATTATATTTAAATATTCCAGATTATTTTTAAACCTTTTTATAATAAAAAAATAATTCCTAAATTGTTTCTTCATTGCATTTCTATCAGTCTTGAAAAAAACTTTTGTTAATTGCAATGTATTGTATTTATATTCTCATTAACATGTTTTAAAACAATAAAAATAATTATTTAAGAATTGATGCCTTCAATGTTTAATTAAGAGTAAGAGTTTACATTTGAACATATTTTTAAAAAATATTATTGAATTTTAGAAAATATTAACATAAATTATTGCAAAATAAGCATTTGCTAGAAACTTGAATAGTATTAATTCAATATTTATTAAAGGGTTTGTCGAGAAATGAAAAAATACAGATTTTTGTAATTTAAAGTTATATTTTCAGTTTCATTATAATAGTTATTAATATTTTGTAAATTAATATTTCAAATATTAGATACACAAATAAAACAAAAACTATTAATTAGTTTGCGATAACTGAAAAAAGATGTGAGATACAATATTATTTAATACATGTTGTAATGTATATCAATAAATTTTTGTAATTATTATTCCAAGAACATATTTTACATACATTAAATACTTTAAGGTTCTTTTTTAAGCAGATATTTAAAATTTAAATATGTTTGACAGCTAAAAATATCTTTAATATTATATGTAATGAATAGTATAGTTTATATGTATGTATGTATGTACGTACATATGTGTGTACGTGTGTGTGTATGAGAGAGTGTATATAATGAATCAGAAAAAGTCATAAAAAATTGATTTATTTTTTTCATAAAAAAATGTTAAGAGCAATAATAATAATAGAAAATATTTATTATCTCATTACTATTGTATCCAATATAAATAGTTTACATGCAGATATATTTATTTATAATTTATTTTAAGAATATTAAATTTGAAAATATTAAAAATTTCATAAATTTATAAACTATTGCATGACTTTATGGTAATGAATATATAATTACTATATTATTTTTTTAATGCTGAAATTTGATGTTTTTATTGAAAGCAAATTACAATCAGTATATTTATTAGGTAGTTACTTTTATTATTTTCTATAAAAGTATCAGTACATATAATTAACAGTATTTTCATTGATTTTTATTATATTATTGGAATTTGATATGTTTTTTTTGCAATTCGTGAATGTTGTGTATATGTGTTATGAATTGTGTGGGGTGCTAATGACCCTAACGGTCAATGTGCCACTAAACCCCAAATATATATTATGAATTGTGCACTTTGATATTTACGTTTGAAAAAATTGTATATTATATTTAGTAATAAGATTTTTAACTGTAAACTTTACTAAGAAAAAATTTTTAATGTTTTTTTTATATGCAACGTCATGTACATGAATCATACTTTTATACTTAGAATATGTTGTATTAGCGTTATTTTATTATTATAGACAATTCAAGCTTTGAAATTATCTATTGCATTTATGTATATAAGTTGATGTATATAGATATAATGTTTAAACTAAAAAAGAAAATAAACATTATTATTTAGCAATATTTTCTAATGTTGTCCATAATATAAAAATAATTGGTAATTTAATGCTGCGATATTCTGCATATAGAAGTGAAAGACTGTGATTTGATGACCACATTTTAATATTTTTAACAATATTATTTATATAAATTTTGCATTTTTTTTGTAATGTAATGTACTAAAAAATTAGTAAATTGTATGTGTGTATATGGATATATATATATATATATATATATATATATATATATATATATATAAAATGAATGTGTTTATATATAAAACTAGTGATTTATATATCCTAAAAAGCAGTGTGGTTGTCCAGTTACAAATATTGGATCTGAAATATCTCTGTTTTTAGAGATCAGTTGCTTTTTATTCTTACTTAAGCAATAAAGTAATTTAAATATAAATTTTATTTTACTAGTCTGTATATGATTGGAATGTATACTGTATTGTTATGATTGAATTTCCAGTGCTATAATATTGCAATATAATTACATTTTCAATACATATAAATTTTTGCATATGATTATGCACATCGAATCTAATAAGAATGGTGTTAGTGTGTGAATAATATAGAAACATGATTTGTTCCATGAAATGAATTAACTTTATCTAGAGGGAGGATGAACAATACTTTTTATAATATACACTTACATGTTTTATTTATGCAAATAAATTATAGAATAATTGTATTTCAAACAAATGTTTATTTATAATCCATGACACATTTTTTTAGAAATTAATCAGGAGACACTAAATTCAGTGTAAGTATTCCTACATGTAAATCAGTTTAATGATAAATCTACCTGCAAAATATAAGCAATATTTTTTAAATAATTTATGTTTTAAAATGAGTACAGAATTTTTATTGACAAGAATGCCTATTTTTCTATAAAAGAGAGTAATTTGAATTCTAAGCCCTTATGTTATTATTATATAAAAAAAGTCATGAATTATAGAATTATCTATAATTCAATCAATATTTCATTTTTTTATTATTACATATATTTAAATATATGACAGCAGATGTTGATGTTACATTTCTTAAATTATCTTAATTATACTTTATTAAATCACTTAAGAACTTGTCAGTGGCATTTATTTATATTTATAGTAATTTGTGACAAAAAATTTCAAATTCATCTGTAATCTGTATGGAAGTTTTAATTAGTAACTTGAAATTTTGGCATGTTAATAAAAACCAAATAAAAAAACATTTAATCTTTTTAGTTATTAGATCTTATTTCTTTTCATTGCAAAAGCATTCAAATGATTTATTTACATTCTGTATATATATATATATATATATATATATATATATATATATATAAAGTGTGTTTATCAGCATGAATGTATAAATTTTGGGAAATACTCAATATATAAATAACAAAAATCACATATATTGCTAAATAAAATTTCAGACAGTTTTCTAAAATTTTCTTTTCAAAATTTAATGTAAGCGCAGACGCAAGTTTATTATGACGTCAACGCGTATGAATATGCGCAATGTTTGAGGGTGCGGACTACTTTAGTGTTGGCGGGCGTAGCCATCTTTATAGTACTTGAATTGGCGGCGTTCTGTGCAGTGTGTGAAAAATCAAGAAACATCCATAATGTCGGAAAGGGAGGATAATGTTTATAAAGCGAAACTTGCAGAGCAAGCGGAAAGATACGATGGTAAGTAATTATTTTTACTCATATAGAAAATATAGTAAGAAATAGCATCGCATTCCATTCTGAATTTTGAAGACAGAATGACGCAGCCATTGGTAATCAATATTTTCATATGTCTTCAATTGTTTGGCAAATATGTAAATGATTATGTTTAAGGCAATGTATATTATCAAAAAGATTATGTAATTGTGTAATCTTTTGACGAGTCAAATGTCAGTGCATAGACTAACGATCGATGAGTCACCACCACCCGGTTAATACTAATAGAAATTATTTACCTACATTACCGCTCCCTTGAATATAATATTAGCATTCAATTGTCAAATACTTATTTTGACAAAATACTACTCGTAATTTATTTCATATTTTATAAATGTTAATATGTGTACATTAATACTAAATGTAAAAAGTTGGAAATAAGCATGATACAATATTCTAGAAAAAAATAGATTTTCTATTCAAACAAGAATGGAACATCGTTAATGTATTTTTCGTACATCAAAAATAAAACATTAAAAAAATTGTCAATAAATTTGATAAGATTACATAAAGAATTTTGTTGCTCTTCAAGTGTCCTAAGTAATTGAGCAAATCTTTTTTTTAGTAATCAGTTCATCCTTTCTCTATTTGTTAATCAATATTTTGGCATATTTTGTTTTTTTTTTTTTAAAAAAAATAAGAATCCATAGTCCAAAAATATATCAGTAAAATGTAGTTTTTATATCACAATAATTGTAGATTTTACCAACATTATCTCTTAAAAGTATATTAGTGTAATCATTTTTTTATTACTCATACATATACAGACATATATATATATATATATATATATATATATATATATATATATATATATATATATATATATATATATATATATAATGCCTGCATAAAATATAAACTAGAAATCGATTTTTGATATAATTATTTATGGAAATAAGATCTTGTGTGTTAATTTGATGTTATCCATAATCATTTGCAATTATGCCAGTATATTATGGTAACAGTTGACAGAAAAAGTGCATATATGCCTTTCAGTTGCTTAAAGACATTGAAAAACAATTGACTCAATAGTATAAATTTGACAGTAGTGTCAATCATATATGTATAGGTATGTATATATATATATATATATATTATATATATAGACACACATACATACATACAAATGTACGTATATATACACGTATCTAAAGTGTCTGCGAAAAGGTGATTTATTTACAGATACAATATATGTAATTTAATAAGTTACAAAAATTTATGTAGATGCGTGCGCGAATAACGCATGTATTAACGCATCAGTTATGATCATTTAAATTTATTATTTGCGGTCCCCATATAAATGATCAGTGTTTAATTTAGCGTCGTACCGTTTTATAAAATATCATTTAATTTTCCAAAGCACTATATGCCATTGATTTTTTAAATTTCCTCAATTTTTGTTTTTAATGTGCTTTAAATTTTTTTCGGGCACATTTTTTGTATCATTTGTGTATATATATATATATATATATATATATATATATATATATATATATATAAATAATGGTAAAATGACTAAACTAGTTTCACTAAAATGATTAGGTGTGATATTTCAAAAATGACTGTTTATACAAATGACATCGTATTATGCACTCTTCAAAAATAAATGCACTTCATTGGAAAATTCATGGTAATTGTTGCAATTATTTCTTTTTCAATGACCTCATTTTTCGTGATATTGAGTGTCGACTTTGTTTTCGTCATATTCTTATTATACCCATTTTGGAAAGTCTAACAGTTTTATCATTAAAATTAGTCAATCGATTTTATGTGACCGATATGTATGTGGTATATATATATATATATATATATATATATATATATATATATATATATATATATATATATATATCACATTAACACGCACATAATAGAGTATTTAAACGAACGAATGTTTATTAGAACGTGAATTAAAATATAAAGGAAAAGAAATAAAATTCAGTGTAATCAATATGCCATTCATTTATAAAATTATTTATTTTCTTATAAATCCATTCATTGTACATTGTGTTTGTAAAAATAAATGATGTTTCTGCAAATAAAAATAATTGAACAAATTTTATTAATCTTTGTATATGAATATTGACTTTTTTTTATCTATGTATTTACGTAACTCATTTTCTGTACTTTGCTAGTGTTTTCAGTAATCACACAAACATACGAATTTTGCTTTAAAAATTATTTCGAATTTTCATAGAAATTAATTGATAAGATTCCGTATCATACTCAAAGTGAAATATACAATATAATCGTTTGATAAACGAGAAAGATGTAAGACTTGAATGATAAAATTTGCTGTAATTTCATTTCCGTTATATGTCGCCGAATTGACACCTCTTGCCCTTCAACATTGATCATTGATACAATTTATTTTGTTAAATGCTTTAATTTGTACATGAAATTAATTTCAATTCGATAATGCATTTCTTAGAATAAAAAAAAATGTACAGGTACTTATAACACAGATTATTATACAAATCTTATTCATATTGATTGTTTTTTTTAAATCAGGTCTTGTTTAACGTGTATGTGTGTGTGTGTATATATATATATATATATCGTAAGAGTATGTCGAATTACTGAATTCTTCCACCAATTGAACGGAGGTTAAAAAATGCAGAAATTGAATTAACTTTCGATATTTTTTTATTGTTGATTAAGCTCGAATGTTTCAAATAATACATGTTAATGTGTACTTAAATTCCAAATTTCAAGGCCAACTTTAGTAATGTTGTAAGTATGTTACTTTCATGCAATGTTGAAAGTGATTCATACCTTTAATGTTATATTAATTGAACCTCTTTATTATGTCACTAAACAATTTACATGGTTATAATAAGGTTTAGTAAAAATATGACTAATAAATCGTATCGTTTTATATGTATCTATTTGCCTACTCGTACTCCAAGTATTGTTTCTACTAAGTTCGTAATATATTTAGAATTTTGCATTCATATCTTTAAATGTGTTATATTGCACTACATGGAAGTGTGCTGCTGAAAAATATTAAAATTATCACATCCCTATAAATCCATTGTGCATATGTATTAAAATTCCTGTAAATTACGTAACAGAAAATTTATGTAAATTTTTGATTAATCAGTTATTGCGGCTATGCTTTTTTTATTTAATATATTAAAAATGTGTGTATTTTCGACTTTTCTATTAAATATATTTATCATTTAGTCATTTCTGTTTTGGTAATTATTGATGCGTATAACATTTATTTATAATAATTTATGAACTTGTTTATTTCGTGGTATACAGACGGACGGATTATTACAAAAATCAAGTTATCTAATTAATATTAAGTCGTTAAAAATATTTTATTTTAAAGTTATGAGTTTATACTTCAGTTGCGTATAAAACATTTTGCAGTTTTTCACAATTTTCTATTGTTTGTGATTTTATTATACAAAGACAGTCAAAGCAGTAAATTTAGCTGATGAGTGATGTGTGACAAAACTGTACAGGTTTAATATAAACTGCATTTCATGAAACCTTTGTCCATTAATATTGCATCTTCGTTGTTCAATTTTTGTTTATTTCGTTTATTTAAAATTTTCTACATTAAAGTTACGTACATATACAGAATATATATATATATATATCACAGTTATAATCATCATTTTTTTTGGTAAGTTATTGATTAATGTACGATTTGCAAGGTTTCTGAAGGAAAATGTGATTCAGTAACAGCGAGGAGGGCGGGTCTTGCAGTCTCTTATGACACTGCATGTATCAACGATTCATATGTTAACATTTTATGAAATTGAGTTCTTTTTGAAAATATTAAAAATAACAGCATGAGAGGTTGAGAACAATGCATCTTTTTTTATAAAATAAACCTAGTATTAAAGTATTAGTGCCTGAAAAAGATTGTATACTGATTAAGAAATCGATTAGTAGTCTGTATTTACAATCGATATAAGAATGTATTATTTAAATAAATAATATGTATGCGATCAGTTATTAAACCGGTATTAATATGTATGTAAAATGCAACAATTTGGTGACTATCTTATATGATTATATACTAGCCAGCTATTAATTTAAATTTATTTCTTGTAAATGAATACGAAGAAGCAACTAGTAGTAGTAGTTTATGAATTTCTGTGCGTCATTGTGTGTTCTAGTTTGTTCATTTAAGGAAGCTGCATAAAATATTTCAGCGTTTCTCATCTCTGTATGTTACATCTCACTTAAAAATACTTTTCACTCTTAATAAATATCATCAATGACATTAAAACAGATTTTTAAACGTTGCAAATATTGAATACGTATTAAGTCTTCACTAGCCAGCTGTGAAAGTATCCACCAATGAAGAAGCATGTTCACGGTTGCCATGACGGCATACCCGGCTTGTATTGATCCACGTATTTCCAACCTTACCCGTACATCTATATGTACCAGCTCTACTCGTAGTTGACTGGTACAATCTTTTCGTTCGTTCTTGTAGATAGAACAATATTTTTAGTTTTAGGCTAATAACTTTTCGAATTTGTCACTTCTTTACGATGCATAAAAATGTTCCGTCAATGTAAGACTCTTGTTTATTGATGATATTTGTTCTTTTTTTAGCTATTACGAAATAGTACGATAGATGTAACTTTTAGACGCCTACATATATATATATATATATATATATATATATATATATATATATATATATATATATATATATCTGGACAGTTCAACTTTATTTTCATTTATATATTTTTAATTTGCCTCATTACGTTAATAACCCAAATATGAACCAAATGAACATTTTTTTATTTCAAATATTGTATAAATTACAATTTCAATCAAATTCTATAAATATAACTAAAAGGTCGATTGTAAAATATCATCTATAATTTTTCGAACCTTTCGTTGGAACTATTAATTATATATAAAATTAAAATTGATCTTTTGTGCATTGTTCGAAGTATAAAAATATACCTTTTTTATTTTATACTGATTGAACGTAATAATAAGGTCTCTCTCTCTCTCTTTGTAACTGTACATAGCCAGTTATAATATTGATTCGAAATTTTTAGATTTTTTTAATTTATATTTGTCCTCTAAAAACAATTTCAACAATTCGTGTATTGAAATCGTGGAAATTGTGAAGTATAGATTTTAATTATAAACATTTACAATAATAATATTGCACGCTGCCGCCACAAATATCGATCGGCATATATTGCACCCTTGAATTGTTGATTTTTTACGTCGATGGATTTTATTGTTGAAATAATTATTTTCTGAGTAATTACTGTATAGAAGTAATAATTACATGATAATATAAATAAATTATTTTCAATGAAAGAAAATTGAATATTCATTCCGATTTCAAATGTCTTCTTTTTACTTAATAAATATAAATTCACCGTTAATAAGCGTTTTTTTTATTCATTCTTTTATATGCGCGTTCATTGTTTTATTCATTTTAACAGTTAGAACCCTATAATAGTATAACGTTAGATGTACTGTATACCCAAAATACGGGAACAGTTATCAAGAAGGAAGAAGCTATAGCGATATTTCTCTACTCATAGAGACATGTGACGGATGCCGGTGTCCGCTATCTATTAAGTGTCCATTGGCGAATACTAAAATCCGCCATGGGTTTTGGCATTATATGCATATATATGCATCATGGATGGATGATATATATATATATATATATATATATATATATATATATATATATATATATATATATGTGTGTGTGTGTGCGCACGCGATTATTAAATGCCATCTATTCTACCAATGTATTCATAAAAGTTTATTTTTACAATTTTTCAACTTCAATGCGAATCTTTAATTGTATGATATAACACGTTGGATATTATTTGTACTTCGTTTGCATTATTTTAATTCTGCTTGTTTTCATATCTGTTTCCATAATTAGTTTTAGTAAGTATCTAACACCTTTGTATGTGTACTCATTGGGTACAGCACATACTACTTAAAGTACATAATAATATTTGTTTTTAATTCAACAGTAAAAAGGAACAAAATGTTTGTTTTTCATTTGTGTAACATTATATTTCTAAGGATGTAATATTATACCCGTAGAGCATTTCTCAATGATTTATTTTTGTAAAAAAAACTAGTTGCCCATATATCGTTGTGTATTTATTAATCAATGTTTTGCTAAATGTATATATGTATCAAATAACTCATTTGAAAATATTTGTTCTATCGCTTTTATTATCTTTTTTAGGTTTTTGGGGAGGGTAGTGCATGAACTTTTTAAATTTCAATATTAATTATATAAATTTTTGTTTATGCGCAATATAATTAAAATATTGATAATTGATATTTCAGAAATGGTGGAAGCCATGAAAAAAGTTGCATCATTAGATGTAGAGTTGACAGTTGAAGAACGTAATCTTCTGTCTGTGGCATACAAAAATGTAATTGGTGCAAGGAGGGCATCATGGCGAATTATTTCATCAATTGAACAGAAAGAAGAAAACAAAGTATGTGAATATGTAATTTTACTTATTTATTAATATTTTTGTGATTCTTTACATACAGTTTAGAAGTAATTGTATTTTCATTTATAGTATGCATACTTGTTTTTACAGTGCTTTAAATTCCTAGCTGTAATAAAGTTTAAAGCAATAAAAATATATTTTGAATAATATACTTTTATAGGGAGCCGAAGAAAAATTGGAGATGATAAGGCAGTATAGGTCACAAGTCGAAAAAGAATTAAGAGATATCTGTAGTGATATTCTTGGTGTTCTGGACAAACATCTCATTCCTTGTGCCTCCACTGGTGAATCAAAAGTATTTTATTATAAGATGAAGGTATTTTATGAATGATTTTATACAAAAGGACTGCATAATAATCATATTTTTTGTGCTATCTTTCATTATGGTAATAATCTTTTAGGGTGATTATCATCGTTATTTGGCAGAGTTTGCAACAGGTGTAGATCGTAAAGAAGCTGCAGAAAATTCACTAGTTGCATACAAAGCTGCAAGTGACATTGCAATGACTGAACTTCCTCCCACACATCCTATCAGGCTGGGTCTAGCATTGAACTTTTCGGTATTTTATTATGAAATTCTCAATTCGCCAGATCGTGCATGTCGTTTGGCAAAGGCAGCTTTTGATGATGCCATTGCTGAACTTGACACCTTATCTGAAGAAAGCTATAAAGATAGTACACTCATAATGCAATTATTGAGGGACAACCTCACATTGTGGACCTCTGATATGCAAGGAGATGGTAAGTTCATCAAAATAAGTACTTTTAATTTGTCAAAAAAAAAGTGTACCTTTTTATTTATTCACATGGTTTTATAAAATAATCAAAATTGTTTTATTGGAGGTTTAAATTGAATTAATTGTATATCATATTTATAAAACGATTAAGTTAATATTTTACTAAACACATTTTGTGTGATGAAAAATGTTTATGTATTACAGGTGAAACTGAACAAAAAGAACAACTACAAGATGTGGAAGATCAAGATGTGTCGTAACTCATCAAATTTTTGTGTTTAATATTGAAAATAAAAACAAACTCTACTGATATGACTGTTATTGTGTACGCAGTGCAGTGATGTGGCCAAGTGGAGCTGCCGCCTAATTAATTCTCTGGCGTTTGCACTACACGGCTGCAAGACGTTTGCGTCTCACTTATGTCATGGGACGGTCGCAGTATTCTTTCATGGTGGAATGTCTCAAAATTTTTTACGTTACTGCATATTTTTATTTGCAGTTATTTGAATTAGGAACTTGACGACTACTAAATTAAACGTTTTTTATTTTGATCTGTCATGTTGATTTTCAATTCATAAAATTTTCCATTCACCGATTTTATAAATTTATAAACAATAGTGTTTTTTTAGATCAGTTCAAATTTTTTTAACAGAATTGTCTGCCAATTATATCTAAATGTATATGTAAAATAAACAAAAAAAAGTTAAATTTTGTTGATTTGTAAGCAATATCTTGTCTAATTGGAGTAGCTCATTATTTTTATTTGAGTAAAAGAAAGCAGCAACCATTGTAGTCACACCATAATTTATCAGTGACTTTTGTATTATGTTAAATTATTTTTTGAACACAAGACTTAAAAAAAAGAACACTTTCACCAAATGGCTGATTATGGATTATTTTTGAAATAAATTACAAATATTTCATACTGAGAAACATACTGTCATTTAATATAAAATACTGCAATCTAAATTCATATTTCTTATTAATGAAATATTGTTTCAGAGTCCAATTGTTAATTTTGATATGCATTTCCATGTTATTTGTATTATATGATTTTTATACATGTTTTCTATAATGTGCATTACAGTTAATATCTATTTATTTTCAATAAATTTTTAAAGTTAATAATTTAGAAGGTGTTTATATTTTTATTTAGCAAGTAATGTGATTGGAATTTTTCATACAGTTCAGACTCTGAAACAAAATGTTACAAAGAAAGAAAAAAACATTCTGAAAACATTTATATTCTATGTTAGCTGTGTAATTATGGTACATGGATTTTGTTTGTAAGAATGAATGGGAATTGTGTGGAAGCTGAGCAAGTGCAGGGTATGATGGGTAGAAGCATATAATGGATAACAGACGTCACATTGCAGATGAATTTTAAACAAAATATACTTAATATAATAATTATCTTTTGTTATTTTCTTACCTCATGACTACCAAATTGTTAGGTTTTGAGTGGTGAGTTGCATCAAAAAACCGAGCTTTTGTAGAGCATTTATATTTAAAAGTTAGCTAGTCTTGAAGTTCATTCTGGATATTGAGCTTTAATTTTTATGAAAGTTGTGTGGACACATTAGAACATTATTGATTTTACTAAGATAATTATTAACATTGCATTATATGTTTTAAAACTATTTTTTCTTTTGTATTGTGTGATTTTTGTACTTCATTATTTTATATAAAAAAATACAGGATAGAAGTGTGAAGAATGTGGTGATATAAAAAAGAGTGTTAGTTAAGAAACAAATTAATTTGATTATTTTTGTGAATACCTCTAGAAAATTTCATTCCACACATTTGCATTTGAAAAGTATGTTTTAATTCTTGAGATGGTTATTTACATAATCTGTACTTAATATTTATAATAAAGTAATTGGCAATATATACATACATATATAATATATATATACATATATTTATACATCACATTCAAGAAAAATGTTTTTTATTCAGCTAAATCTTAAGTTCTTGTTGCAGTATTCCATTATATGATTTGTATTTATTTCTTAAGATGAATGTATTACATTTTTGATTTCAAAGATTGCATTTTACTAAACTATTAACTTTTTTAATGCAAAGATTAAAATAAGCTTACGATTACTTTTACATCATTAAAAACTAGTTCTGGGCTGAAAATACATGTAACTATCACATTCAGTCATTTTGTATTAACTATACGTAGTTTGTTTTATTTGTTTCTATTTATTTTCGAAATTGGATGACACAATGTACAGTATTTTTTCTATAGCAAATGTTAAAAATTTTTGTACATTTTAGTCCTAGTAAGTTGATATTTTTTTAATGTGAGCATGTATGTTTGATATTAGGTAAACAATGAAAATTGCTGTAATAATATTGCTATAAAAGTATCATTTAGTAAATGTTCTCTCAACTGTGAAATCCAAATATTTTTTTCAGGTGTTTATTTAATTAGTACATCGCTCCTATATGAGATGGATTTCAAGTCAGTTAATATCAGTATTTTTTTTTTTTGTGTAAACTTATCTAGTAAGTATATCATCTCTTGGTAAGTATCGAAAAACTAATATTTGTAATAAATACATTTATAGGTAAGGGTAATAAATATTCATTTAATTTTTATTGAGGAAGTCACTATGTAGTATGAATATTTTTTATTATAAAAATGTTATGAAGTTTTATGACTGAAAACAAAGCTTGAAGATAGTATAATTCACTACAGAATTTTTGAATTTACTCGAAATTTCCAAATAAATATTTCACAATATAAAATGTAAACATTCAAAAATCAAAATATTAAAAATTGAAAATTTTATAATTGTATCGAATATTCGCAGAATTATATTTGTAAGTATACATTATGAAGATTAAATATGTTTTTTATCTGCAAAGTATCAAAAATTAATATTAGATTTTAAAAAAAAAATCCACATGTGAAGCCACATGTCAACAAAAATGATCAAGAACAGTAATTTTAGATAGTGTTAAATAAGTACTACGTTTCACGAAATCGGAAAATTTAATATTGAACAACTGTAAAATAAAAACATTGATTATCTATAGCATTTAAGTAGCAAATATTCTACAAAAAAATACATTTTTATTGTAACAATAGTAATTTAGTATAACGGATTCAGTAATATGTATTGGACAAATAATTCTATACGAAATTATGTAGGCCAATAAGAACAAGTGAAAGTATTAACAAAATGTTACATAATAAATAATTCGATTTTTACGATTCAATTTAACTAACATTTTTAACACATTTGTTGTCCATTATTAATTTTTTTTCTCTTTTTAAAAATATTTCTCTACCATTATACTGTTAAAAAGTTAATTTTCTACTGATTATTTATTTGCCTTTACAATTGCATATATATATATATATATATATATATATGATATAATCTCTATTACATACTTTTTATTAATATAGTTATAAATTTTTGAATTAATAAACTTATTTGTTATATATTATTTTTGCCCTTAATAAAATTTATTTAATTTAAAATGTTTTAAATTGTAGTGTATAATTTAAAAAATAAATAAAATTCTTGATAATTGAATTTATTACACCTTAGTATTATATTTATACTTTATTTTGATATATATCAGACAGTGATATTATATATATATATATATATATATATATATATATATATATATATATATATATATATATATATATATATATATATATATTTGTACGTACACGCATGATATACAATATTTGTATATTTGTTTAATTTATATATTTTGAAAATAATTGTAAATTATTTAATTAGTTATATACTTTAAGTAATTGCATATTATAATAGAGATGGAGATTTTAATGTTAATAGTTAACTGTGACTTCTAAACAAATAGTGTTTCTAAAAACAATAGACTTTATTAAAAAAATCTCTATTGATTTGAAAAACGAAGGGGTGACATAAGGCGATTTTTAAAGTCTTCTTTAATTAATTTATTTAAGATTGGTCTTAACATGCTACAGATTACGGAAAGAACATAAATAAGATTTATTTATTCAATATGGCTGCTGATTGTAGCAGACAATTTGAGTAAGAATGTCTTTAACATAAAGATAGAAATGGTGGTGATTTGACATTGTAGTTATGATGGAATATAAAAAAGTTACATTATAGTTGTTGAGAAATTCATCTTACATGGCAAATACTATTTTAATACGGTATGAAAGTAATATTTTTTTGTATGTCATCTTCAGTTATATGTCATTTATTTTTTCTAAGTCTGTCTGATAAGGTTGTTTATTTTTAATTGATATTGTTTCTTAACGTAATTTAATTAGAACGATTATACAATTTTTTAAATTTAATATCATTTCTTTAACATGTGACTATTTTGCAGTTTTTTTTATTATGACATGATTTTATTTTATTTATTTAATTACCTGTAATTGTCTCTTCAAAAATATGGAAAATATGAATAATAAAAAAAATTCTTTTTATTCAATTATTTTCTAATTTTATATATATTAAATATTTTATTTTACTTAATATGAATAAATATGAATTAAGATTTAATGAGAAATGATGGATTGATACTTAATTAGAATGTTAATTACTGATTTTTATTTTAATTAATATTTTTGTTGTGTATATGTTTATTGAATTAAAATTGGATTTGGTAATGATTATATAAAAATGTGTTTAATGGAAATTAATTATTTTAAATATGATAAATGTAAAAGTTGAATTATTTTAATTAATAAAAAGTAAACGTGTATTTTAAGTAATCAACTAGATATCATATTAAAATAGAATCTTTAAATAAATGTCGGAACAGTAAATGTTATATGCATTTTTGAATAAGGTTTTTCGTTTTTGATTAATGTGTTTATGTGACTGAGTGTGGAAATGAATGTAGAATCATTTATATATGTATATATATATATATATATATATATATATATATATATATATATATATATATATATATGTATACACCCATAAATACATAGGTCTAATGTGTAACATTGTATTATTTTTAAATTGTAATTGTAAAATACTGGCAAAAATTTAGTTCATTAAAATATTATTTATAGGTGCTAGCATTGGCAGGCTGCAGTTTATTGAAGAACTGCCGTAATGTCAGCACAGGCAGGTTTGGGTCAAGGTGGAACGCCCGGAGTTGAATATCAGTGGGCGTATTCCATCATGGACTCATCCCGTGTGTCGACATTTTTGATATCAATGCTACTTATTGTTTACGGATCATTCCGAAGCCTTAATATGGAGCAGGAGGCTCGTGAACGTATGGAAAAAGAAAGACAGACAAGTAGTTTGACAGGATTACCAACACCTCATTCACAAGGACA
The DNA here is from genome assembly GCA_034766995.1 of Acanthacorydalis orientalis. NCBI lineage: Eukaryota > Metazoa > Arthropoda > Insecta > Megaloptera > Corydalidae > Acanthacorydalis > Acanthacorydalis orientalis. The sequence goes on from CM068317.1 coordinate 47,271,476, forward strand.
AAATGAACAAAGTATGGAAAAATTGATGTTTGATTTTTACATCGAAATAAAAAGTGATTAAGTGTTGTGAATTTTTTATAAATATTAAATATAATTTAATGTTTATAAAAAATATTTGCTATCTTATTTTGTATTTTCTATTATGATATTTAATCAAGTGTGCATGTTTTTAATGATAAAGTGTTTTCAGATGTACAAACTCTCGACACAATCCAAGCTCTATGCTTACCGCTTGGAGCATCAATTTCTTTATTGGTGATGTTTTTCTTTTTCGATTCAATGCAGATGTTATTCGCAATATGTACTGCCAGTAAGTATTATTTAATATGTGAAGGTTTCTTTGCTTTTTCATTCTTAATAGTTAACAAAGGAACAACATTTATAATAAATAAATAAAGTAATATAAACTAATATCCGGATGAAATTTATTTCTTGTGTGTATGCACATATATAAGTAGGCATTATAATTTATTTATCTACATTGATATCTAATAATTGTTTTTTTTTTTTCAGTTATTGCAACGGTAGCACTCGCATTTTTACTCTTGCCAATGTGTCAGTATGTGATCCGTCCATGTTCAGACGGTAAAAAAATTTCCTTTGGCATGTGCGGTCGGTTCACAGCTGCTGAATTATTTTCGTTCCTTTTGTCCGTGTTAATAGTATGCATATGGGTTCTTACAGGACATTGGCTCTTAATGGATGCGATGGGAATGGGACTGTGTGTTGCATTTATAGCATTTGTTAGATTACCAAGTCTTAAAGTATCGACACTTTTATTGACTGGATTACTCATATATGATGTGTTTTGGGTTTTCTTTTCTTCATACATATTTAGTACAAATGTAATGGTAAAAGTAGCTACAAGACCAGCTGAAAATCCAGTTGGTTTAGTAGCAAGAAAATTGCATTTAGGAGGTGTAGTAAAAGAAGCACCTAAACTTAGCTTACCAGGAAAGTTGGTATTCCCGAGTATACATAATACAGGTCATTTTTCAATGCTCGGTCTCGGCGATATTGTCATGCCAGGTTTATTATTGTGTTTTGTACTACGCTACGATGCTCATAAACGAGCCCAACTGACAGGTTGTGACACACCATTACCAAGTACTCGTCGATTTTCACGACTTTCTTACTTTCACTGTTCACTGTTAGGCTATTTTCTCGGTTTGTTAACAGCGACAGTCAGCTCAGAAGTATTCCAAGCTGCACAACCTGCTTTGCTCTATTTGGTACCCTTCACGCTGCTTCCATTGCTCACCATGGCTTATGTAAAGGTAAATAATTTTTTTACTCTTTAATTCATTATCAAAAGTTGTTAAAATTATTTTTTTTAACTGATATATCGATTGTGTTTTATTTTAGGGTGACTTACGGAGAATGTGGAGTGAACCATTTAATGGACATCCTACTATGAAGTATTTAGAAGTGTGACGAAGTGTTATTTTGTGTATAGTGTGACAGTTAAACACCAGTGAATAAAAAGTACCTAATCATTGCAGTATTTAATTTTAATATTGTGATGCAGTAGAATAATATTGTGTATCGAAGAATGCATGTTTATAATTTTTATTTATTTGATACCTGTGTTATAACGGACATTAATAAGTTCTGAGTTATTGAATTTGTTTTATAAAAATTCAAATTTACAATGAATTTTAGAGATGCCAACTGATGAATAAAATTTATATTTATATATTTTTTTTAGCATTTTGTGATACTAACTTCTATAACACTTAGCATATACATATGTGTGTGTATGTATGTATGTATGTATATATATATATATATATATATATATATATATATATATATATATATATATAATATAGATAGTAGACTAATGTTTTAAGTATTTTTTTTCTAATCTTACATATTTGTATAATAGATATATAATTCTTCAAATATATACATGTACACACATGCATTCGTACGTACATATATATATATATATATATATTTATATATATTTTGTAGTTTAGAAATTTTAAGTAAAATTGTTAATTTACAAGATATAAATAATTTATTGACAGTATCATTTTTAATTCAATTTATGTTTCAATTGATGTATAATAAAAAAACCCTCTCTTATGAAAAATTAATAAAATATGTTTTTTTTTAAAGAAAATAAGCATCTCTTTTTTAACTAAGTAGTGTTTGTTTACAAAAAAAAAACTATTTGTAATTTTATATATTTTATTTTTATACTTATTTTAATTTATAAAGTGTTTTATATATATATATATATATATATATATATATATATATATATATATATATTTATATTTATATCAATCTTATTGTTTACTGGACATATATCAGAATTCATATGTTTATATTTGCAATAGACATGTGTATTTGGTATATCTATTCAAGTACCTATATACGTACATTATATATTTTTCACGGGTGATATTATAAAAAATAATAGAAAAATTATATGTTGTCACACAATGATCTAAACCTGCAAATAGGTATATTTAGACAATAAAAAAAAGTTATAAGAAACAACACTTATTATGAAATAGAAATAATGTTTTTACTTTATTTATTTTGTAAAACAAAACAATTCTCACAAAATTTTACAGTTCTCGAATAAATACAAAAAATAATACAATTATGTGTTATAATGTTTGTGATAATATTTATATATTGACAAAATAGGATCTGTCCATATTATACAGTAAAAATAGTTGTTATTTTCATAATTGTGCTTTAAACACATACATACATACATACATATATATATATATATATATATATATATATATGTATATTTATTTAATAAATTTGTTTTAATTGTAAATGCATGGAAACCAATTATAAAATTTATTCCTAGTTATTTTAAAAATATAAAAACTATTGCAATTAAAAGTTTTTAACTTCATTAGTATATTACTGTTTTGGTAAAACTAAGAAATTCAGTTGGTGTCTCAGTTGTAAATATTTTTGTAATATTATTTTTTTTAAATATTTGAAAAAGTACTCTTGCTGTTGCAATTTTACTTAATTTTACTTTATTGTAGAGATTTAACATAAAATATGACATATGCTAGTAATCATCAAAAACTTAAATCATTTTATTTTCAATATATGCATATCTAACATATGTCATATTAGTAACTATTTTTGTATTTAAAGTGAAACTCAAATTTCTCGAATTATTAATGCAATAGTCATTTTTCATTTTATCATAATTCATTAGTAACAATTGTTTAATTTTGTACATAACTGTTCTAGATTTAATTTATAACTTATATTTTATGCAAATTCTAAAAAATATATTTTGTAAGTATAGGGATGGGTTGTAATTATTGTTTTTTTTTCACTGCCATCATTTTCAAAGATGGATTTAAACAGACGATTAAAAGCAATTGAAATATTCATATACTTTTGATGGATAATGTTATTTTTGAAAAATAAATTTATATCTTTTATTTTGTAAAGTAATGTTCCTGGACCCGGATTAGAAAATTGTATGTGTATAAAATTTTCATGGAAATATTAAAATGCATTATTTAATGATTTAGTTCTTTATGTAATCAATTATTATTTAGTATAATTATTTAATATTTCATACAGTATATATTTTGCTTTTTAAAAATATTTATTTTAGTTTTTCTTTAAAAAAAGAAATGTATATATAATTAAGTGTACCCTTTATAGAAAAAAATACTGTGTTCATTTATGTGGAAAATAATTGTAATTAGCATAATTACAATTTGTAAATATAAATATTGCATTTTGATTATCTTCAAATAGTTATCAAAATTTGTTATCATAAATCTCAGTGTTGAAAAAATTGTAAGGATTGTTATATTTGTGTGGTAATTAAAAAAAAATACTGTCCATGTACACATTATAATTTAATAATAATTAATATGCAATTATACACAATTAATAAAGAAAACACAATGATTGTTCGTAGGTTCAAATCCGGGTTCTGTTAATTGATGAAATTATTTTTTTTATTTTGTAGAATTTCATTTTTAAATTCACTAAACAATAGTTTTCATTGATAGGAAGAATAACTGCAATAATCAATTATTGAATTACTAATATTAATTTTGTATAGAAAAGAACTTATAAAAAAAAATCATAATATTGTGAAATTTTATAAATGTATATAAAGGTATAAAAAATATTCTGTGATATTATTTTGTTCCAAAGAAAAAATAACAGATGTTAAACAAAATAACAGTTGAACTATTGATTAACTTCAATAGTTGTAAATGAATAAATATAATGTCACCATTGAATTTCAGTCATAATTTATGTTTTCATAATAATATTCAGAGGTCTAAAAATATATAATTTTCAATTTTATTTAGAGTTACATCTTTGTTAAGTTCTCAACTTTTTAACTTATCATTTCAAAACCAATTCTAACAAAAATAGATTTAATTCAGCAAAATAAATATAATCCATGTTTATTATTATTCTTCTGTATCTTTTTTTCATAATGTATTATAAATCATTAAAAATATATACAGAAGTATATCATTTATCAACAAAAGAATACTGGTTCTACAAAAGAAACGTTTTTAGAAAAAGTGTTTTAATTTGCAATTTATTATTTTTTTATTGTCTATTTAATTTTTATATTTGTTTTATAAAATTGCTGTATAAAAAAATAATTCAAAGAAATATTGATTGAGACAGTTCTACAAACTATGTAATTATTTAATTCTATAAATATCAAAACTGAAATAAAATGATTCTTCAATCATCAAATTATTAAAGAAAGTACAATAATTAAAATGATTCTTGGGAATCAAATATAATAAAATTTGAATATAAATTATTACTAAAGTATTTATGAAAAGAAAATTTTAATTAATTTCAAGTACAGAAGGTGAATCAAGATATAAAGGTAAGAATGGTTTTATAATACCAAATTTTGAATACATAACTTTTTTTTCTTTGCAATTAAGTATATATTTTACAAGTAAATTATCAATATTTTTGTTCTAGGTGCAATAAGCTGTAATTGCATTAAAATTTTCTATAATTATATATATATATATATATATATATATATATATATATATATATATATATATATATATATATATATATATATATATATGTATATATATATATATATATATATATGAGATATTTAATATCTGGAGTAAATTTATTAACAAAGTTAATTCATTTGTTACAATCGTCGAAATAATGTCTAAAAAACTTCAGATAAGTACTGTAGTAATATTTTTACATAATATAATTATTTCATATAATAATTGTTCAAATATTATATTTTAATTTCTTACAATAATATTTTATTGAAATAACAATATTTTTATTACTAAAATACTTGAAAAATAATGTGAAGAAGTTTTATTTAAATTTTTTAATTAAAGTTGAAATTTAGATATGTTTTTATATTAAAACGAAAGAATATAATGATATTTTTATTTTAAAAATAAATATTGTTAGAAAATCAAATCAACATATTATTTAATGAATACGTTATCGATTACTTTCAATTCTTAAAAAATATATGTTAGGTTTATGTATTTGATGTTTCATATAAATGCGTAGGTGCAATGTGGTTTAGTGTATATAATTTCGTTGATAACTTAGATTGTGACTTATCGATATAAAATCGTTTTTAATGTTAAGGTGTCGCTGAATTCCAATATTCTTTGATATGCTGCCAACTTGTCATACCTTGTAAAAAAAAGTAGATAGAATTGACAAAAAAATGGTGGTTTAGTTAAATGACAGTAGTTTGTAATTACGTATATAATAACTAAATAAAATGGCAGATACGGCTTTAGTGAAAACAGCGCAAGTAGAACCTGAAATGAAAGGGTGGTTATTTAAATGGACGAATTACCTAAAAGGTTATCAAAGGAGATGGTTTGTTCTGTCACATGGACTATTGTCATATTATAGGTATATGTCAAAAGTATTTTTAGTTGTCAAATGTACTATATTTAATTATTACTCCCTTAATATAATTATATTAACAAATAGTAATAAATATTTTCATATTGTTTTGCTTACTAATGTCTACCCTAAAATGTAAATAATTTTAAACATGTTTGTACAAAATTTATTAGAAACCGAAGAAATTAACATTTATTTAATTTCTATATGAATTTAATTTTATTTATTATGTTTAACTGTTTAAGTACAGTAATTATATTTAATAAAATGTTTTTATTTTTTATACAATTGTCAATATCTTTTTATTTTTATTAAAAAAATACTTTTAATATGTAAATATTGTTAGAAATTAAATATTACACATGCATAAGTACACACACTCTTATGCACACATACAAACACACACACACACATATATATATATATATATATATTTCATTACTGAAGATTTTTTAATTAAAGATATAAAACTTATGATTTTGTTTTATTAGAAATATGAAAAATTTGTAATGATTTAAAATTATTGACATATTTACATATAATGAAAGTTAAATTTACATACTTGTAATTAATAATAAATATTATAAACATATATAATCCAATAAAAGCCATTTGAATTTCAAATTTCTTTGAAGGCATTCTGTTATTTTGTCATATATTACCATTTCTAATATTTAACTGATTTATATTTTAATATCCTGAAGTGATATGTTTTTAAATTGTATTAAAAAGACCAATTTTCAAATTTCGATTTACAATTTATGTTTAATTTAATATTTATTATTTTTTATATAATATATTCTGTTTACTTATTCTTGTAAATATTATAAAAGTAAGTATAACTGTTAAAATATTTTATTATCTAATCATATTTGAAAGACTCTTTTGGACTTGTCAATTTTTTATAAAAAAAATATATAAACTTTTTAATTATAAATACAATGAAATTATTCAGTGATGTAACATTTTTTAATGATTTAGATACCATTACTTATCTTTTTCAAATAATTACATTTTGTACTGAGAAAATTAATTTAAATTCAATTATTGATTAAAATTTTCCAATTAATTACTAATAAAATTTGATAGATATTATTGGGTTGTAAATTTTTTTTTATTTTTAAGAAATCAAGCAGAAATGCAGCACACATGCCGAGGTACAATTTCTCTTCATGGTGCTCTTATACATACTACAGATTCCTGTACTTTTGTTATTTCCAATGGGGGTACACAAACATTTCATATTAGAGCTTCATCAGAAGTAGAACGTCAGTCATGGGTTACAACATTAGAGCTTGCTAAAGCGCAAGCTATGTAAGTATAATGTTTGTCTTTTTTTTCTGTTGATTTGTCATATATGGACTGTTGTTAATTATCTTTTGCAATTATACTTCTGTCTAATATAGACGTGCACAAGAAGAAGAAGAGGAAGAAACAGACACAGGTACTGGAAGTGAGACAATGCATGAAGAAATGAATAGTATTTTACGTGAATTAAGTTCAAGACTTGAAGATTTGAAGACATGTACTGATTTAATTGCAAAACATGGCGCTGTTTTGCAAAGACAGCTTACAGATTTAGAACAAGCTGATAAAGCAATAAGTGAACGAGCTACATTATTTCGTATTACAAGTAATGCTATGATTAATGTAAGTTTTGTTAGATTTTAATAATTATTCATCATTTACAATAATAATTTGTATTAAAACTATATTCACATATTGTATGTGTAAATAGTGTTACCTTTTTAATATTATAGACAAGTGCAGAATATTTAGCAGTAGCCCAAAGTCAAGGACAAAAATGGTACAAAATGCTTCAACATGAACGAGAGCAACGATTACGTCTTGAAGAAGTAGTGGAACAATTAGCGAGGCAGCATTCAAATTTAGAAAAGGCTGCATCACAGCACGCTCATAGACCAAGTAAGTGTTTTTTTTTTTTAAAGAGTAATTATTTAAAGAACATTGTAATAGTGCTAATATAAATGTTTTTATTCAAACTATTAATCTACCCAAACATATGAAATCATTTCAATTATTTCTTAAATGTATTTGAACATAATGTAAATTGCAGTATATTAAAAGGTAATTAAAATACAATGATTGAAATGATTTAATGCATTTTTTGAACTATTTTTAAAAAATTATTGAAAAAATCATGTAATTATTATATTTAATAGTGTATATATATATATATATATATATATATATATATATATTTTCAATCCTTAGTAAATTTTAGTATAAGTACAATAATTTTAATATGTTTCAACCTTTTATTAAATTATTTAAAAGTTTTTCAAACTTTGACATTTGAATTGGATTTCTTACATTTTCACATTCTATTTATAATTACAATCAGTATATAATCATTGCTATCTTTGTTTAGATCTTAAATTATGTTGCTTTTTTTGTGTAAAATCAAATTTCTTATATTTAGAGTATTTGGTTTTATTCATTTATATATATATATATATATATATATATATATATATATATATATATATACATACACGTACATACATATATGATCAATTACAATAATTATTATACATTTGCTAACTATAAGTTATATTGTTTATACAAATAATAAATATTGTGTTTCAATTCTTAAATATTTCAAACTGGTCTATCTACTTAAATAACTAGTTCAGTAATAAAATATAATCATTAGTGTTTTTTTATATTTAACTGATAGTAGTTGGTTTGTAGTTTTGAGTTAGTTTTTCAGTATTTTTATATAGCAATAAAAGAGCTTTATCTTCATTTATGAAAATTTTTTAGTGTGAATGATGTCTATATGTATTGTATTCCCAACTATTGCTATTTGAACATTATTAACACTATGTAAAAACAGATTTTAAGTTATAGACGTGCGTTCATTAAATTTATATAGTATTTTGCAGTGAAGTGTAATTCATTTACTTTTCAAATATTATCAAAACATTGTATCATTTTATGTCATTACTCATTAATTCACATAATTTTGTGACAAATTCAGGAGTGAATAATACTGTTTAGATATGAAATCCGCGAAATTATCATTAGTGTTTCGTGAAAGGAATAAAATAAAGCAATTTAAAGTGAAAAATGTAGTGAAAATGAAGATTACAAGTATGCATAAATAATCTATTGTCTATTTTTTGTGTAGTGTACGTCCGTTTGTACATTTATGTGTGTTTATTTTTTATGTACTGTACATAATATACATACATACATACATATATATTAAACAAAAAAATCAGTATAATAATTTTACTTTATATTTTGTGACATATTTTTTTAATATAACGCTATAAAATTCTATAGATATTAATTTCGTATAGTGTATAAATAAACAGTCATTAACCTTGTTTCATTAATCATGCATGGATAATCAATCATAATACAATATTCAATATAAAATATATAAATAACAAGTTTAGATTATATAACGTTTAGTTATTTCTACAATTATGATTGTAGACAAGTGACGATCATAAACGCTTTGTGTGCGGAAAAAAATCATCATGGATTTATACCTTCAAAATTAAAGTATATAATAATTCAATAATTTGTATTAAAAAAGTAATATTTGACCTTGTTGCTAAATTTTATAATAAACAAACCGGTTTAGTATTTTCTGTTTTTTTTTTTTAAAAAAATTGTGTGAAAAGTAAAGCTGTTATTCAAAACGGTTCTTAATTAATATATCATATGTTTTTGCGTTTTCGTGTAATTCATAGATATGTATATAAGGTATTTGAAATGTTGAAATATTTAAATTATAACATGGGAATTTGAAATACGCTACTGAAGGCTACTAGCGAATGCACGTGTATACATCATTAAGTTTGGAGTGTGCGCCTACATTGTTCTTTATGAGGGTTGTACATAATATAATTTGTAATATTTTTTACATTGTTTAAAATATTATGAAAAAACGTTCACGTACGTATTTTTTGCCTCAATATTTACATCAGGTTTAGCGAAGTATTATTTAATATTTTTATTTATTACTCAAATAATAAACATCTAGTTTATATTCAGCAAATATACACATAGTTGTATCATTACATATTATATATATATATGTATGTGTGTTTATATATGTATATATATATATATATATATGTACATATATATATATATATATATATATATATATATATATATATATATATATATATATATATATATATATATATATATATATATATATGTACGTACATTTATATAAACGACTAAAAATAAATATGGGTGAATCTTGGTTAAATAAATAATGATTTAAAAATACTTTGTATATTTGATAAACTAACAATCGTTTCTAATTCTTACTATCACTACTGTTTATAATAGAATGACGTTTGGTCAACCTTGTTCAATTAAATGGCAGTTTACCATATTTGTTATTCTATTGTATAGTAATAGGGCTGTGCTATTTTTAATTTGTGTCGGTTTTGCAGTGTAAACGACATGTCAAATAGTTTTGAGTTATTAAAATGTTTATTATCGTAAATATTCGTCAAACTACCTGCTAGGTAAACAATATTACTTTTAAATGTATTTTAAGTATGAAACTGCTAACCTAACATTATTCCTCACAAATATTTTGTGTTATGTAGATGTCTATTTGTATTATACATTATTTAAGTTCTTATTTAAATATGATCTTTTGTAAATATTTTTTTTATAGTAAAGTACTTCATATTTTATTGGATATTTCAATTTTTTTTTATATAACTGATAATTAGATTATACTGGAACACGATGATTAAAGTAAAAAAATATGCCTAGTATGTATAGGATACCAATTAATATTGGTGTAATATTATCATAATGTTTGTTTTAAATATAAATTATAAATTTACGTACATAAGCTTTGCTTTCTATAGTCAAATCTTGTTTTCAGTTAAGATACAAATATGTTTAATTTAAATATTAAACAATGAATTTCAACTTAAATAGTAGTAAATAAAATAGTTTTATATTCAGTGCAATGTATATAATTTTATGTATTTATTTATTTAATTTATTTATTTTATTTTATTTTTATTTTTTCAAAGAAATTGAAAAAATCACTTCACTGAAGTTAATTGTAGTCAAATGAATGACAATATTATTTCAAGTGGATATATAAATATTAAATACACCTTCAAGATAATGATCTTACATTAATTTGGAATTATTAAACATGAATGTGACAAAATGGTTGAGTAGTTTTTTTTATTCAGGTTAAGTATAAAATGAATCTTACATGAGAAATTACTAAGATATTAATTGTATAAGAGATTAATATTTTTAAGATTTCTTTTTATTGTAATGTAATTTGCATTTTTGTTTATTATATCATTTACATCTATTAAGAAAAGTGTCATAAAAGAACAGTAATTTAAATTTTTCTCATATTGACAATATATGGATTACATGATGTCATTTGAACTGATTGTATAGAAGTGATTATATTTATTTAACCTTGAAAATAATTGGAATAGGTCAATCTGATCTGATGAATATACTATTAACCCTTTACCTACACATTTTAAAAGTGAGAATGTCTCAGTACATTTAAGTTTAAGTAGTATCTTAATGAATATTATTGATTGTATTAAATTGTTTGTTAAAAGACAAATATATACATTTATATAATTATACATATATATTATATGTATAATGTATAAAGCAACATGTTTTGTATATATGTATATATATATGTATGTATGTATGTATGTATAGATGGATATAAGTGGGAAAATCAAATAGCACAATATTTTTATTAATTTTACTATATCCTATAATAAAATTGGTGAAATTTTATCCATTTATTATTATTACAGATGCAGCAGGAAGTTCTGGAGGAGCAGCAGCTACCAGTGATGATGAGGAAGATAATGAATTTTTCGATTGCTTGGCAGACAGTGCGAATAACACCAGTGCTGGTGGAACACAAGCTGCACCAACTGAAGATAATTCGTTTATTCTCAAGATTCCAATGTCAGGAAATAGTGGAGCTGGACAAAGACATAATGAGTCAGAAGGATCAAGTTCTGAAACAGAAGAAACAGATACTAAGCAGGTAATTGTGTTTGTGTGAATGTATGAATTAAATTTGTATGTTGGATATTTTTGTGAATTATCATGACATTATTGTTTAAATATAATTGGAAATACCCAATGTAATAAATAATCAAATAATTATATTTATAGGTTGTTGTTGTAACTAGCAGTCGCCCAAGTGATAGTGCTTCTACTTGGTTGGGTAAAAACAAAACCAATTTGGAAGTTGATAATTCTGCAGGAGTTAATACAGGAACCATGGTCATGGGTGGCACACTAAAACTAAGACGTACTCGTGTCCCTGACAAACCAAATTATCCATTAAATTTATGGTCTATTATGAAGAATTGTATAGGTATTGTGTATATGTATATTAACACACATTAAATATTTATTGAAAATTTTGTTAACCAATTTTTAAAAATTTTTAGGCAAAGAATTATCTAAAATTCCAATGCCTGTTAATTTTAGTGAACCATTAAGCATGTTGCAGCGTTTAACAGAAGATTATGAATATGCAGATATATTAGATGCTGCAGCTGAATGCACAGATCCTTATGAACAATTAGCATATGTGGCGGCTTTTACAGTTTCATCTTATTCGACTACGAGTAATAGAACTGGAAAGCCATTTAATCCTCTTCTGGGAGAAACTTTTGAATGTGATCGTACCACAGATCTTGGTTGGAGATCAATAAGTGAACAAGTTTCTCATCATCCACCTATGGTTGCACAGTATTGTGAAGGAAAACAATGGAGATGTTGGCAAGAGTTTACCATGTCATCTAAATTCCGAGGAAAATATTTGCAAGTAATTCCTTTAGGTAATGCGCACTTGGAATTCACTTCATCCAATAATAGATATACTTGGCGTAAAGTCACTACAACCGTACATAATATAATTGTTGGTAAATTGTGGGTTGATCAGCACGGTGATATGGACATTATTGGACAAGGTGCTGCCGAAGGAATTAAGTGTCACCTTAAGTACATTCCTTATTCATATTTTACAAGAGATTCGCAACGAAGAGTAAAAGGATGCGTTATGAATAATGTGGGACAAGTGAGTTATTTTTTATGGATTGATATTTATTTCAGCTAATTTAAAAATTGAAAATAAGTATTAAAAATCATTTTTAAAAATTTAAATATTTTATATGTAATACATTTGTTCAATATCCTTTACAGGTGAAATATATTGTTCAGGGTACATGGGATAATAAGATAGAAATAGCAGCTGTTACTGGAAGTTCTGGTTCTCTTGAAAACCCTGTGTTTCAAACCGCTCCTTATCAGCTAGCTTGGAAACGACGCATGCCGCCAGAAGACTCTGATAAATATTATAATTTTACAATTTTAGCATGTCAGTTGAACGAACCAGAAGAAGGTATTGCACCTACGGATTCTCGAAATCGTCCAGATCAGAGATTAATGGAGGATGGGCAGTGGGATGAAGCGAATTTAGAAAAAGTAAGATTGGAAGAAAAACAGCGTGCATCCAGAAGACATAGAGAAGCAGAAGCCGAACAAGCAGCACAAGAGGGTCGACCTTATCCTCCATATGAACCGATATGGTTTAAGAAAGAAGAGGATAAGACTACTGGAACTGTCTGTCATACGTATCAGGGTGAATATTGGGAGTGTAAAGCAAAACAAGACTGGTCAAGATGTCCAAATATATTTTAAAAATATTAGTATTGTGGTTTTAGATCAATTAAAGTGATCTTCTACGCTATATGGTATCACCCTTTTATGAGTTTGTTTTAGTTGCAATTTGTGTATATTATGTATTTTACAAGGGATGTGCTTGACCTAGGCTGCAATCATCATGGTGTGAATGATAAAAATATTTTCTTAAGTTATGGCAACAAATCAAATTATATGCCTTGTATGATTATTGTTTGTGTTGCCTTTAGGACTGTGATGTTATTGAACTTAGAATGTTTGTAATTATAATTTTAAGATGGCAATAACATATATTGTCATTAGTGTCATCGCAAATCATCCCTAAATGTTGAATAAAAATCAAAATTGTTTTGAAAAATTTTATAATTTGGAATGAATATTTTGAACAGTAATTTGAGTGAGTATGCTATTTTATATTTGCTAATATTGTATTAATTTTGTATGCTGTTTTTATAAGCATGCGGTAAAATATTTGTAGACTCAAATAAAATGTCAGTAATTTTGATGTATATTGTATTTTAATCTGTTTTTAAGAATAGCAAGTAGTTTAATAATTACATGCACACACAACATGTATACCTGGAAACTTATAAACAAAACATATAAAATAAGCATTTGTGATGTTATTTTATTAATTTACTACATAGCTATTTTAATCTTCGCAAATGATTAAATTGATAATCAGTTAATATTAGCTTCAAAAGAATGGCCTGTTTATGTTCTCATTTTCTAACTATAATTCACTTTTGACATGCAGCCTAAATGTTGTTTGAAATGTATGATTAATATAATTACTACTTACAGTTATGTATTGTTTTATGTTTTCTTTAATTATTTCTGTCCATTCACTATTGAAGTGTAGATATAATTTTATCAATAAGTGTTGTAGTTAAACACTAATGGATTTCCTACTATAAAATATATTCAATATTAAATTTATTTATCTATTGTTGCTAGTAAATTCCTCTAATGGATTGTTTTATTCTTACTGAATGTATTGTAAGTCAACAATTATTATTGTGATATTGCTCATTTAAGAGACATTGTTTGTGCTCTCAGTGAAATACATTCATCTTATGTTTATATTGTTTGGTAAAATATTTGTTGAATGCAATATTTTTAAATCAATGTATAATTTTTTAAAAAATTATAGTTTTTTAAATGTGTACAAATGTTTATGTATGTATATACACACATACATGTGCATATATACACAAGTACAGTTTAGGCACAATGAAAAGATTTATGTAATAAATTGGCATAAGAGTATTTTGCAAGGAGATCCAATAAGCTTTTATAAAATAAAAAAAATACATTTATTATGAATAAAGTATTTAATTTGACATTGAAATTGTTGAATGTAAAATTATATGTTGTTTAATATAAAAAGAACAAATAAAAGGGTAATGTTACACCACAGTAAATTATAAATTTAGTATGTAAGGGTGACTATGTGGAAGTTGAATAAATTTAAATGGTGTATATGAGTTTTCTCAGAAGTGGGTTAGAAAATATCGTTCATTTCTTTATTTTTGTTATGCAATTGAATATGTTGTTGTTTTGAATTTATTAAAAAGTAGTTTAGTATTTTTCATTAGCAAATTTCAATATAAATTATTATTTGACTATTAATACAAGTATATGGATTTTATGAGTTTGAATATTTATTGCTGTTAAAAATTAATATAAAATGAAAATTACAGAGGAAAATACGAATGATATTTATGTATATTGAATTAATTAAAAAATGTATCTAATTTTATCACAATAATAAATTTATGTTACTCTAAACAATTAGTTGCTATGTAAAAAAACAAGTTCACGTTTAATGAAAACTGCAGACACCGGACTAGAGTGCATATATGTATATATAATGATTAGACCAAATAACCAGTATATAAAAGGATAATAAATTGTTTGATAATAGTAATTGAAAACAGTAAGCACATATTGCAGAATGTTAATATTCCGATATTTTTGTTTTAAAGTAAAAATATCTCCTAAATTTTAATATTTGTAAGATTATAAAATTTCCAAAATAGTTTAAAATATGTGCATCTGTAAGATATACTGTGTTATATAAACATTAAATACTATATTTATATTAAATATATATTTTTTTACTTCATTTTAAGATGCATGTTTTTAAACCATCAGAAAAGGATGAATAATTAATTTTACTTGAAATCATTCAATCGAGCTTATTCTAGATTTTTCGTCGTTATTTTTATGTTGGTTATAGACATAGATAAAGACTCTCTGGTTATAGATGAAGTATGGCTGCTCGTAATAGAGTTGATTACAAGCTTTGAATGTGTTAGTGGTAAACATTAACCTACGAATGGCGTAATCCTGAAAATAAGTAATCAAAAAATAAGTTTGAATCCGTGAACTACATTGTAAAGTCTGTAAGTTTTAGTAAAAAACTAACAGTGGTATTAGGTTGTCATTTAAACAATGAGTAACTTTTATTTATTTTGAAAATTAACATTATGATTTTAGTAAATTAATTTTAGTGTAATTGCAAGGTGTTCAAAAGACGAATTCTTTGTTCATCGTGTTTAGGTAGTGAGATTAAATATACATTATGAATTTCAATATTTCTAATTCAATGGAAGAACCAAGTGTTCAAAGACCTACAATGTTTAACAATATAATGTATAAACCAATTGAGTGGAGTCAAGTTCCGCCGCAACATATGCCCTGGGCGAGAAATCCAGTGCCGCAATCTCAGGTGATGACATTTGGAACACAGGCGAGTTTTCCGGCTACACAAACTGTAAATACAAAACCACTGTCTTCCGGAAACAGTTTTACCCAGCCGACACACTTAATACATTGTAAACGAAAATCAGACATGTGTTCCCACAAGTAAGTAAAGGTTGAATGAAAGATATAATGTGATTATTTGAGTGTTTCAGTATAAATACTTTTACTGTTTTTTATAGCCGTGTAAAACAACATATCACGGAAGAACGTATGGCTGCACATATGAGTCGTTTACACATTAGTAGTGAATCTCAAGTCTATGAAGATGATCGACTAGAAGAAAGTACAATAGAAAATATAGAAATTCCAACCCATCGTGAACGAAGACTTATTGTTTGTGAAGAAATGAGACGTTTACAAACTGAATCCATTATTCCTGCTGCTTTGCAGCGTAGGTATGTAATTTTTATGAAAAAAATATTGTTGGTCTGGAATGGCAATAAAAAAAAAATTTTTTTTATTAAATATGATTTACAGTGATATATTTAAAATCATAATTTTTGAATGAGAAACAAAGTAATCTAAGTTATTCACTCTTTTTTAAGGATAGAAATTGCAATTTTTAATGTGTATTAGAATGTATTATTTTAACTAATTTTAGTTTTTCCAGCATATCAAATGTGCTGTTGAAGATAAATTCACCTGAATCTTTTTCAAATAGTCTTTCTACTACAGAATATATTTCTAGACTGGAACGACCATGTATGGCAGTTATGCTCTGGCAGCCACCTGAACGAATCACAGAATCACTTTTTGGGTTTCGAAATCTTCCTGCTCATATATATGAAAACAATAATAATACAACCTCTAGAGATACTAACAATGATGAACTCTCGAATGAAATTGAAAATCCAAATGAAGTAAATAATATGGACATGGACATATAAGTACTCGCATATATTACTATTATTTTTTAATGTATAAATTAAATTTATTTGTGATTAATTTGATGCTCTTGATGATCTTGTGTTTATTTATTGTGCTGTTTACCAGAATTTGGTGTAATACCACTACTTATGTCTTGGATTAGATTTAATAATTATCTTAATTTTTATTATTTGAAAGTAAGATAGATATTGGTCATTACTTAGGGTTTTTCAGTTATTTGTCAAAAAATGTCTTCTTTAATATTTATGAAAATTATTTGCACACAATTTGATAATAAAATATTTTTCATATATATATATATATATATATATATATATATATATATATACACACACACACACACATATACGTACACACATACATACATACATATTTTGTGTGATTATAGTAGGAGAATGTGATTTTTAGAAATTTTATTTGCATATAGAAGTTACTTACTTTTAATATGCATGTCATACACATGTACATACATACTCGCATATCAAGTTAAAAGAAATAAAATAATAAATGTTAGCTTATTTTATACTTTTCTTTGGTTAATGAAAATTATTTTTTCAGGTTATAAAAATTCAACTATTTTTATAGGTTTCTTTTTTTCTATGGAATTATTGTTAATAAAATGCTGTTTTCTGATTTCAATTTAATGATATCAGTTTCAAAATATATATTTTACTCTATACATGCTGCTTTGAGGAGCCATAACTTTAGCTGTAAATATGTTCTGTAAAGGATTATTAATAGTGATAATATGAATTTTAATTTGACACTATATATATATACATACACACACACATATACATATATATATATATATATATACACATATATATATATATATATATATATATATATATATATATATATATATATGTGTGTGTGTGTGTGATGTCTGTGAGTTGTATATTTGAAGTTCCTCTTTTTATGTTGAATATATGTCATGTAATAATAAGTGTTAATAATTCATAATTTTTAAAAACAAATATTTGTTATTGCATTTTAAGCAAATATAATCAATATTCATTCAGAATAATTTATAAAATGTGTTATGCTGGTGATGTTACATCAAATGTATTATAAAGAGATTAAAGTTTTCAGTATTGAATTCATTGGTTTGACAGTCTATGTAAAATAGTTAATTGAAAGAAAATTATTGACATTTTTAAACTATTGATTTATTTTCAAATAATTCACTAATGCTGTATTTGTAATTTATATTTAATTAGTTTAAAAAATGTTCATTTAAGAATTTCCTAATCACTTCTTTTTTGACAGCCGAAGGTATATTTATTAAAACATTTTTTTTGTAATAATTTTTTGTTTTTTTCGAAGTTTAAAATGTATATGTATGTATGTGTATATATATATATATATATATATATATATATATATATATATATATATATATATATATATATATATATATGTGTCTGTGTGTGTTGTAATTAATATATAATCATTACCTAATAATTTTAAATCAATCATAGGATGTTAATTCAGCAACTTTTTCTTAATTTTGCAAGTCACTATTGAATACAAATTTCATTTTTTTATTTTTTTTCTGTAAATTTTGATGTTCCTGTTATCAAACTTATCAACTGATTATCATATAAAAGTGAAATATCTGTTTCAAATATTTATTACATGCTTATTAAAAATATAAGTAATAAAAGTAAATTTGATGCATATGAGTACAACAAAATTTATTCTGTGAAATATAGACGTGTGTATATGTATTTATACTTGAAAATAAATGAGTAATTATGTAAATAAAAATCCATCCATTAAATATGCAAGTGTGAAAATATATTCCATTTGTTTTTTACACCAAATATTATTTTGAAATAATCACTATTTTAGTTTTTGGTTAACGATATACTATTATGTTTTACATATTGTTTTCATTCTATATTTGTTTAAGTATTATTATTTTCACTATTGCAACTATTTTACTATTTGTTGCTTTTTTTGTATGTACATGTGCGTGTATATGTATTGTACAACCAGATTATATGCATAAAGTATAATTTAAAAAATCAACAGTGAATATTGTTTAGCGATTGTTTCTTTGTGCCATTTTATTTAATAAATTGTTTTACATTTTAGTACTTGTTATGGTAAAAACTAATGATATATTTTCAATAGTTGTAACATTTATAATATACGATTTGGATTGTGAATTTTAGTCATAATTGTTGAATAACATTCTAAAAGTATTTTTACGTCAATTATATGGGAAAAAGTCCTACTTAATTACATAATTATTATTATGATTGATTTTTTAAAAATTTTTCTTTAAATTAAGTACATTATAATTTAAAATGTATCAATTGTTAAGACTAATTTTTTAATATAGTAATGAATTTGATTAAATATGTAGTCTTTTTTTAGAGAAATTTAAGAATTGTCTGATTTTTTAAGACTTAATAATTTATATTTGTTATTCACTACAGATTCAAATTTTGTTTTTACATATGTGATTAATATATGCACTGTTAGGATACATCAATACATGTATATAATTATATTCTGATATAATAAACAATTAGTATATTTAAATCTATTTATAAAGCCCAATCAAACTGGAAAAATAGTATTATGGGATGACATTTATAATACTGTTACAGAAAACATTACTTATATATTTTATATTTAATGCAAAAAAACACCATCAAATACATTAATTAATTCAATATTAAAAATAATATTTAAAGTCACTAATTAATACATTAAAAAACAAAATGTTAATGTTTCTTTTTACTTTTTGTAAGACTTTTTGGTTTTGGGACTTCTCCTACTGTGACAGTACCACTTACAATCTCTTCCTTGTTTTCAGATTTATCAATGACCTACAATAATTTCACATTATATATACAATATATATATATATTCTTTAACTGTACTTGTTTGCTTATGGTGAACACACTACAAACCTGTTGTGCTTCAATGTAAAACATTAAATCTCTTAACTGATCTTTAAGTTCTGCAATTTCTTGTTCTTTACTAAGTTTTAGTTGTTTATATTTATCTTCAGTTGCTGAGAGCCTTGCTTGCCATTGTTGTTGGTTGTTACGAAGAGCTTTACCTAATTGTCTTTCTTCGTTTAATTCAGATTGAATAGTTGTTAACCTATTAAGAAGAATGTAAAGGTACTTTTTTAAGAATTTTATTAATTAGAAAAGTCAATCAAACATTTAAAAAGAAATTAACCTGCTTGTTAATTGATTTACTTTCTTTTCAAGTGCAGTTTTTTCTTTTACTATGGTAGATAATTTATTTTCTAATTCTGCTCCAGTTTTTCCAGCTTGTGAAATTTTTTGGCGTAAGACATCAGTTTCTGCAAATGCTGCACTTTCTAATCTGTTAATTAAAAAACAATTACGTTATTCTTTTAAATTTTAATTATGTAACTAAATAATTATATATATGTATGTACTTATAATTCATTTTAATATTTCAAAATTACTTTGCTAGTTTTTCTTCAAAATACTGTCGCTGAGCATCTAACTGTGACGTTAATAGGTACGTAAATTCTAATTGAACTGCATCAATTTTTTCATCAGCTGCTTCTGCTTCATCAGGACCTCTTGTCGCAACCAATTTGCCATCCCCTTTATTTTGTAATAAACGATGTACAAAATTATCACCTAAAAATTGAAATATATAACTTTTACTATACAATTTGCTCTACTTTTAGATTTATCATATTTTTTTTAGAAAAAAGATGATCTCTACCTTTATAATCCCACACTCGATTTGAGCCAAGTTGTAGTGCATAACAATGACCTGAAGCTCTATAATGTGAAGCTGCATGACCTGCTTGGTACCGGCCGCATCCAATATGGCCACAGACAAGACAAATCCATAGTGATTCGGTTGCATGTTGGGATCTACCACATTGCATACATTCACTACTCTCAGCAAGTTCTGGTGACTGTACACAGCGACATACTGGACAAGTAGCATCACCCCATTTTAGTAGACATGCAGAATGAAATGCATGGTTGCACAAAATTGTCAGTACTCCATCAATACTTTCATCCATTCGTTCTAGAAATTGAAAAGAAAATAAAATTTGAACATAAAGATACATTTATAAATATTTTTTAATATACCAAGACAAACTGGACAGATAGGCAATTCAGTGTGTCCAGGTGGAGGATCACCATCAATTGCCCATTCAACTCGTGACACCCACACTGCACGACATAAACAATCTGGTTCTAAGCTATTGTATGATGCTCCATTAAAAGTTCCATAAAATTCTTTGGCAGACTGATTACTTCGAAATCTTTATGAAAAAAAAAATAACTCACAATCTATTGGACGTAATTTAAATACTTGACATACGTGAGAAGAGCCATATACTGATTTGGTGTAGAATCTCTTACAATACGAACATGTGCAATTTCAGCATGACAAGGTGCTATAAATGTAAGTAAATCATTACAAGTCATTGATGCAGGAACACCAAGCAGACATAAACTAAGTGCATTTGTACCACTGCTCAAGACACTGAAAATATTTTAAGTATTTCATATTAAAAAGTTTGTTACATATATTTACTTATGTACGAATGTGTGCAACGTACACACATACTTACTCTTCTTTGTAAAGATGAAGTATCCCTTTAGTGAGTTCTACAAAAGGGTTTCCAGAAAAAAAACCGATTTCACTGTTAAGTGAATCGTTTAATGGAACAGTTTGTGAGGATTCTGACATTGGTGTAACTTCACGGGAATGGGGTGGCAAAAGGCCCCAATCATCGCGTGGGCTTTCTAATCGACTTGGAAATGTTTCAACAGTAATTTCTCGAGACTGTCGTTGACTACGTATTACATCAGGTTCTACAGCAGTTGCACCTTCACTGTCTGGAATAAAATTGTGTATTTGTTTCAGCTCATAATCATTTCTAAATTTGTTATGTTTAATACTTAAAGCATTACCATTTGATTCTTCATTTTTATCAGGGTTGTCGATTTCTACTCTTAATACGCATAATGACACTAAATCTGACATTGGAAGAACTTTTTTTAAATATTTTTTTTTATAAAAATGTTTTAAAACGAAGTTTCAAAATATGTCAAATTTGACATTTGGTATGCAATTTACACAAAAACCTTTTAGGTAATTAATTCACATTAAAATTTATTCATAAACATTAAACCATATAACGCAGTTATTTTCAAATACAATTTAGATTTCAAATTTTATTAATAGAAATATTTAATTTGCATTTAGTGTAAATATTTCTGTAGTTGTTATTACAGTAGAGTTTATTACTGTAAGTGTGCATTAGTGGGGTGTGTAGTCGGCGTTGTCAGGCAAGTGAAATATTGAATATATTTTAAGCGTAGTTTCCTTATTAAGTTAAATACATGTAATATTTAAGTATAAGACTTTTAGGAGATTTTTTTTAATTTCTTTTCATGAACCGTGTATGGAATTGTGTATATATAAATAAACATTGATCAATTTTTGATATCGACATGGCGTTTCTGTCATATCAGTAATAACTTACATATCAAATAAAACTTTCAGAAAACCTGACTAAGATGACGGACTCCAAGTACTTCACAACAACGAAAAAAGGAGAAATATTTGAACTAAAATCAGAGCTTAACAATGACAAAAAAGAGAAAAAAAAGGAGGCAGTAAAGAAGGTAGTTGCCTTTCAATGTAGACAATTATGTCATTCAAATATTGCAATAAGTAATTTCGGTAAATCTATTTATCTACATAATTAATAATCGCAATTTTTTTTTAAACAGGTCATCGCTAGCATGACTGTTGGAAAAGACGTTTCTGCTTTATTTCCTGATGTTGTGAATTGCATGCAAACAGACAATTTGGAATTGAAGAAACTTGTCTACCTATACTTAATGAATTATGCAAAATCTCAACCCGATATGGCTATTATGGCAGTAAACACTTTTGTTAAGGTAAGAAGTTTATTTTTAAATTCATATGATTTTACTTATTAAACATTGAGGTTTTGTGAAGTTGTATAAAACTGGTTTTGAAAAATATATAAATGTATTTCTTAGTAGTATGTGTACTACTTATATATGTATATCATGGTAAATTTGTTATTTTAATAATAAAATATTGATTTAAAGTAGAACAAAAATTATATTTATTAAATAATAAACATGCAACAAAAAATATTAATATGTATCTTCAGGACAATGCATTAATTAAACATTTTAAAACTATCCACATTTTTATCTTTATATATAAATATATGTATATATATATTTATATATATATATATATATATTTATATATATATATATATATATATATAAATATATATATATATATATATATATATATATATATATATATATATATATATATATATATATATATATATATATATATATATATATATATATATATATATATATATAAGTATATATATATATAATATTAGTGAGTATATATTTATAGTCTGTTAAATATTGATTTATTCTTAAGTTTTTTAAAAAAGTTGGAATTTTCTTTATAATTCTATTTAAATATACAATAGTGTAGAATAAAATGAAACTAGTTTTATACATTATTATGCAAGTGTTTTTAATACCTATATGATATGTTTCAATAATTGGAGTATCAGTTATAGGCCTGACTATTAAGATAGTATATTGGTTTGTGTTGATATCGATTAGTCTAACATATTGATATTTGTAATGAAAAAATTTTCAATATTAAATGTTTTTCCAAAAATGATTGATACTTTTATTGAAAAAAGAATTGTAATATTGTTTTAAAGAGATTATATATTATTTTTCAATTGTTAGGATACTGACTACTAGAGCCCCGTATGAATAATTTTCATAAAAAATTTAAAACTACATATTTCTCTATTGTTTTCATATATATATATATATATATATATATATATATATATATATATATATATATATATATATATATATATGTATATACATAGTTTAAAAAATGTCATATAGGGCTCTAGTATTGGCCCTGAAATATTTTATACAAATTTGTGGACACAATATTCATATTTAAAAACTTTTATCTAGCAATGGTTAATAATGTGATAGTGATGCAGATAAAAGTCAAGACAATCTTTTCATTGAAATGTACTATTATTTTAAGGCCTATTATTTAATTCTTAAAAATTGTATTAAATAAAATTAGTAAAAGTTTTTAAGTACAGTAAATGAAAAAAAATATTTTGAATTATGTATAAAATATTGTTTTGGTTTTTAATGTAATCATAATTTTAATTGATGTTAAAATCGAGGTGTTTTATAAAAAATATTTTTATTAAAATATATTATAAAAAAGTAAATTAAATATTGTGTCCAAAAATATTGATTAAATATCCATACATAAATATATATAGCCTATAACTGATTAAAAAGGGCAGTGATGTGTGGTGTCGTGTGTACTTATTTTGTATTAACTGTGTGGCCTGTGCACTGATGCTTTACCCGGCACTGTCTTGTTTTGTCCTTGCAAGGATCTACCAACCTCTCAGCTCATCAAGGTAATTTATCATTCATTAATTTTATGAGACCGTTATCATTGCTCTATTGTCTTTTTGTCGCATTTTCATTTCAGAAATTATACTTTTTTCGGTAATAATTTTAATTCTTTTTATTTAATCATCTGTTATTTAGGGAAGTGTTTAATCAAGTTATTTGTTTAAAAGTTTAATGAATTATATTCATATATTACAATTGTTAGGTTTTGAAACATTTGGAAGTAAAGTGTTTAAAAATGAATAGAACTGACCATATTGCTTAATTTTAGTGTATTAATAATATATATACATAAGATTCATATCATAATTTAATTTTTATTGTATTTTGTTTTTCAATAGATACTCGGAAAGTTGTTGTAAGACTGTTTAGCTTCAAATAAAGTGTAGTTGCATATATATTTTAATAGTTGGTAATTTAGGGCTTCATTGAATTTATGATTATTCATATATATTTTTTAGTTTTACTTTCATTTATGAATTCTGAAAATGGCAATATTCTGTTATATAAAAGAAGGTTTTAAGTTTTCAAATAGGCATTTATTCACTTTTACTAGATTATGTAGTATTGTGTTAATTATACAATTTTTTTTATATGTAAAGTATCATTAGTACTAGCAGTATTGTAGTATACTCGTCAGTGCACATAATTTATTTAAAAAAATATAAATGGCATTTTTGTTTCATTTATATACGACATTATTCAATTTGTTTCTTATATGATCCTTCAGATAATCTTAATAAATAAAAATTATTTTATGGTAGTGTACTTTAATATGTTACATGTACCGAATTAATACTTTTTCCTTACTTCAAAAAGACCTCTATACCAAAATTAAAAGTTTTTTCAGAAGGTATTACTTTTCTTTTTTGAATTTCATGCACTCCAATACAGGCATTGTATTTTCAAAAGATTTGTAATTTTAAGTATTATATGAAAATCTCTGTTTGCTGAATAAGTGACATTCTGATAGTCAAAGTTTTGTTTTATAATAAAAGTACAGTTAAGTTTTTCTTAATTTACTTTTATTTCAATAATATAAAGTAATAAAATATTGAATGAGGGATGTACTTTTAAAAAATATATATTCCGATCTTTGTTTATTAGGAACATTTATAATTTAAAGTCTTGTCTGTATTCGTGTGTATGTGTATATATACATACATACATATTTATACAAACACATGTTGTTATCTGTATACCGTTTTTTTAATCAGTTGTATTAAACATGTATATCAAAATCCAAATTGATAATTGAGCAGTGTCAAACGGTTAGAAAAAAAATGATATACGGAACTGCTTATATTGATTGCGACATGCGTCTGTGTTACTCTGTTTGTGAAACAGGATTGTGAAGATTCCAACCCGCTGATTCGTGCTTTGGCTGTTCGTACAATGGGTTGTATTCGAGTTGACAAGATTACAGAATATCTCTGTGAGCCATTACGTAAGTGTTTACGTGATGAGGATCCATACGTTCGTAAAACTGCAGCTGTTTGTGTTGCCAAATTGTATGACATTTCTGCGGTATTAGTCGAAGAACAAGGATTTTTGGAACAATTACGTGATTTACTCAGTGATTCAAATCCTATGGTAGTGGCTAATGCAGTGGCTGCATTGGGTGAAATTAATGAAACAAGTCCGACAGGAAGCCCTCTTGTCGGTATGTGAATATTTTATTTTTCTAAATAGATTATATGAAGATAATTCATATAATGTGCTCTCAATGATCAATTAACATGTTTTGGGGGTTTGTATAAATAATTTGTTTATTTTTAGAACTCAATGCAGCAACAATTAATAAGTTGCTAACTGCTCTCAATGAATGTACAGAGTGGGGTCAAGTATTTATACTCGATTCATTGGCCAACTATAGTCCTAAAGATGAGCGTGAAGCACAAAGTATTTGCGAACGAATCACACCAAGACTTGCTCATGCAAATGCTGCAGTAGTTTTATCTGCAGTCAAAGTACTTATGAAACTTATGGAACTCTTAGCCAATGATTCTGAATTCTGTGCAACTCTTAGTAAAAAACTAGCTCCACCTTTAGTTACTTTATTGTCTTCAGAACCAGAGGTTCAGTATGTTGCACTTCGAAATATTAATTTAATAGTGCAAAAACGGCCAGATATATTAAAACATGAAATGAAGGTAAATTGCACAAGATTTATAAATACATAGAATTATATATAAAATAAATGTAATCAAAGTATATTTTTAGAACATATTTTTGAATTAATTGAACAGTTTTTATTTAAATTCAAATATATTTGTTTAAAAGAACAATCATAAATGATTTGATATTAAAAGAAATTTAATAGATATTTTTTTATTTATTTAAGGTTTTCTTTGTTAAATATAATGATCCAATTTATGTCAAATTAGAGAAATTGGATATCATGATTCGCTTGGCATCGCAAAATAATATTGCTCAAGTTTTGAGTGAACTTAAAGAATATGCTACTGAAGTAGATGTTGATTTTGTAAGAAAAGCAGTGCGAGCCATTGGTCGTTGTGCTATTAAAGTTGAGCCATCAGCAGAAAGGTGTGTTTCAACTCTCTTAGATCTTATTCAGACCAAAGTAAATTATGTTGTTCAAGAAGCTATTGTGGTCATAAAAGACATATTCAGAAAATATCCAAATAAATATGAAAGTATTATCAGTACATTATGTGAAAATTTGGATACATTGGATGAACCAGAGGCAAGGGCTAGTATGGTAAGTGTTTTTTTTTTTAAAATAAAATAAATTTGTATTCAAGTAGGTGTAAATTACTAACTGTTAAAGATAAATAAAACTTAATAACTAATTTTATTTTAATAAACATTTTCAACAGTAAATGAATTTAATGTATCAAGCTTATTATTTTTTAATTTATGAAAATAATATTAATGCATTTTTTTAGGTTTGGATTATTGGAGAATACGCTGAACGTATAGATAATGCAGATGAACTGTTGGACAGTTTTCTTGAAGGATTTGCTGATGAAAATGCTCAAGTACAATTACAATTACTAACTGCTGTTGTAAAATTATTTTTAAAACGTCCAGCTGACACTCAAGAACTTGTTCAACATGTTTTAAGTTTAGCAACTCAGGTATAATATAACTTAATGTTTTTTATATGATATTGAAGCATAATATTTGGATGTTAATATATGCATCTTTGTAAATGTTTTTTTAAGTATAAATGTATAATTTGTATATAAATATTTTTTAGGATTCAGATAATCCTGATTTAAGAGATAGAGGTTTTATCTATTGGAGACTTCTTAGTACTGATCCAGCTGCAGCCAAAGAAGTGGTATTAGCTGATAAACCACTTATATCAGAAGAAACTGATCTTCTAGAACCAACATTATTGGATGAATTAATATGTCATATTTCATCACTTGCATCTGTTTATCATAAACCGCCAACTGCATTTGTAGAAGGTAGAGGAGCGGGTGTAAGAAAGTCTTTACCTGCACGTACAGGTATGACAACAGGTATCATTTTACTAAAAATAATATAGTAATTTGTACTTATATGAGTCTTAATATTAGGATCTGTAGATGATGCTGCAGCTTCAACATCAACTAACCAAACTGCCACTGTTATACCCAATCAAGAATCTCTTATTGGTGATCTTCTTAGTATGGATATAGGAGCACCTGCAATGCCAGCTGCACCAGCAGCTCCAGCTCCTGCATCTAACTTAGATCTTCTTGGAGGAGGTTTAGATGTCTTACTCGGAGGTAGCAACATGTCTGCACCTACGACTTCAACCACAACTACTGGTCTTCTAGGAGATATATTTAGTTTAAGTTCTACGCCAGCTATTTATGTTGCTCCAAAAACATGTTGGTTACCAGCTGAAAAAGGAAAAGGTCTCGAAATTTCCGGTACGTTCTCTCGTCGAAATGGACAAATGTCGATGGATATGTCATTCACAAATAAAGCTATGCAAGCTATGCATGGTTTTGCAATACAGTTTAACAAAAATAGTTTTGGATTGTGCCCTTCATCATCATTGACTTTAGGTACTCTACAACCTGGACAAGCCCTAGAAACTAGTCTTTCCCTAAATACTAGTGGCCCAGTTTTAAGGATGGATCCATTAATGACCCTTCAAGTAGCTATAAAGAATAATGTTGACATTTTCTATTTTGCTTGTCAGATTCCCATACAAATTCTCTTTGGTGAAGATGGTCAATTAGACAAACGAGTGTTCTTAACAACTTGGAAAGATATCCCTGCAGCTAATGAAGTTCAGTATATGATATCAGATATTAATGGAAATGCAGATACAATTGCAAACAAAATGACACATAATAATATTTTTACTATAGCAAAACGAAATGTGGAAGGACAAGATATGTTATACCAATCACTGAAATTAACAAATGGTATATGGGTATTGTTAGAATTGAAACTGCAGCCTGGTGTTACTAATGCAACATTAAGTTTGAAGTCTCGTTCTGTAGAAGTTGCACCATCTGTTTTTCAAGCCTATGATGCTATTGTTCATGCAGTGTAGTTATGTACACATACGTAAACATAAGTATATTCGAATTATCTAATCATTCCTTGACATATTTATCATATTAATATAAATCCCTCCTATATTATGTACTTCTCAAGTATGTTCTTAGGTAATTAAATGTACATATATATAAGTATGTATTATTGTGTGGTTTATATGTGGTGTATGTACATGTGTATATGTGACTACATTTACTCAACAAATGCACATATTCATATATATTTACCTCCTTACATATAAATTGATATTTTTAGTGGAAAATATATTATTTGAAATGTTTACAGTGCAGTATTTCTTTTTTTACACTTTAAAGTGAGCCATCTGAGTCCATCTAAAAATTAATTCAATTTAATCCTATACCAAAACATGCTTTCAAAATGTTAGAATTGTATATACTTTTAAAATAAGTTTTTCTTAATATACTTTTTAATACTAATTAATAAATATTTCTTGTATATAACTACTTAATGGCAAGAGATTATTTCTATAATTGTTAAGTATTATATGTATATAAATTCATCTTGATTGCACAATGTTTTAAAAAGTTATAATACATGACTATTTCACAACATTAGCCAATTTGGAATACACTAATTTTTTTTTGCATAAAACTTCTATTTGATATATTCCTTTAACTGAAAAGTTTTTTAAATACATTAACCCTAAAAATGAGGTTCAAATAGCATATAAACACTTTAAATTTCCATATTTTTATTTATAGTAAAAATTAATTTACAGGACAATTAACACAAAATAAAGAATAATTTTAATGTTGTTTGCGTCTGAACGAGCAACCCTCAGTAAGTCTTGCTTTACCACCCGTCGATGAACATAGAATCGTGGAGCACCCTTTGCAGGGGACGGAGGATTGTGCGTGACTAAAGATTGTGGAAATTGCGTAACATCCTGGACACTTCACATCCATAAAATAACTATTAGGATGTTGTACTAATCGTTTCTTTTTATGACATCGTCGTTGTTGCTCTGGAGTTGGATGTAACAAATCCACCGCGAGAGGCATATCTACAAAGAAATGCGTGAAAATTACTTTGATATATGAATTTATAACGTAAAAATTATTTGATACATTATTCATACATACTTGAAAATTTATAATTAATCCACTACTTTATAATAAAATTTCACGTAAACACGTGGTAATAGCACTGCGGCTTTACATGTAAAAGGAATGGTGGACCAAGCTCTTCTTAATATTCTCTTATTTTTCATTGGTGCCAACTATTTAATGAAAATTGAATAGTAACACATAAAAACAATTGGTAACCATTTAAGAGAAGATAGTTATATTTAGTTATACTATTTACAATATACTATCAGTTTTAGTTTATGTATAATAATTTATTATTAATTTGATTCCAAATTGTTTGTTATTTTTTTCACTAAAGATAAAAAAAATATGGAAAATGAAAAGATCATTTAACTAAGAAAACATAGAAACAAATCGTTTCATTGACGTCATATCCCTGCGTCACGGCGCTTGCCCAGTTGATAGCCAGCATTGCCGTTCGACTGTCGAGACAGATTTGTCCAGAGGTGTAGTCGTTTCGTCAATGTGCATAATTTCATCTATAGTAGTGGAATCAAAATGTTAATTAAAGAATAGTGAGTTAAAATTAATAAAGTAAAGTGTTATTAAGGGTTATATGTAAAAAAAACTTATTTCCTTGTAGTAAGGATGTAGTTTTTCAAAATTTTGTGTCATTTAAAATCATAATTTTGACATTGATCGGAAAAATCTTTTAGCATTTCACTGATTTAATTTTTAGTAGAAGTATTGATCAATTGATTTTATAATTAAATAAATTACTTCAATTTTTATATTAGTTTGTCATGTAGGTCAAGGATATATTTGTAATAATAACCTTGGTTTAGTTACAATTCATAGTGTCATTTTGCTGGAATCAATGTTGAATCATCTTTCAATCAGTGACAAACTAACATGTGTTTTTTAATTGTGTTCCAGCCGTGTTACACTCCCGCTCACAGTCGAAGAGGTAAGTTTTTTTTACAGTATCGTAAACCATTTAATTTTAACACATTGAAAATAAATGTAATATCAAAAAAAGAATATATATAACGATTGATATGTGAAGATTTTAAAAATCTAATTTTAACTGTCGACAGAATAAAGCTATTAGGGAAATTGTGAATTAGAG
The DNA here is from genome assembly GCA_034766995.1 of Acanthacorydalis orientalis. NCBI lineage: Eukaryota > Metazoa > Arthropoda > Insecta > Megaloptera > Corydalidae > Acanthacorydalis > Acanthacorydalis orientalis. Next base: position 47,302,975 of record CM068317.1, read on the forward strand.
ATGTTTTTAAAAATATAGTTCTTTTTGTACATAATTCTAATATTTTTTGTTTATTGTATGAATTGCATATTTATTAAACAAATATGTGCAAGCATATATATATATATATATATATATATATATATATATACATTCACACACACATTCACACACACACACACACACACATATATATATATATATATATATATATATATATATATATATATATATATATATATATATATATATATACATACATACATACACACAACCCATAAGTATTTATATCTCAATCATTAATACATTTTTTGATTCAAAATTTAAGAAAAGGTCAAAAATTATACATTGCCATTAAATTTATGTACTTACAGACAATGTAATGAAGATTTAAACGGAAATAAGTATTTTAGAAAAAAGTTATATACTAGATGAATTCACAAAAGTATTCATACTCTCAGTATGAATACTTTTGTGCATGCATTTTAAGTTGATTCCGGGGAATACAACTATATGTATATATATATATATATCCGAAATGCTAATCGTTACCACAGTTACCGTAAAGTAGATCATTTTTAAAATTTTACCATATCAAATACATTTTGAATTAAGTTAAATTTCGTTTAAAATTATTTATAGTTAAAAACTTTTTCATATTTTTATACTTTATACATTTAGTATTTAAAAAGTAATCAGTAATGATGATTTACATGCAGTATTTTTATCTCGTGTCTGATAAGGTTATTAGAAATATTGTAAATGATGAGAACGCGTTAAAGACTATTATTTATTGTCATAATTGACGATTCTTTTATTCAACCTTCATAGATAATAGTACTTTGAAGTACATAGGATTTAAAATTAATAACATATATTCTTCCTAAGTAATTTATGAAATATGTTTATCCGCACGAATTTTGTTAAACATTGAAATGAAAAGTGTGCCTTGAATACATTGACATTGAAAAAAAAATCAGAAAAAGTAAATATTTTTTGAAAATTAATTGTCATGGAATTATAGATTTGTCAAATATTTATTCATAATGTCCCTTTTAGTTTCATTAGGATGTTGGATTTGAATTAAATTGCACTTTGCTTGTAAATAACTCAGAATTATTGATATATTTCTGTAATAAAATTTCGAGTTTAACGTAAAATTAATAGATATTTTAATGTTTTATTCATTTTTTTGTTCTTTTTATTTCATTTTTATTGGTATGAATATTATTTATATGTACAAACCAATTTGTCATATTTAAATGTATTAAGAAAAAAAATAAAAAAACGTACAAATGTTGTCATTATAGAAATTATTTTTAATAAAATTGTCATATTTTTTTGTAAACCATTGAGTGCCAATTGTTATGAATGAAAGGAATAATGCAATCGATATAAAGGGAATAATAATCTATAGCGTACATTAAAATATAAAAACTATGACGAGTGTGCGTTAATTTGTGTGTATGCAAAGAGAGAGAAACGTGTATATGTGTACATATATGTCAAAAAGATTGTTTTCCTTTCTTAGTATATTGCCTGAAGTATTATCAACATAATCAGATATTAAAAACCGTTCCTAACATCAGTTTCAATTTTCACGAAAAATACGTACAAAATGAGTTCCTCATTAATACAATATTGATTTTAGAGAAATTTTATAATCTAATCGAGTGTATATTCTTAAATGTAAATGATGATTTTGTAGGCGTAAATGAATATTTCAACATTCAATGAATATTTCATAAGTTTAATGAAGTTGTAAGATATTATTCTTGAGCGAATAATGAGAGAAAAATTCAGTATTTACTTCATTAATATAATTCCAATACAGCATATTTCTGAAAGAACTGTATGCAATATTTTATCATTTTTGTGTAAATATATATTATTGCGTTTTTACTTATTTTAATCAATTTTTAGTTTTCTTATTCTCTCTCTCTCTCTGTGTATGTATATATATATATATATATATATATATATATTAAAATGAACGAATTTTACTTTTTATCTAGTGATTATGAAATAAATACAAATATATTACCCGTATGTAATAAAAACATTGTATTTGGTAATTGCTTATTACTTTTCTAGTTTATACATTTTTATTAGCAATAGGAAAAAATCACATTGTTCAAATCGATTTTTTATCTAATCTATTAAATTTAAAATATGTTAGTACTTAAAATATACTTTATAGCAAAATATGCCTTTGTTATAAAAATATCCTGATTTTTTGTTGGATAGTAAAGATAGTTATTTTAATAAAATTTCATGAAGATTTTGAAAAAATTAATAAAATATAAAAGTGGTATTTGTCGTAGTCGGTTCGTATTTTCAAGGTTGAAAATTAATGTTATATATGATCGTTTAAAACTTTTAAAAATACATTTAAATGTTTTTATTGTTAGTTCTATAGTCAAGAAGAGTCTCATTATTTTTTAGCATTTGTATTTTCTGGAAAAGTGTATAGGACAATTGTATTATCTTTATATTTGGCTTATTAGTGTTTAGGATCACATATATCAGAAAAGGATTTTTTTCTTTCAAGTTTTTCGCAACAAAAAGTTTATAAGTTTCAGATCTAACTTCATTATTGTATCTTTATACAATTTTATAATTGTAGGATTATGTCATTCTAGTATAAATATAATTGTTTCTGTACAGGGTTGAGTAAAAATCTGACAAAATGTAGTATTATAATTAAGATGTCAAAAACATATTTATAAAAGTTAAACGATAACTTTCATTTATAATATTTATATATATATATATATATATATATATATATATATATATATATATATATATATATATATATATATATATATATATATATACTCAATAACAGGAGAAAAAGTCACAGTCAATTTTTTGAGTTAAAGGATATGCTTGCCATTGATTTTCTTGTTTTTAACGGTGTATGATGATTGAATTAAAATTTAATATACAATAATAATCTACCTACTTAATTTCGTGTATTAAGTATTGCATCGAAAATAATAAAACATGAATACACAATAAGTCCAAAAGTTAAAAAATATATTAAAATTAAAATTTCTAAAATGTCTTTTTCGTCTTTTCTAGTTTCATTTTGATATTAACTAGCTGAAAAGATTACTTTTTTAAATTATATCTTACTGATAATTATGTACAATTATAGGTATAAAGTATATAGCTTATTAAAGATCAGGACTTATAATTTACTATATCACGCGATTTTTCATAAAACTTTGTAACAATCGTATTTACACAATATCCAATATCTTGACTAGTATGATTAATATTATACATAAAATAAAATAGTTTATTTTAAAATCTGAATAACATTCATCCTTATTTTATTTTCACAAAGCATACATTTATCAATATTTCACATTCATTGTTAACGAGCGTAAAATGTATATTTATTAAAGTAGTATTTATATCAGAAAAACTTGCATCTGATTGAAACTATCGATCTTTAAAATGTAGTCAATAAAAATATTAATTTAAATAGTTTCGATTGTATACAATTTAATTATCGTATTTATTTTTATGCCTATACAAACATCTATATGTAAAGAGAATATAAAAATAATTAATGAAAACTTATTAGTTCACAGATTTCAATATAGCATTGAATTAAAACATGTTATTTTACAATATTTTTTGCTGTTTGTTTTTTAAATAATCTTCAGTGGCACTTCTTTATTTTTGTAGAATATTATATTTATTCTTTTGACACATTAAAGTGATCACATAATACGAGAGGAGTAATGAGAATATATATATATATATATATATATATATATATATATATATATATATAATATAGTATAAATAACTGAAAAGCTCTGTTTTATGTTAAGTGACACCACAATTAAAAATGGGTAGTAGTAACATGATGTATTATTGATCGTTTTGATAGTGAGTGTCTAGGAAAGTGTTACGATATACACGTTGTTTATATGTGGAAACGAGATACTTGATAATTTAAATCTTGCTGTCGTTATGTAAATTGGAAAAAAATGTTTGATTGTATTTTGTTACGTGTATTATATTATTACATATATTTTAATGAAATGTTGTATTTTTACATAAAATTGTTGTAAATAAATAATACCAGGTCTAATTTAAAGTTAAAATAAAATTAAGTATCTTAATTATATATATATATATATATATATATATATATATATATATATATATTGTCGAAGTCAATAAATCATTTAATTTATAGTTAATGTTTTTTAATTCATATAATAATATATTTGATTTTAATAATTTTACTGTACCGAGAATAAAAAACATGCGATATTATGGTTGTTTAAACCATTAACATTTGTACAAATAAGTCACAGTTATTTTTTTAATTGTGTTTTATCATAACGTATCATAATGTACGGTAATTTTTGTTCTTACAATGAAAGAACTTGAATACTGCAATCAATAGATCTATCATTTAGTGATACCGTTTGACAATAATTATTGTAATCAATAGATCGATTCCTTTTTGTTATGTCGCTTTTGTTTCTATATATTTTTTCATTTATTTGATTTAAACAGAATAACTTTTATGATTTCTAAAATGCGATTGATGCAAATGAAAGTGTTTTTTTTAAATAGATATATGTGAGCCATAAGCGTGTATAATTCTGTAGATATTGTTTTTTATGAATAAATCAACTATATATGTATATGTGTATTTATTAAGTTGTAAAAAAATATTTAATTCAATGTTTGACTATTTTATCTCCAAAACTAATATTTGAAATATATTAATTATTGTTATATAATTCTCGTACGGTATGTTTAATCACTTTATAATTTTTCTTTGATTAGAAATCTTTAGATCAAAAGGTTAATCGTACTATAAAACAATAATTAAATAATTAAGTCTCTTATGTTCAATATTTTTCTTCGTTTCTGTTTCGTCAAATATGAGTAATACTTGCATATTCATTTTTCTACAGTATTAATATTTCTGAAATATTAATACTGTTGATAATTAATTTTTATATACTGAATCATCTGATCATATATAATGAAGATTCAATAAGTTTGTATGTAAAGTTTTTTTTTTTTTTGGAATATGGAATAACAAATTAATAATTAATTTCAGGTATAAAAAAAGTATGTATTAATTATATACTGTGTACTTCTTTACAGTATCAAGTGGCTCAATTGTACAGTGTAGCAGAAGTGTCAAAGAATGAAACTGGCGGTGGCGAAGGTATTGAAGTGCTCAAGAATGAACCTTTTATAAATCATCCACTTCTCGGTGGAAGATACAGTGAGGGCCAATACACGTACAAGATCTACCATTTGGCATCCAAGGTACCCGCGTTCATCCGCTTGCTGGCGCCTAAAGGTTCTTTAGAAATTCATGAAGAAGCATGGAATGCTTATCCGTATTGTAGAACAGTTATCACGGTAAGAAATTTGAATAAAGAGGAACCATTTAATCTTTATATATATATATATATATATATATATATATATATATATATATATATATATATATATATATATGTGTGTATATATGATTAACACTTTCATAGAAATTGTAAAAATATAAATATGTGAATGGAATATTAAGTTCTTATTAAAATAAAACTAAACAAGGGTTACCAAGGAAACTATTGTAATAACTATTATATAAAAAATATATTATTTATTCTTATTATCTGTATTTATACCTGTTTATGTAAATATCTATTTTCCAATAACTAGAGTTCAGTGGCTAAGAAATCAAAATTAAAACGTTTTTATTGCAAAATATATTATTTTGATTGTTGTTCTTTTGTATATATCACCTTTTTATATAGGGAATGTTGAGTTGGTATTTTATATATATATATATATATACACACACACACTCACATATTTATATATATGGTTTATAACAAATTTCATTATAATTTTACAACTATGTTAATAAAAATTTTACAATCTTTGTGAAGGCACTAATCAAGAAAATGTGTTTCAAGTAAATAGCTTCCCAAATCTTCACAGATTTTGTTGTTAATATAAAACTCGAGATTTTCAGAATCCAACTTATATGAAACAAAAATTCCGAATTGTCATTGAATCTTTACATATACCAGGCAAGGGGGACGGTGATAATGTAAGTTGTTTTTTTTTTCTGGCTGTTGGGGCATTTGTGGTGACGCTTATCTTCTGTATGGTGCTGGAATCGTAATGAAAATAGAATCCTGGATACATGAAAGAAAATTTTGTCATCTGTATAGAAAGTCTACATGTCCCTGACCATGGCAAACAAGAAAATGTGAGGCTTTTTGTTTTTGGATGCATTTATTGTATGATTTGTAAATATTTATCATTTGTTTTTCATATATTTGTAATGTTTCACAATAATGTGCATAGTGTATGTATACTTTATATATAAATATATAAAGTTCATATATATATATATATATACATATATATTTATATATATATATATATATACATACACGTTTGTATGTATGAATATGTACATATGTATAAATTATATTATGCTTTTTAATTTCTGCTTATATTTTTAGTGTAGTTTTTGGGTGTTTGCTAGTGGATTTTTTTTTATAATTTCACAATCAATTTGAAAGATTCCTATTTATATGAATATTTTTGTGCACCATAAATAAAAATAATTATTCTTATGGGACAATTTAGTTAATGTTATGTAATTTAGTTTAATAATTTTTATTATAGTAATAAAATTAATTAGCACATTAAAATGTTGTTGAAATATGTCTATATTGTAATTTGTTGTACATACTTCATCACTGGTATTATATGTTTATGAAATTTGACAGATTCAGTTATTTCTAAATGCAATGATAATTACAAGATGTTATTGTATTATGAACTTCAGGTTCACGAGTTACCAGCAGATAAATTAAAATTGAGAGATGTGGTTCATATTGATATTGCTAATGATCCAGTACAGACAAGTGACTATAAACCAGATGAAGATCCTACGAAATTCAAAAGTGAGAAAACTGGTCGTGGTCCACTTGTTGGACCAGATTGGCAAAATAAAATCGATCCTGTTATGACTTGCTACAAACTTGTTACTGTAGAGTTTAAATGGTTTGGTCTTCAGGTAGCTATATTTTGATTTAATATAAAATCCGTTTATTTTACAAATAAAATGTATGTTTTTACTTGTTTATTTATATATTATTATTTTACAGACTAGAGTAGAAAATTTCATTCAAAAGTCTGAAAGAAGACTTTTTACAAATTTCCACAGGTAATTATATATTTTTTTAATGTATAAGTATAGAAAAATCAAATGAAATAAATAAGACATGCGAAATATTTGTTCTATTTAATGTTTGCAGGCAAGTGTTCTGCTGGATGGATCGTTGGCATGGACTTACTATGGATGATATTCGAGCACTTGAAGATAAAACTAAGGAAGAATTAGAATCATTAAGAAAACACGGTGAAGTACGTGGTATGAAGGCAGAAACGGATTAAATATATGCAGGCGTTGGCGATATAAATTAAATTGACCCGTAATAATAATAATAATTATAAAATATGTGTACAGGGAGTTCTATCGTCTGTGTTTAGGTAGTAGTATAAAAATAATAATTCAAAGAAATAGACCAGGGATGCCCAAGTTGCAATGTATAGGTCCTTGATTAACTGTCTTAACATTATTTTTAGCATTTTGTTTGGTAATGACAGTCAGTTGAGGTCTATTTATATATTAGTTGAATTCTTTTTAATTGTTCTTAAAAAAATGATTATGTAAGCTATTCTATTGATAATTGTAAGTATTCAGTAAATAATTCTAATTAAAAGTAGTGAAAATATTTTAGTACTGAAGAAAAGTTTTCATAAATTAAGTAATAATTTTGTTGTGAACAGTTATTTATTATTTTGTTGGTAGTTTTTCACAAGCAGTATTTCAGTTATAATATCAGCAGTACATAAGAAAAAATTGCAATTCAAAGCATGTAAATTCAAAGCATGTAATCTTTTAAATGTAAACATATTTGCTTACTTAAAAAGAAAACGTCTACAAATCCATAAGAACTTGTTTATTTAGTTTAAAGTACTGGAACAATGACATGATTTTATAACAATCAGGACCAGGTGTGCATTTAGTCATCTCTGATACATAGGTACTGTCTCTCTTTCATAAACTAATCAATGGATATGAATGGCAGATATTTGGGCATTTAGAGTCTGCTGCCAGTTAACTAATTGGTACCAAAGTAAGGTGTACAAGTGTCGTCCTTAAATAATGACTAGATAAGAAGTAGTGTGAGATACTGGCTATTGCCATATATCTAATATAGCCATATATTTAAAAAAGTATGTATTTTGCATAGGATGAGTTATTTGGTGATTTTATGAAAGTTTATCTATATTAATTTTTAAATTGAACTTGTTTACATATTATTTAAGTGATTGTTTTTGTAAAGTATCTTTATTTTATCAGAGACTGATTCGTCATTTTAGGTATTAGTCTGGATTTTATAAACATATACCAATTATATTACTACATTTTTAACCATTTGCTCACATCACAAATTTTAATAATTGCGAATAGTCAATTTATCAGCAATGATAAATTTATATATTTATATAAATTTAGAATATTCACATTTATAGATAATTTGTATGTTTGCACATATTTAATAGAAAATTGTTTTCCAAAATTAATATTAAAAAAATCTGTAATTTACACTTTTGAGAATATTGTTGTATATGAAGTTTTATGAACATTGTTTTTTTTGTATATTTTTTAATCATTTTTATTGTATTTAAAATTATGTTTATTTAATACTTGTTTCGTTATTGAAAATTACGCAGATACATATATACATAACTTTTATACACAGTTCAGTGTTATATTATTGCATACACTTTTTGTGATCACGTTTATTTTAGTAAATAAAAAAAAAAAACGTTATACTTTTAATATTTACTATTCAAAATAAATAAGTCTTGTACAGTTTTGGTTTTACATGTTTAATTATTTGTTCTAAAAATATTTTACATATAAAAAAATCTGTTTATTATATCTATATGTATATTTTTAGTTTTTGTCAGGTAAAATAACTTCATGCATTGAACAATTAATATACTTATGTAGAAGTATATAATATAAAAATATAATTATAAATGACATGTGTATTTATGAATGTTTTTCTTTTTTATGATCATTTATGTAATGTGTTTCATAGCATACATGGCTAATAAAAAATTGTTAATTCAGTTCTTATGTATATGCAGAATATTTTTAAAAAATGAATTTATACTACTAATATTTCAGTTTTGCAATTTAAACTGACAAAATGTAACATGATAAATTCCAGACTAAGAAAATTGTACACATAATCTATAAATATTAAGTTATTGAAATTTGTAAATATACTTGAACATCAATAGGACATATGCTTTGATTTTAAATAGATGAGGGTTTTTTTATTCATTTTTATATGATAAATTAATAAAATTTGGGATATTTAGTAGAACAAGTCTTAAGATTTCCATTAGTATTTAAAAAAAAATATTTATTCAATCACTCAGTAATATCATAAAACCATATTATTTATTTTCCTAATAATGGTTTCGCTTTTTAACATAAGTAGTTTTTTTTTAAATATGTTTATTGTATGCATCATATAATTTATTACAAATTATTTTATATTGATTTATGTTAAAAATCGTGTCATTTTTATGAGAAAATTAAAGGAGATGTTAAGACTAGTACGAAACATTATTTGTATATTTTGATTTTTATATTTGAGTGTATAAATTATTGTATACATACACCAAACAAGATTCACTTATGTAATAAATTATCACATGTTTTTTGAGGTGACACTTGTCTTGTTTTAAAAAGTTGCATTTTTTACTTATTCAAAATTAATATGGTATATCTACTAGTCTGAGTAATTGTAAGAAAAATGTGTTAATAATGGAACAGTAGTAGATATTTTATATATTTTCTTCCTATTAATTTCTTTTGTAATGCTTATTAATATTTTAAAATATAATTTATTCACTTCCAATATTAAAATGTCAAGTATATTAAAAATTTTTAAAAATTGTACATTTTTGTTTCATATTTTTATTTTGTAAAAAATATAATTTCATTATTTTAGATGTGATATTTTATTGAATAAAAAGGTTAAAAAATATATTGAAACATACTCATAATAAAAATTAAGTTAAAAGCTCAGTTTGAAAGTAAATTGATTCCCTATGACTACATATGAAATTAGCAAATATTTCTAAAAAAAATAAAATAAATGAAATATGTAAATAATTATATTAAAATTCCATATTTGTTTTCTTCTTCAATCTTATAAAACTTATATTTTTAAAAACAGCATTAAAATAAAATAATCATTAGTTTAAAATATATGTTAAAAAACAATCTTTTCCTGTGTTTTTGTATTTATTCATTTTTATAACTTTCATAGTCATAGTAAATCATTTCTTATGATATTTTTGTCTATTCTGATGATTAGTTTTTTATACAGATTTATGATGTAGAAATAATTTTTAACTTTTTTATTATATTTTTAAACAATAGAATAGAGAATTATTTAAACACTTCCATCATAGAGTGAATAATTAATACAAATCCATATTTAGTTCATTGCAATTTGTATACTTGGTAATCATTCTAGTGAATATGCCATACAACTTTTTTTTAATGTACCCAGTTATCAGTTCAGTTCAAAAAAATGAAAGTGATGTTTAATAAGTGATATAATGTACAATAAGTGTTCTATTATTTAATTTGAAGGTGAACCATTAAAATTATATATATATATATATGTGTGTATATATATATATATATATATATATATATATATATATGTAGAAACAGAATTTTAAAAACGACTAATACCATAGACTAATTTATGAAAATAATGAGTACAATTAAAGTATTGTAGCTCAGTGTATACAAGAGTTGATAAATATAATGAAAAAAAGTTCAGTTAAACAGTAATATTTATGTTATTTTTTCATTTAAAATATTTTATTAGAGTGTATTTAATTGTGAGAAAAGTTCTGAATATAAATTGTATATTTGATTAAGAGGTAAATTATAAAAAGTAAAATATAGTGCTGCAATGTAAGTCAATGCAATTTATGAAAAGTAATGATTATTTCATTATCCTTTAGGTGTCTGTATGTATATGAGTAATTGCAAACAACCTATGTAAAAATACATTACCAATTGGTGTTACTCTTGTTTTATGATATATACAATTTTTATAGTCATTTGATAATTAAATTATTGGAATGAATGAAAATTAATTAAGATGTCGATTGAATTGACGATTTATTTATATTTCGAGTTCATATGTGTATACTTTTTTTACATTCCAATTTAATATACCTTTGGATGTATGTGTATATATATGTATATGTGTATGTATATATATATATATATATATATGTATGTATGTATATATATGTATGTATATATATATATATATATAATTGTATTATAATAGACTTTGCCTTTAAACAAATCTTCTATTGTAAAAAATGAAGATATAGGTTTTTCTTTTTTCTATAACTGATTTAAAATGTTAAAATTTTATGTTGTCTATAGAATATGTTTCAAAAAGTATTATTTTCAAATATAGACAAGTGAACATACATTTTGAAAACAAGACAATACTTACTCAATTTCCTTAAAAATTAAATTCTAGGAAAGAAAACTACAGGCCATATAACTTTAAAAAAAATGGATTATTTTATGAATTTGTTAATGTTTTACACATTGTAGAGTTAGTTATGTAATTCTGAAGTTGTATATATCAGTTATATATACTTAAATATAAAAACTCATCTCAAATGAAAAGATTCTAAAATTAATGTTGATCAGTCTACATATTTCATATATTTTAACAAAAAGAAGGAATAAAAATAGTAACGAAAGAAATACAGAAACGTTTTTTGTATAATATTAAATATTATGCAATAAATGTTTTATGCAATATGATAATTTTCCTATACTTTATTTTATTTGGTTTCACAAATGATATAGTTTTTAGAAGTGAAAGAAATTTCCAAGTCAAAACAGTATTTTGAAATACTTCTTGAATATGACTGTTAGGATAATATTTGAAAGTTTATTAGAATTAGCAGCATAATTGTATATATAATTTTTTCAGTCACTTTGTATAGATTTCAATAATATCAGTATAAATGCAGTATTTTCTGTTTACCTTTTTAATGATTAGTTTTTCCCTTCAAGTATTTACAAATTGTAATTTTGATGCAAATAAAAGAGTTTGACTTTTATTTTGAAGAATTAAAATTTAGTTAAATATTTCAAATTGTACCAGTTCAATGTTTTTTTTCATTGTTAATTTAATTAATTTATCAAAAATGTAGAATTAAAAAATATTAAAAATCACATTTTTTGTGGGAAAAAATAGTTTTATTTATATATTAATATATTTATTTAAAAAAAAGTACTTCGTATTTATTCTTAGCACTTGTAATACATAAGAAATATATAATAGTAAATTCTGGTTTTTTGAGTGGGGAAAATACTTGACATTAATCTCTTAAAGGTAATTTTAATTCAGTCCATATTCTTTGACTAAAGCTCCTGCAATAACTAAACGTTGAATCTCTGACGTTCCCTCATAAATTTCTGTAATTCTAGCATCACGATAATGTCTTTCAGCTGGCATGTCTGTTACATAACCCATTCCTCCTAAAATTTGGATGCACTGATGGGACAAAAATGTGGCTGCTTCACTTGCAGCAAGTTTAGCCATCGCAGCTTCTTTAGAATAAGATTGCTTGTTATCTTTTAACCATGCTGCTCTCCATGTTAATAATCTAGCAGATTCTAATTGTAGTGCCATGTCAGCTAATTTTGTTTGAATAGCTTGTAATTTTAGAATAGATTTACCAAATGCTATTCTCTTACTTGCATAGTCTATTGCAACATCTAAAGAAGCTTGTGCTATACCTAATGCTTGTGATGCTATTCCAATACGTCCAGCATCTAATGCCTGCATTGCTATTTTAAAACCCATACCAAGTTTACCGAGGATATTTTCAGATGGAATTTTACAGTCTTCAAAAATTAAGGATACAGTTGAAGAACCACGTATTCCAAGTTTATCTTCTTTTTTACCAAGACTTAATCCATCAGTAGGCTTTTTAACAAGAAATGCTGATATACCTTTATGTTTCAAGGATTTATCTGTAGTAGCAAATACAATACCAGCTTCACTCTCATAACCATTTGTTATCCATGCTTTTGTTCCATTTAAAATGTACTGATCATTGTTTTGTTTTGCTACGGTAGAAGCAGCACCAGCATCAGAACTAAAAAAAAGAAATTAATATTTTCTTACATGAATATATGAAGAAATAAATTCAGTTAAAAGTTTAAATAAGTTTTTTATTATTATTTTTATAATATATTTTTAATGGTATTTCCTATTAAAATGTATTTGAATTTTTTAAAATTATACTCTATGGAGTATATGTGATTATTTATAAAAAAGATATAATCGTACCCATTTCCAGGTTCTGATAATGCAAAACATCCAACACGTTCACCTGCTGTGAAAGGTTTTACCCAAGATTCTTTTTGTTTTTCATTACCATGATACATCAGTGGTGTTAAATATAATGAGTTATTAACTGACATGATTACACCTGCACTTGCACAACCCCGAGAAATTTCTTCTATTGCAATAGCATATGCTAAATAATCCAAACCAGTACCACCATATTTTTCTGGTACATCTATTGCCATTAAACCAAGTTCTCCCATTTTTTTAATTTGTTCTTTGGGATATAAGTGCTTTTTATCAATTTCGGAAGCAATTGGTTTCAATTCACCTTCTGCAAAATCTCTGCATGTTTTTTGAAGCATTTGATGTGTTTCTGGTAAAGAGGAAAGTGAAACAATTCCTCTTAGGAACGATTTCATGCCCACTAAAATCATATATATTTTTAATAATAAACAATTTAATAGAGAAAATAGTTTAAATTTTCTGTTTAAACACACACATTTGGAAGTTGTATTGCGAGCAACAGTATAAAAAGTCATGTTGAAATTTTATTTTAAATACTTTCTATAATTTCAACGTTTATTTATTATAATTTAATATTTCTCTAATTTCTGTTTAGGTGTATTCTTATAATAGTCTTTTAAATAAGTATTGGACTTTAATCGACTCAATCAAAGTACAGTTTTAAATTTTATACAACTAATATTGAATTCTCAACAGTATTTAGTTTCGGAATTATTAGTATTGCTTTCTATCCTATGTCAATGTGTATTTTACTTCTTTTTTTACTGTGTACAATTTCAAAGACATCAATTATTTTGTTCGTAGTCAAGTACGGAATAAACTGGTAGCAGATATTATTCTGGTCTTATTTATATCTGACAGTTATCAAATAATTTATTTTTATCTGAAGGCATTGTTTAAATATTCAGTATTTGAAGATTAAAGATTCCA